>CM065723.1:5602802-5735302 GCA_033310375.1 Conus canariensis | reverse complement strand
GTGCAGTTGTTGATATTTATTTCCTGACATAAACGACAACAATGACTCTTTCAGCTATGGTGTGGTGGAGTTGTTATCATTTCCTAACATAAACGACAGCGATGACTCTTTCAGCTATGGCGTGGTGCAGTTGTTGATATTTATTTCCTGACATAAACGACAGCGATGACTCTTTCAGCTATGGCGTGGTGCTGTGGGAGCTGCTGACAGGGGAGACGCCTTACAAAGGCATCGACGCCCTGGGAGTGGCCTACGGGGTGGCCATCAACAAACTGACGCTGCCCATTCCTTCCACCTGCCCCCACATGTTCTCCAAGCTTATGTCTGGTAGGACGTTCAGGCTGTGCCCAGTGGACAGTTGACCACTGACAGAGTCACTGTCTGACTGGTGTAGTGTGTGTGTGTGTGTGTGTGTGTGTGTGTGTGTGTGTGTGTGATGTGTCTCTTTGTGTCAAGTCATGTTGCATCATGCCGTACCATGTGTGCATGCATGCATGCGTGGGTATGAATGTGTACGAGTGTGTAGCTATATTTGTGTATGTGCGGATTATGGGGAAAGGAAGGTGATATAGATTGACTTGGCAGATTGATCGAGATGGCGCTTGTTATGGGTTGTTGTTTTTTCCCTAGATGACTGTTTACCTTTGTAAAAACCTTCCACTAGCTCCAGAGAAGCCATGTTTTTTGAGGTACTGGTGTTTACCAATTTAGTCAGTCAGCATACTTTTTTTTTGTAGCTTTGATTGTTGGATGAACAGAGTCAGTGGATGATTTATTCTTGTTAGGTTCAGGTCCGGAAACAGGAGTGTCAGTTTATGAATCCTGAGTATCCATCTATCAGCAGGGAAAAAAATGATCGTCAAATCCGGGCAGAGCGCATTGTGTGACTGATTGTTCTATGTACCATGCATATGTGCAAAAAGAAAGCAGTGAACAGAGTAAACAAGTACAGATGCACAGTTTTTATAGTTTTGTTCCACCGATGCATGACAGTCTTTTAGCTGGATCGTACAATTACAGTCTCTTACCTGTACCCATCTCCCTTCTCTCTCTCTCTGTCTCTGTCTGTCTGTCTGTCTCTCTTCTCTCGTTGTCTCTCTCTATCTCTCTCTCTTAGTCTGAGTCTCTCTCACTCTCTGTCTCTGTTTTCTCTCTCTCTCTCTCTCTCTCTCTCTCTCCTCTCCTCTCTCTCCTCTCTCCTCTCTCTCTCTTCTCTCTTCAAACTGTTTGTCTCTCTTAGTCTGAGTCTCTCTCACTCTCTCTCTCTCTGTCAGTCTGTGTCTCTCTTAGTCTGAGTCTCTGTCACTCTCTCTCTCTCTCTCTCTCTCTGTCTCTGTCTCTCTCTCTCTCCCTCCCTCTCCCTCTCCCTCTCTCTTTTCATCCCCCACCCCTTCCTTCTCATCCTCCTACCCTAAACTGTCTTGGACAGATGATATTGATTGACCTCGTGAAAAAATCAGACTGAAGCAGAATCACCTTCAGTTTTTTATTTGTTCGTATGTTTGTTTGGTTTTTTTTACACAGTTAAGCTATCGCTGGCATACAAATTCAAAATCACCCCCTCCTTATCCAGCCCTCCCCCTCCTCTCAAAACCAACCCACCTCCTCCCCTCCTCCCCCTCCTCTATCCCCCCTTCCTCCTCCCCACCCCCTTGCCCCTGTCCCCCATTTTATATCCCATGTCGGTGCTGGTCGTTGTGCCAAATAGGTCACTTTTGATCTTGGTTTTAATACAAATATGTTGAGCTGTTTGCCAAGGGTTTAGCACCCTGACAAGTTGTACCACAGCTATGTGTTTCTGTGGTTGGCTGGCCCCTACACACCAAGGGACGGAAAACGAAAGTGGTGTGATCAGATGCCGGGGGTTTTGTTTGAGGTGTTTATTTTTGGAGGGCAAGCTCTATGAGTGGCCCGATTTACATAAAAATGATGTGGGCAGTATCCCATCTGGTGTTTGCTCTGTGCTTTTAACCCTTGGTTGTGTGGAAACTGTGTGTGTGTGTGTGTGTGTGTGTGTGTGTGTGTGTGTGTGTGTGTGTGTGTGTGTGTGTCCGCTCTTGCATGTGCATGTGTGTACATGGATGTGCAGGTACATGTATATATGTGTGAATTGTACACTGGTTTGTGTTGATCACTGTCTGTCCGTCTGTCATTTTGCGCGTGGGGTTGTGCACATGTATACATGTGTGTGTAAATTGTATGACTGGTGTGTGTGTGTGTGTGTGTGTGTGTGTGTGTGTGTGTGTGTGTGTGAGAGAGAGAGAGAGAGAAAGAGAGAGGGAGAGATAACATGTGTCTTTTCGTTCTTATGTGTGTGTGTGTGTGTGAGAGAGAGAGAGAGAGATAACATGTGTTCTTTTCGTTCTTGTGTGTGATCGAAGGCAATATTTGTTCATATGTGATTATGTGTGTGTGCGCAGATGTGTGTGTATGTGCTTGTGAGTGTGTGTGTGCGCGCGCGCGCGCGCGGTGTGTGTGTGTGTGTGTGTGTGTGTGTGTGTGTGTGTGTGTGTGTGTGCATGCATGTATATGTGCGCATGTGTTTGTTGGCATACTGGTGTGCTTGTACACTGCTACTATTTATAGGGATCCATAAGTATATGCACATATGCATCTTCTAAAGATAACAATTACATGCAACATGTGCTTACTGCTTCATGCAAGCAGTCGCTCACACACACATATACGCTCTCACATACACACATATGCACATGTTAGCACTTTTACACAAACACATGCATGCATGCCTGTGCATGCGCACACACTCACACACTCACACACACACACACACACACACACACACACACACACACACACACACACACACACACACATCTTATGTAAACATGCGTGGATTTCTTGCATAACAGTACTCTTTACACAGAAGTGTTGGTAGGAGACAAATATAGCTGATGATCATGTAGTGTCACAGTGAAAGTGAAAGAGGTAGACGAAAGGTGTACAGACAGGTGGTGATGATCATGTAGTATCACAGTGAAAGTGAAAGAGGTAGACGAAAAGGTGTACAGACAGGTGGGCCTGATCATGTAGTGTAACACAGTGAAAGTGAAAGAGGTAGACGAAAGGTGTACAGACAGGTGGTGATGATCATGTAGTATCACAGTGAAAGTGAAAGAGGTAGACGAAAAGTGTACAGACAGGTGGGCCTGATCATGTAGTGTAACACAGTGAAAGTGAAAGAGGTAGACGAAAGGTGTACAGACAGGTGGTGATGATCATGTAGTATCACAGTGAAAGTGAAAGAGGTAGACGAAAAGTGTACAGACAGGTGGGCCTGATCATGTAGTGTAACACAGTGAAAGTGAAAGAGGTAGACGAAAGGTGTACAGACAGGTGGGCCTGATCATGGTGGGACTGAACAAAGGATGGAAAACCACTTGATGCTCAGAACTGCATCCGATCGATTGCACCTTTTGGAATACAATTTTTGAACATTTTTAAGAGGGTTGGGAGGGAGAGGCTCATCACTGGGTGTCATCTGCCATGTGTATCGTTTAAAAAAATTTTTTTTTTTTTTTTAATGGAAGTTTGAGCTGATCTGCGATTCTATTTTGGGAGAACCATGTTACTGTAAACACAGTTGTTAATACTGTTTTGTTTAGATACCATCATACATGTTTAAGTGCAACGTCTCTCCCTTTCCTCTCTTCTCTTTCTCCCTGTTCTTTGACCTTTGAACTGAAGCCGAAGGTCATGTTTTTCAGCTGTGCTCACTTTCATTTATAAATGCAAAAACACACATGCATGTGCTCACCTTGTAAACATTTTATTGTTTAAAGTAAGCTGGATTCAACTATTTTTAGACTTGTTGACTGGTAACAGATTGTTGGGCTTGGGCTTATACTGGGACATGTATGAATTTGTTGTTAACAAACTAGTGGTGGGAGATACAAGTGCAGGCTGACAATTCCTCTGTCATCACAACAATGACTTGGCAACAAATTTTTTTGAAGAGAGGATGGCTTGTGAGAGAAACAAAAGGGGAATACAAAATCAAGGCATAAGATTATGTGTATAAGACACTTCACTAGCTACATATGGGGACTGTTGATCTGTGATTGAGTATTTCTATAATCAATCACAGATTTTTAATCAGTGATGGATTGTAGAGACATGTTGTTGCATGTCACGTAGCTCCGTGACCGATGGGGAAAATGTTGTGTTTCAGACTGTCGATCAACCATTGATGATGATGATGATGATGATGATGTTGTGGGTTGATAGTGAGAGTGTTTCGTTGCAGACTGTTGGGATCAGGAGTCTCATGAACGCCCCACATTCCAGAACATCCTCAAGCGCCTGGACGAGATCGCGACCTCCCCCTTTGTGACCACGCCCCAGGACTCCTTCCACACTATGCAGGAGGACTGGCGTCTGGAGATTGAGCAGATGTTCGATGAGCTCAGGAGTCGGGAGAAGGTGCCTTTGTTTTTTCTTTTTTTTTTTTTTTTTTTTTTGAAATCAAATAAGTAAAGAGATTACAGATGCACCAAAAGAAGACAGTGCGCAGAGATTTCAACACTTTGGGGACACACACCTGTAGGACACAAAAATACATACACACAGTATTCATTATAACTTACAATAATATAAATGAAAACAAAAGAAGAAGAAGTAGAAGAAGAAAATGTAAATAAAAAACAGCTGACATGCAGTGCAAATGGTTTAACGATTAAATCAGCTTACATTGTAAAAACACACAACCTTTTCTTTTGTTAAACAACAACAACAGGAGCAAAACAAAACAAAGGTAAGGTAATGTTGCTTATTGCCCAGCCGACCACAAAGGGCCATATCAGGGCTGTCACCACGTTGTAATCAACTCACAAATCATTCATTCACACAACTCTTTAAAATACATCTTCTAAAACCCACCCAACATTTTGTTAAAAATCTGTAAACAAAACAAAAACCAAAAAAATCTTTTTTTTTGGTCAACTCCATTACATGGGATAGAAGTAAATGAAGGTGGGATGGTGCCTTGTTTTGGTTGTATCAGTGTCTGGTGGGGCTGGTGGTTTAGGAGTGATATGGGATAGAAGTAAATGACACACACAGACACACAGACACACACACACACACACACACACACACACACACACACACACACATCCGCAAGAAAGCTTCAGGCAGAAGTGCGTATCAGCATTCAATGTTCTGTGTGTTTGTTGTGTATCAATACATTCTGTTTTTAGTTTTGTTGTTGAAAGATGTTTAAAAAGAAGAATTATTTGTTTCGATCCAGGGGAAAATGTTGGTCAGTAAAAGTTTCATTCATGATTAATGAATTTATGATAAACAAGTTTAAAGTATGACAGAAAGTCCATATTTCGTCTCAAGAAATACATGGAATTATTATGTTTGAAATGAGTTCACTTAAAGCATTGGCTTGATTTTTGATTTCCACAGGAATTGCAGAATGGAAATACTGGTGCGAAATATGTGCGCCAAAAATCTGTAATAGGATTCAGTGTTAGAATATTTATGAATGGGTTTCTCCTTCTCTCTTGATCTCTCTCTCTCTTTCTCTCTCTCTCTCCCTCTCTCTCTCTCTTTCTCTCTCTCCCTCTCTCTCTTTATCTCTGTCCATCCCTCTCTCTGTCTTTTTGAAAATAAAAAAGCTCTAAACTCTCTCCGTACCGCACCCTTTGAATCTCTTATTATACATCTGCTTCAAAGTGTGCCTTATGTGATAAGCATGTTCCATGATGTCAACAAATGTGTCTCTAGCTTGTGCTTGCATTTGAAACACTACCATTGTACAGTACCTGTACACACTCTGTGAACCGAACAGTCTAACACTACCATTGTACCTGTACACACTCTATGAACGAAACAAACAGTACCATCATACTATGCACACAGTCTATGAAAGAAACAACTTAACACTGCCATCATACTCGTACACACCCTGTGAACCAAACAGTCTAACACTACCATCATACTCATACACACCCTGCAAACGAAACAAGCCTAACACTACCATCATACTCGTACACACTCTGTGAACGAAGTAAGTCTTAACTCGCCCATCAAGGCACACTCGACTTAACCTGCGGGCCAAAACTGTATGTCCCCACACTGGACTTCAACCTGCGGGCCAAAACTGTATGTCCCCACACTGGACTTCAATCTGTGGTCCAAAACTGTATGTCCCCACACTGGACTTCAACCTGCGGGCCAAAACTGTATGTCCCCACACTGGACTTCAACCTGCGGGCCAAAACTGTATGTCCCCACACTGGACTTCAATCTGTGGTCCAAAACTGTATGTCCCCACACTGGACTTCAACCTGCGGGCCAAAACTGTATGTCCCCACACTTGACTTCAATCTGCGGGCCAAAACTGTATGTCCCCACACTGGACTTAACCTGCGGGCCAAAACTGTATGTCCCCACACTGGACTTCAACCTGCGGGCCAAAACTGTATGTCCCCACACTTGACTTCAACCTGCGGGCCAAAACTGTATGTCCCCCATGTCTCCAGGAGCTGCGGTGCCGGGAAGAGGAGCTGACCAAGGCGGCCCTGCAGCAGAAGATCCAGGAGGAGCTGCTGAAGAAGCGGGAGCAGGAGCTGGCCTCCCGGGAGATTGACCTGCTGGAGCGGGAGCTCAACATCCTCATCCTGCAGCAGGTCATGCACAAGCCCACGCCCAAGAAGCGCAAGAAGAGCAAGATCCGCTTGAAACATATCAAGTCCGGGGGCAAGGCCATCAGCGAACCTTCTGGTGAGGGGCTATCGGGTGGGAGGGAGGGGTCGGTGAGGGATGGGTTGAGGGGGGATGTTAGTGTTGTGTTGGTATATATAGTTGGTTTTTTTTTTTTAGGTTCATTTGTTTTGTTTTGTGGTTTTCATGGAAAGGATACTGGATGGTAGGGAGGGGTCAGGTGGGGGATGGGTTGAGGGAGGATGTTAGTGTTGTGTTGGTACGTAGTTGGTTTTTTTTTTAGGTTCATTTATTTCGTTTTGTGGTTTTCATGGAAAGGATACTGGATGGTCATGGGATGGGTTGGAAGTCGCGTTCCAGTTAGTAAGAAAGTTTTTCACTGCAGCTAAAAAAAGTTTCAGTTGAAAACAACAAACATGCCGTGTGTATTGGTCCATTCAGGAAGGAAAGAAGGTTTATGCAGATGTGCAGGCATTCAGATATTCTTGACATCGGATGTTTTCTTTTCATTTGAGAAAATGTTTCTGTGTTTGCTAGTTGTGCAGCTTTCTTTTTTGTTTTTTTTTGTTTTTTTGTTTTTGCTCTTGATTGACATGTACTTTCAGTATGTATGTGCCTGCATTTATGTATGTATGTGATGTTTCCATTCTCGTATCTCTGGTACTTCTTCTCACAACAACTGAGAACTGTATTTCGAAATGCATGAGAGGCTTTCTGATATTTCTGCAGTGAGTTTATCCTCAAGTTTTTTGCATTTTTTCCCCTGTTCTTTCAGCACTAGCGCCAAGTTTGCCAGTTGCAAGTGGCATGCTTTCACACACACACATGAAGAGTACAAATGTGCAGTTAAGGAGATGGAGGCTCCCACATCTTGATATGTGCATCAACTATTTTTGCCTGGTTTTTGGATTGTTTTCTGGGTGTTGGTGTGTATGGAGAATGCTGATGGGTTGTTTTGTGGGTGTTGGTCAGACTGTTGTGTGGAGAATGCTCATGGGTTGTTTTTGTGGGTGTTGGTCAGACTTTGTGTGGAGAATGCTGATGGGTTGTTTTGTGGGTGTTGGTCAGACTTTGGTGTGGAGAATGCTGATGGGTTGTTTTGTGGGTGTTGGTGAGACTGTTGTGTGGAGAATGCTGATGGGTTGTTTTGTGGGTGTTGGTCAGACTTTGGTGTGGAGAATGCTGATGGGTTGTTTTGTGGGTGTTGGTCAGACTGTTGTGTGGAGAATGCTGATGGGTTGTTTTGTGGGTGTTGGTCAGACTGTTGTGTGGAGAATGCTGATGGGTTGTTTTGTGGGTGTTGGTGAGACTGTTGTGTGGAGAATGCTGATGGGTTGTTTTGTGGGTGTTGGTCAGACTTTGGTGTGGAGAATGCTGATGGGTTGTTTTGTGGGTGTTGGTCAGACTTTGGTGTGGAGAATGCTGATGGTTGTTTTGTGGGTGTTGGTCAGACTGTTGTGTGGAGAGTGCTGATGGGTTGTTTTGTGGGTGTTGGTCAGACTGTTGTGTGGAGAATGCTGATGGGTTGTTTTGTGGGTGTTGGTGTGTAGAGAATGCTGATTGGTTGTTTTGTGGGTGTTGGTGTGTGTAGAGAATGCTGATGGTTTGTTTTGTGGGTGTTGGTCAGACTTGTGTGGAGAATGCTGATGGGTTGTTTTGTGGTTGTTGGTCAGACTTTGGTGTGGAGAATGCTGATGGTTGTTTTGTGGGTGTTGGTCAGACTGTTGTATGGAGAATGCTGATGGTTGTTTTGTGGGTGTTGGTGTGTGTAGAGAATGCTGATGGGTTGTTTTGTGGGTGTTGGTGTGTGTAGAGAATGTTGATGGGTTGTTTTGTGGGTGTTGGTGTGTGTAGAGAATGCTGATGGTTGTTTTGTGGGTGTTGATGTGTGTAGAGAATGCTGATAGGTTGTTTTGTGGTGTTGATGTGTGTAGAGAATGCTGATGGGTTGTTTTGTGGGTGTTGGTGTGTGTAGAGAATGCTGACGGGTTGTTTTGTGGGTGTTGGTGTATGTAGAGAATGCTGATGGGTTGTTTTGTGGGTGTTGGTGTGTGGTGGAGAATGCTGATGGGCTGTTTTCTGTGTGTTGGTCAGACTGTTGTGTGGAGAATGCTGATGGGTTGTTTTGTGGGTGTTAGTCAGACTGTTGTGTTAAGAATGCCGATGGGTTGTTTTGTGGGTGTTGGTCAGACTGTTGTGTGGAGAATGCTGATGGGTTGTTTTGTGGGTGTTGGTGAGACTGTTGTGTGGAGAGTGCTGATGGGTTGTTTTGTGGGTGTTGGTCAGACTGTTGTGTGGAGAATGCTGATGGGTTGTTTTTGTGGGTGTTGGTCAGACTGTTGTTTGGAGAATGCTCATGGATTGTTTTTGTGGGTGTTGGTCAGACTGTTGTGTGGAGAATGCTGATGGGTTGTTTTGTGGGTGTTGGTGAGACTGTTGTGTGGAGAATGCTGATGGGTTGTTTTGTGGGTGTTGGTCAGACTTTGGTGTGGAGAATGCTGATGGGTTGTTTTGTGGGTGTTGGTGAGACTGTTGTGTGGAGAATGCTGATAGGCTGTTTTGTGGGTGTTGGTCAGACTTTGGTGTGGAGAATGCTGATGGGTTGTTTTTGTGGGTGTTGGTCAGACTGTTGTGTGGAGAATGCTGATGGGTTGTTTTTGTGGGTGTTGGTCAGACTTTCGGCACAACATCACTGTCCAGAAGGAAGACCTGCCGGCCTATGATATCGACAAACGATACCATCCCTCCAGTCCTGACAGACCCCCCTGCCTCTCCTGTCCATCCCATGGCCCCCCCTCGCTTCAGGGCTATTGCATGTGAGTTGTGGGAGACGGCCCACGTAAGGCCAGGGGGGTTTAGCATGAATATCCTTGTTCATGTTTGCTTTTTTTTTTTTGGGGGGGGGGGGGGGGGGTTGTCTCTCTCCTTTCTCTCTCTCTCTCTTTCTCTGGCTCTTTCTCTCTCTCTCTCTTTCTCTCTCTCTCTCTCTCTCTCTCTCTCTCCTTTTTGTTTTGGTCTCACCTTCAGCATGATTTCAGAGGCACTAACCCCATGACATTTAGAACGTCCTGTTTGGTTAGAAGGACTTGCTGCACTCAGACCATCCACCACTAGAGATCCTGCAGATCCTTAGCACAGGGGGCTGAATAAAGGCCTTGCCTAGTTTAATTAACCCTTTCGCTGCTATCATATTTGGCTAAGGCCCATGCTGGACAAAATAGAATGAGTGTTGAATCATGACAAACAGCGTTCATCAACTAAGCACTGCAGACGATGTTTCTATGACGAACGCCGTTCGTCAACAGCGCAGTGAAGAGGTTAAGATTTGAACGTAGGATCAGTGGGATCTGTGCCAGGGGCTGTCACCAACAAACCCATCGTCACTCTGCGCTGTCTGTACAGCATCCGAAAAGTGACTTCCTGTGAAGCCATGTTCTCCATGTATGAACAGTGATTAAAGGAATGTATGGGGGAGGGAGAGGGAGAGAGAGAGAATAAAAGATGAAGTATTTGACAAAAAAAAAGAAGAAAAAGTGATGTATATATCTTGAAACAAACTGGTGAAAACCTGAAGAAGGGTCACAGGCAATGGCTGGACCAACTCAGAGATGCCGAGTTGGCACACAAGCATTAGTGCCACAAGATGTGAAGTCGATTGTGTTCCATGAAGATGATTGTCAAAGTTCAGCTCCATGAGGGGGGTACAGAGGGGAGGGGGAAATCGTTGACTTTTCGGGCAAATGATCCAGTGCACATTGAAGTATGTGCTGCGATCATTGGCAATGTGAATCTCAAGGGGGGGCATCAGATTAACAAGGTCAGCGTTGTGAAATGTGATTTATTTTTCTCGACACTCTTAGTAGAGATGTGTTTATCGCTGTGTCATCTTCTGATGTATCATGGGATAGTAACAGTGGGTTACAAATATTATTCGTAAGTTTTTTTTTTCTTTTTTTTGGGGGGGTGGGGTGGGGTGTGGGCGTTGCATGGTTGATGGTGGTGGTTGTTTTAAGTTGTTGTTTGTTATCACGGTTGTTGTTGTTTGTTTGTTTTTTTTGTTTTGTTTTTTAGGGTTGACGGTAAAAACAGCTGCACATAAGGTCTTTGTAGTCAGTGGTTTGAAAAGCTTGATATATTTAAATGAGGGAGACCGAGATCATGATAATGTGTCAGAAAATTGTGCTCTAGTTTACTTCTTGTTTCATGATAATTTTCAGGATCACTGGTAGGATGTTATGATTCTGTTTCAGGATAGCCACATTTCCGTTTCAGGACAGTGGACCGCCCTCCCCACCCCACCCTCATAAACCCCTGTTGCATTTCCTAGTTATGTGTATATGCAAACAGGATTAGGATGGGCTACTGTTTAAAAATCACTTGTAGAGGAGATCAGTGTGTTTCATCTTTTATGATGAATACGTTATCAACAAAGAATATTTTTTGTTTGTGTTTTAACTGACAGTTGAATGTGGATTAACCTTTATCGTTTTCAGTTGCAGATAGTGTTGTTTTGACTTTTAACAGGATTTACAACCAGGACATGGGTCATAAATGAGGGGAATTGAAATCATTAAAAACATCCTGATACTTACATTAGTTAGGCATGATTAGGTGATAAGTAAGTATATAACAAATCACGGATGACGGAAACTGGGAAATGTTTGAACTTTTTCCTTTAATGAGAAATCACTGATGCGTCAACCGTACGAGTGAAACATTCTTATGACATACTGACCGTGTGTAGATCCCCCCTACCCTGCCCACAACTACGGGGACGTGATGGTGGACGGGAAGAAGGGCAAGACCTGGGGACCAAGCTCCGTTCAGAAGGACCGCCACCAGAGGTCTTCCATCATCTTCGCCGATGGGCGCTGGTCCAAGAGCGCCCCCAACCTGGAGAAATCGCTTCGTCATTTAGGAGGACATTCCAACCTAGGGGCTTTCAATGATCTCTGTGAGTGCACAGCGGATGCTGAGTGGGGAGAGGGGGGGTGGGGGGGGGGTTCAGGGGGGCTGGGGGGGGAGGGTGTCATCTCTTGAACCTTTCTGGGACTGGGAATGAAGGGCCTTCTCTCATACTTACCTGTCTAAACAAATGCCTTATCTCTACAGAGCATGGAACTTTGCCATATTATCAGGATCCCCCCAAAAATCAGAATTGGGAGAGCATGGATTTAACTACACCTCCAGGACCAGTTATCCCAAAAGAGTGATTGTCCTCAGTGAGTTCACTTCGTGACTCATACCCGAACACAGTTCAGTTTTCTTCTTTTCCATGGCAAAGGAAAACTCAAGAGTTCAGACTACAATTTTTCGGCACACGTGGATCTTCTCAATAGGCCTTCTGAGCTTGCTTTTGCATCAGATGACTTTCTCTCCTCCTTCACAAGGGAGTTTGGTCTGAAGATGTCGGCAGACTGTGCTCTTACGCTGTCTTTCTCCCACACTTGTCTCCGTTGTCATGCTCTTTGGCATCTCTCTCATCATCTCTGAACCCTCTGCACTGAACGCATCCTGTTGGAATCTTTCAACTTGTGCGCAAATTAGTCAGGCATGACATGCCAGTCTGTTCGGAGTTTTGATACCCAGGTAAACGGAGACGTCACACTTTCCTGGAAGTTCAGAGGGCAAGGATGGGGACTGGTCCAGCCAGACTCCTAGCCAGTCTACAAACCAGGTTCCATAACCTGCACAGATCCTGTCCAGCCAGACTCCTAGCCAGTCATCTACCAGCCAGGTTCCATAACCTGCACAGGTCCTGGAACCCTGTCATCCATGCGAGTCGGCCCAGCACAGGCCCTGGAGCCCTTGTCACTCCACGGCCGTGTGGACAGCTTACTAATCACCAGGCATACAGGTTGTGGTGAGGTCAGCAGAAACTGGAGAGTGATCTGTGCACACCTCTCCACCTGTACATCAGCTCCAACTGCAACCCAGACTGTTGGAACATTCCCTCTCTTTGAGATGAGATAAAGTGGGAAGAGGCCAGCCCAGTAAAAGATGAACTGAATTTCAGTGAAGTTACGAATGTGTTGTACATTTCAATCTTGTATACAAGAGCAAGGTTTTGTGCATGAAATAGCGCTAAACTCATGTCAGTCTGTTTGTTGTTCATACATCATTTCATGTTTGAACTTGTTTCTAATTCTGTCACCTGGAGCACAAGCACATAAGCCCAAAATGAATTACACCAGAACAATTCTTGAGTTTTTTTGACAGTCCCGGGGAAGAAAGGAAATTGTTTTTCAGTGACTAATCGTGGAAAGTTGCTGCTTCCAGCACTGGTAAGAGAGAGGATGGAGGTGAATTTTGATGTAAAAACTACCCTGTAATTCTGATTGAGAACAGTCCTGAGTCATTCTCCTACAGGACCACACTTCCCACCCATATTCATCACATACAGTCTTAAGAAGAAGCTTGGCCTAGCTCTTTCAACTTTATTTTCAGTTTATCTGAACCTGGAGAGGCACAACAGTAGAAATCATTCTTGTCTTCATTCAGGTGTAAGGTCATTCAGGTCTGCAAAACAGTAAGAGTTTTGATGAGACTTATTGAAATTTTTCAGTTTCCAACCTGTCTCTTTCAACTTACAGTTGAATCTAGTGCCAAATTCAAAACTTTTGTCACATTATGGTAATTGACCAAGCCTTTTACCCCTCTTGCGTGTTGATTCTTCCTGGACAGTGACAGAAATGCCTACAGCCACTTACTGTGTGTGTGCTGGCAACCATTTTCGATGTGCGGTTTTGGCTCTTTTATTTTCTTTTACTACCTCCTGTATAAGCGTAGCAGCTTGTTACCATTTATCAACAAACAGGGCAAAATACAAATTTTGCACTAATTCTTTGCAAAACCATACTGCTTAAATGACAGCACAGCTGTGAAAGAAACAACAAAACTAAATCACAAGTCTTCATTACGTTTGTTTGGTTAGTATGACAGTCACAAAATAGGGGAAAGAGGACCAGAAGTAATGATCTGACCTTGAATAGATGGGGAAAAAAAGTAAGGGGAGGGGGTGGGGGAGGGGAGAATATGTAATTCAAGCAAAAAAAATATGGACCGTAAACGCACTGTGATGTTTGCCAAATGCACGCACAACATCCTGTTTGCATTTTTTCACAGTACATACAAAAAGGAGTCAGGAATATTATTTTCTTCTTCTTTGTCTGAAGTACAGTAGATAATGGTAAACTGATCTCAGACAGTTTTGTGTGCTCCTTCATCTCCCCACCACTTCCCTCTTCACCACACTGCTATGTGCTGTACTTTGTCCAAGGGCTCATATCTTGGCCTGGCCAAGATGGTGCAGAGGCAGGACAAACCACTCTTTGCCGCAGGGATGAATGCCCACTTGCGGGCTTGGTGGCCTTGTTCTGAGTCTGTTTGGGTCAAAACGGTCATCTCTGTAACAAGAAAATCTACGCTTGCCATTAGCCAGGCTTTGGTATTTAATGTGGTTTCTTTCCTTACTACCTTACGTGGAGGAAAGGAGAATTTCACAGGAGATTGGTCCTTGGTTAGTGCCTGGGACCTGTTTGCATTGCCAGGTGCTTGTGAGCCGGATTGTCGGAGCAATGTTAAAACAGCTCATGGTGGCTGCCTGATAGCAAAACCATTTCCTGCCAGCGACCCAGCTGGTAGGGGCTGGTAGTGTGTGTGTGCTTTCCATAGCCCAGTTGCGGATTCATTTCCTGGTAACCCCATCATGTAGTAGGTCAAACAGGAAGAAACTCATCTCCATTTTTAACCATATCCTAAAGAATTCAGACATTTTTAATTTACTTCCTTTAGGGTTTTAAACTGGTGAAAAGGACAGGTCTATTGAGTCAGAAAATCTGAGCCAAGCATGTCAGGTATTTCTGCCTTGCTATGATCTCGATTAAGTTAACATCTATGTCACTGAGTTATGTTAAAATTATAAGCTGTGGATGTGTTTATTATGCATGGGATAGTTTTTGTGTGTGTTTGTGCGTATGTATGTATTAATGAAGACATGAAACTCATCTGAAAGCATATTGTACACAGTTCTTGTGTTGTTGTTTTCAATTTTGTAAAACAATGCTCGCACATTTCCATGAAATGAAAGCCAAAGGAGAAAAAAAAAACTGAAGTAGTGTATCTGCAGGAAGATTGATCTCAGAAAACAAAATAAAAAAAACCCAAAAGAAAGGCTAAAATTGTGTATCTGCAGGAAAATTGACTTAAAAAAACAAAAACAATAAAAACGCTGAAATTGTGTACCTGCCGGAACATTGAACTCAGCTGTTGTGATGGCAGAACTGAGATATCAGTGGTGACTTTTCTTTCTTTCCCAACAACATCCTCGTAGTAAAGGCATTTCCCTGCAGAGGCTGAGCATGCCCAGTTGAACTTGCAGATGCATGCTTTTCGTAGCTTAGTAATCATGATGCACATGATTATGACACACCATACGTTAGATTGCAACATTTGTTGCCATTGTTCCTGAACATGGTAAGTTTAATACAATACAGTGTACAGCACAGTACCATACTGTACAATGCATAATTGTTGTGTGTGATATAGTGTTAATGCTTCCAGAGTACAGTACAGTATGATATGACTGTGTGGTGAGTGACAAAGACAATAATGATACTTCTTTATTGATGACACTTCTTTATTCATAATGGTTAAAGTTTGGGCCTAAATCAAAGGAAGGCAGGTGAGATGTGAATGTGATGTTGACTGTGCTGCAGAAAGACCATGATTCATCCTGTGATGGCTATGTCCACAGACAATGAAGACGACACCCTACCAGAGTCTCTGGAGGAGGGGTCTGGCACCAAATCTCGCAGCATTCCAAACACCCCGGTCACCTTGAGTCCAGGGACTGACGGTGGCTCCAAGCGCAAGAAGCACGAGTCGGCGCTGATTCGCATGACCTCCATTCTGGCGGCAGTGGGTGCAGGCTTTGACATTCGCCTGTCCAACACGGTGGCCATCCACCCCAACCTGCACACGAGCAGCGGAGGGGAGGAGGACAAAGGGAGGAAGCGGGACTCATTCATCTTCAACCGAAGAGACGCTTACCTCGGGGCTGTGCGAGACTCTTTTATAGAGCCTGAACAGGATGTCCGATCGCACCTGTACGCAAGTCAGGGATACTGGCACACGTACCATGGGGGTCAGACCCGGCAACGGCCCAGTCTCAACATGGAAGGGGGCCTGGGCGGCCCCCCTGCCTTCTACCTCTCTGGAGGGGATCAATGTGAAGAAAACGCACAAGGAAGTCTTCAAGGCTTTAACCCTCGAACAACGTCTCACCGATCCTCCTACGCGGACAGCGAGTCTTCTGTGATCTCTAGCACCTCAACATCAGAACGAACAGTGATATACAACCGCCAGATCTCGGACAGCAGCAACTATGATACCCCCACCTCCTCCATAGTGTCCCCCCCTCCCAGACCCTCCCAGGCCCCTCAGCGTCGCTCGGTGACTTTCGAGGATGACTTCAATCCTCAGGATTACAAAGCTAGCTCTGCCGGCTACTCTTCTCACAGACACTCCCCGAACAGTGCTTCCAACTCGGAGCTCCAGATGGGCTCCGACTTCGAAGCCTGGGGGTTCCAGCATGGTGGAGACTATCACCGGCCCCCGCCTGACTACCCACCTAACATTCCACCTCGCCGAAGGCCAGGAGACTCGGCAACACCACAGCGCCCAACAACGCTGGACGTGGGTGCTCGGCAAGGGCCCATACAGCTGAAGTATCCCTCCCCCTCCCCCTACAGTCGCCCCCCCACCACCACCACCAACCCTTCACGCATGACTCCCACCTCCTCTGCCCCCATGGACACACCGACCACAAACCACGACAACTCCTACTTCTCCACCCGCTCCCATCTCTCTCCAGGCAACACCCCCCCTCACATCCGCCACCAGACGACACTGCTGGACATTGACATGGAGGGCCAGAGCTTGGACTCCACGCAGCCTCTTGTGCTGCACCAGCCCAAACCCTCGCTGATGGAGCTTGAGCGGGAGTTCCTGCAGTGAATGTGCCTCTCACGCTTTTTAGTTGGTCATCTCAACTCCTCCGCGGCTTGAGTCGGAGGTCACCTTTGGGACATTTTGAGGGGGTGTTGGTACACTCTGTGCAAGTATCTTTCATTCCTTTTTCTACACGGCATACAGGTTTTCACATGAGATGAACAGCGCCACAGCCACAGTCTGTTAAAGTGGAAACCCCCTGCACAAAGTTTTCAGAAAATGAGTCACGTTTCCGGATGCTCTTTTCAGAAACAGACATTTGGAAATATGCATGACTGACAACGGTGGCGCATGACTGACAACCGTGGCGCATGACTGACAACGGTGGCGCATGACTGACAATGGTGGCGCATGACTGACAACGGTGGCGCATGACTGACAACGGTGGCGCTGTTTCCAGATGACTGTCTCCAAAGAAAAGAGCGTCTGAGAAACATTTTTTCGAGGGCATTTCCTGTGTAATTACGTTAATTTGTACATCTGTGTGTCTCTCTCTTTCCATGGTTGACTAAGCAGAATGGCTTTAGGAATTGACCCCAAGTCTCCAAAGGGGTCATTGATGTGACCATGACTGTGTTTGGTTTCGGTACAAAATGACCCAAGGTGACCTCCCCCTCATTCTGTGGATGGTCAGTTTTTATGCAGTCCATGGAACTTGCCATGGACTTTTTTTGTTGTTGGTCATCTTCACTCTAACTGTCCAAAGATAACACACACATAGAACACGTGATACTCACAACTGTAGCATGTCAGGTCTTTAGCACTTATTCATATCTTCGTTTTAAAAAAAGTTATTTTAAAGACAATGGGTCTTTTGCCCCTGTAGCAGGTGTCCTTTTGATATGTCACTGCTCGATGTCAAATCAGTTTGAACTTTTCACCTTTCAAGGCAGTAAAATACCTGAGCAGTAGTAGCTGACATATGGAACGGTTTGTAAGATGGTATGAAATGTGAAATATATTAGAGTGGTTTTTTTTAAAAATTATTTGATATAATGGTGCTTGACATACTGCAAACAGTCTTTTTATTTGTCGTAATACATTTGGTCATTCATATATTTGTCAGTAATATCAACAATTTCCTTTCCTGACATACTTGGCAGTGGATTTTTTTAAAACCCATGTGAGTTTTTTGATGTGTAATTCATCTCACCCAAAGTGGACTTTGGACTGATACAACTGGCTTTTTAAAAAAATAATTTGTTCGAACAAAATTTCTTTTTCACCGGTAAGCTAGGAATGTCTAAGGTTTGCTTTATGTTAGTAATATAAATTCTCTGGAATCGTGAGGTTAAAGCATGTACCAAATTTACACCTGTTGTGCAACGAAACAGGGGAGTTTAAGGACCTCTTTACCTTGATTGACAGTCAGACCGTCACGGTACTGTGACAAGTGACAGCTGAAGGAAGATGTAGTGATTGGTCAGATTGTCTTCGTCATCCAGGAAGCCTTTTGAAGCAAACACAGGGAAAGTCAGAGTTTAAAACAACAAAAATCATGAAAATAGTGAGCCAGGCTTGCATTTGTATTCTGAAAGGCTCATGTAGTGAAAGCCGACGCTTTCAATGTAAATCAGAGCTGCAGCATGATTCACTTACAGAGCCAGTCAGAGCACTTTTTTGTAGAAATCATTACCGCACATGATGAAGGAAACAAGTCATAAAGAGCCCTGTGAAAAATAATCCGAGTTTGATTTTTAACTATTTAGGGGGGTTTGTTTTGTTTTTTTGTTTTGGTCTCTTGTAGTCATGAGTATAATATTGAGAACAGTTGGTCACTGTACGTGTGGGTCAGAAGTGTTCAGTATGTCTGTGACGGTGAATAGTTGCCTTGTCCTTGATCAGAATCACACTACACTGTCCGTAGTACGTTATTCCTTGAATCTGGGCGACCGTTTTCTCAGGTCTCTGTTCCATGTGGCTGCCATGCCTTGCGTTCTGTCCGGTGCAGGCTAACGGTCATTGTCTGCCTAATGCAGTGCAAAGAAGTGATTGTATTCCCCAGATTATCCAGTTTCACATTGTGACTAGAAACAGAAGAAGATCCTAGTAGTCTTTGAAACACTGTGTTTTGGGGGTTGGTTGGAGTTCAAAAAATTTTTTTTTCAGTACCTATGAAATTACCAGCTTCGTTTCTCAAAGCACCATTTGAACGTATGTAACTGAGATATTGCATTTGAACTTTTTTTTTCTATTTTTACAATGCTGCAAGTCCAGATCACATCAAGTTTGTATAACAAATCAAGACTTGTGTCAAACACACTGTAAACTGTTAAAGAGGTGAAAGCGTATCGCTGACCTGGTCACTTGCCTCAGCAGCCAGCAAACACAGACTCTCCTGCAGAGCCAAGCACCGGCAGCCACAGTTGTTTAGGACCTTGATAAAGGGGTCTTTTCCCCTGTGCAGCTTGGTCACTTCTATGCCCAGGGCAGGTATCTCCCACATGTATGAGTTTCCAGACAAGGGATGGGGTTGTCTCTGGACTGTTTGTGACTCAATGTGCGACAAAGTGAGTCCACGTAATGGCTCTGTTTTAGTTGTTCATGTATTGTCTTAGTTAAATTTTAACAATGACATTTTCTCAGCAATTACCAGTGTTAGTATTTATCAGATTTAGCTGAACGAGAAGTATTGGTAAGATCTTTCCAGACATTCCAGCCTTTGTTTGTCTGGCGCATCGTCTGGCTCAAATATTGTATTTTTAGCATGCCCTGTGTAACATCCACTGTAAGTGGGACAATCTGTGTTGAGCTGTGACAAGAAGAAATACGTTACATCACTTTCAAATTTACACAGTGGAAAAAGCCCTCAGTGATTCACGGGCTTGTGCAACAGACTTTGATCTGCTATAGTAATGTACACAACAGAATTTTATAAAGGGTCATGTCAAGTGACTGTTTTATTTTTGTTTTTGTTTTTTTGTTTTTTTTTATTTTAAAGGATTGAAGCAAATTTTAATTGGAATTTTAAAATAGATCTGCCAAATAACAGGGACAAGCAAATGACAAGACAAAACACGACGCGTTTTGACCTATTAGGCCTCCTTCAGTCAAGATAAACAACATTCAGGACAATGAAAACGAAGAGTCACTTATCTTCTCAAATTCGGTGCAAGACTGGCATTTAAAGGATTGACTAGTACCTCAAGCATATTGTTAAAGCATATTATGTTTCTTCTGCAGCTTGACGCTGGTCCATGAGTAGAGGAGGCAGCTGATGTGAGGAGATGGAGTTAGATGGAAGACGGGAGGAAGGGGAATGTTAGCGAGGAAAGGGGGAGGGGAATGTCATTGTTAGAAACATGACTCGGATTAAAAGCTGGATTACTTTATGAGTTTGAAAAAAGAAATTACATCATGTATGCATTCTAGGAAAGTTGGTGAGCGGAGTAAACACTGAAATTCATTCTGTGTTGCCACTTTGATTAGATGTTGATCATGCAAACAATATGTGTAGGCCTCTGTCCTTCTCGTCCCCATGTGTCCCACCCACCCGTTGCCCTTCATCCTCCGGTGGTGTTGATTTACCACACGTGAGTTAGAATAGGCACAGTACGTTTTTGTTTGTTTCTAATGCGATAAGGAAGTAGTTTGTTTGCTACACTTTTTTGTTTGTTTGTTTGTTTGTTCACCTTGACTGATGATAGTTACCCATGGCTGGGATGTGTGTGTTTCTGTTTATGAGTGTGTGTGTGTGTGTGTGAGTGTGTGTGTGTGTGTTGACATTTGTTACTTTGAAGGGTGCAGCTATATTATAGTAAGTGGTGCTCCTTATTCTGAAAAGAAAACACACACAGATATACCGCACTTGTTTACAATTGCATCTTCAGTTACCATTTGGGTGGGTGTTTGTTAGGGGAGGGGGGAGGCAGGAGGGAGGGGTATTGTTTGTTGTTGTTCGGTTGTTTTGGGGGGGTGGGAAGGGCAGGGGGATTGTGTGTGTGTGGTTTTGTTTTTCTTTCTTTTTTTTTAAAGTTTAGGTTAATAACTTCTTGACAGCTATTCTGATTTCACGGTTCATCTGGTCCCCATGCTGAAGCACGCCACATTTTGGTTCATCTTCTGATGTCATGATTTACATTGGTCTAGTTGCTGTTCAAAGCACAACTCTCTCTGGACCATGGTCTGATGTCATGATTCATTGAGATCCACTGACTGAAGTAGACCACTGGCTGCACTGGACTGCCTTTCTTGCATGCTCATGGCTCGTTTGTCATCACCTTATCCTTTCATTGGCCCCGGATTCCACTTTCACCTCATTCTCAGAAATGTGAACGCTAAACTCGACAGTTGTCTCAGAAGCAGAAAACCATGTTCCCACAGTGTAGCTGTATGTAACTTTCCTAGAATGTGCAAAACATTCTCTTGGTGATCATAATCAAACGTATCAGAGACTGGGGGGAAGGGGGTTTGCTTCATAATCAAACAATATGAAAACTAGTTTGTGCATATATATATGTATAACACAATTGGATGATGTCTGCTGTTGTTGAGATGTATCTAGAGACCTACTCCATAAATACTGAGCATGACTGGATAATAACAAAAGGCTGTGTTATACATTCATGTATATCTTGTGTTATAACATTTATATGTATAGGACTCGTGGAATTTTGTTGTTGTTGTCGTTGTTTGTTGTTTTTTTTTTCAAGTTTAAAAGGAAAAAAAAAAACTGCTTTATTTCATATCAGATTATCTTCATATCATTTCCATCATCTCAAGCATTTACCAAATTGTTATCATTGTAGTTTCAACCTGGCCTTGTCTTCTGCATTGTTAAGTCGATGTTTTTATGAGGGTTTTTTTTTTCTCCATGTTTTCACAATTTCATTGTACAAGTTTTACTTCAGCAAGACCTAAGAGCATGTTGTAACACTGGTGAACAAGTTTGTATCTAATTGAAACAATGAATGAATTGCAAGGGGGAAAAAAACGGTTTGTGCTCATGGTTACATGTGTGTGTTGCAAGTACATTTGTATCTACTTAGATTTTGTTGTGGACAGTTATTTTTGGTGATGTTTGTTGGTGCATATCTTCAGAGCCAACGTCATATGGCTGAATCAGTGAATGTGTGTGGGTGCGTGTGTGTGTGCGCGCTCATGTGTGGGTGTGCGCGCACGCACATCTTTCTGACCGTGATCTTTTTGACTCTTTGGTATCCATGTTTTGGATTTTTTGGTATTTGTATGTTCGTCTCTTTTTGCTTGTGCAACTTCATTGTGATTTCTAAATGCATACAGTGTTCATGTGTTTGTGTCTGCTTTAAACATGTTATTGTTATACGGGACCATTTCGATGTAGACCAGACACATAGGGCATTAAGACTCTTCAGAGACCTCACAAAAAAAACATGTTCATGGTCATGAAAATGTTCTTTTGGTCCTCGGACAAAGCATTTGTTCCTGGGTGCATGTTTATTTGGGGTCGCTTGTTTGTTTCTCTGTCTCTTCCCATGCAGAGGTGAAGAACGATGAGAGAAGAAAAAGGGGACAGGGTGAAGAGAAGGGAATACAAAATATTGAGCAGGAAAGGGAGAGAGAGAGAGAGAAGCCAAAAGCATTGTTTATTTTTCATGGTAGCTCTTTCTTGATGCAAGTTTCATGTCATGTGACTACCAGTGACAGGTTATTGTGTGATAGTTATGGTAGGTATCAGATCTCTTTGTTCTCTTTGTTCTTTGATGTGGTCTTTGCTTATTTCTTATTTAGGAGGAAACTTCGAATAAGATGGATTACGGCTTCAGAAAGAGGATAACAACGGCTTTTATACAACATCCTTGTTTAATTGATCATCACTATCAGCGGATATTCTCAAAAATATCTTACAGGGGGGACAAAAAAAAACAGGAAAGTTCATTCACACTGATGGCATTTTAGGTCCCCAGTGTGTGGACAGTAGAAGTGCATTCATCTTGATTTGTTTTGACCTTCACCACAATCAGTAGATCAAGTGCACAGAGGGGGGATACTGTCCAGGCCAAAAGGAGGTCTTGGATTCCAATGCTAAAGTGATTATGATTATTTTTTATCCTTGTCTGCTTTTGTAAACAACTGCTGGGGAAAAAAAAGGTCAAGGATCTGCCCTAATCTTCAGCAATTCTGAAAAATAGAATTGGCAGAAAATGAAACTTTTCACCATGGACAACCCGCAGTGACTCTTGGGTCCATAGGCTGTGCATGGGACTCCTGTCTCTGCTGTCGGTTCACCCAGTGAGTGTTCAGACGCGAGGAATGCCTCCAGCAAAATCATGGAGTGTTTCCCTGTTTCCGAACCAGTGGAGCTACAAGCTGTCATGGTGACAGTGGCTGTACATAGTTTACCAGAATAGCTCAGTTGGCAGAATGCCATACGCGTGATCTTGGTAATCCTGGGACCGTCGGTTCAAATCTCGGTCAGGCCATTTTGGTGTAGGGGGCTCAGAATTAACATTGGTTCTGATTCCATCTAGCCAGAAGTTCTTCAAATGAGATGGTGAATAATGATCATGTGCGTGAATGCACGGAAAACACATTGCGACACATAAAATCCCATCACCAGCTTTCCAAAGAGAAGGCTAGTTTGGGCATTGGCATGGATGACAAATATACACATGCGTGCATCTTCTGTGAAAAAGATTGAAAGAATGAAAGAACTGTGTGACTGATATGTAAGACATGCTGAGGGTGCAAAGGGTGCGTGCAGTGTTAACACTGATTTCATAGAACTGTGTGACTGATATGTAAGACATGCTGAGGGTGCAAAGGGTGCGTGCAGTGTTAACACTGATTTCATCTGTTCAGCATGATACCGCCTAAAAGAGCCAGTCATTAGATCTGAAACAGACGTACAATATCTAAGAAGACAATGGAACACACTGTGTATGGTCTTCACCTTTCTGCTGGTTGCATGAATGTGTATATTTTATATATGGAGGAAGAGAGAGAAAGAGATAATGTCAAATGTATGCCTTGCTGCCTTCAGCGTCTAGAAAGAGAGAGGAACCCACATCAAAACTCCAGTCTGGTATCAGAGTTTTAAAATCAACGACAAACTTGCGCTGATGGGGAACTGTGGGGAATTGTGTCTCAGAGAGACTAATATGAGAATTCAGTGGAGGTAAAAAGGTCAGAATGTCAAGTACAATTGTCAGTGAAGATCAGTGTTAAGCTCAAAAGACAGAATATGTATGTGAATTATGAATAGTCTTGGGTGGTAGGATCCACAGCAGGTAGCGTTGGTTGAAGTTAGCACAGCAGACAGCACCCTCCTTTTTGTACAGTCTTTAGTGTACCCTTCTTCCTGCACCCTTGCCGGAAGGCCAATCTTATTGTAAGTATTGCTGGAAAATAGGCAAGAACATATGAAAACACTGAAGCTTTTATATATATGTGTGTGTGTGCATACACATAAAACATGATCACAGAAACAAAGAAGCCTGGTTAGAGAAAGTGTCATTCTTAATCGATCGTATCAGAATTTATGTATAACAGTCATAGAGTGGAGTCTAAGTCACAAGTACAAGCATGCTTCCACATGCACATGCAAACACATGTGTATACACACACATGTCTAACCCAAAAAAGGCTTTAAAGATTAGCTGAAATAAATCATATCACCTAAGAGAACAAATGACACATTACAACTGAATCTCAAATGTACATAGTTCTTGTAATCAGAGTAAAGACGTCTCTCAAGTATGTTGCAAGACTTTTGATTAAGTTAAAATTGGCACAATGAACTTAGAGCTGCATTGATTTACATTTGATATATTGTACAGACCTTTGCATTGAACTTTTTCCTCTTCATGGACAACAGATCATGCGCTTGTGCGCACACGCAGGCATCACCCATGCACACACTCACACTTTCACACAAACACATATGCGCATGTGCGCACATGCATGCATACACACACACACATGCATGCACACACACACACACACATGCATGCATACACACACACATACAACTGATGGTAAACATTGTGTTAGCTAAAACTGAAAAAGAAAAAAAAAAAGATTTCCCGCTTTATGTTGAGAAGAACTGGATTCATGAGCTGAACAATGGAAAGAAAAGTGTTTGATTGTGACATTCCTTGTCTTAGGCGTGGAGATGGTGCGTCTGTGCTATTGAAACAAGTGCCTTGTTCTTACCTGTCAGACTGCTCTGCCTCTATCTTTCCTGATCTTGATCTCTTTTCCCCTCAGCTCTTCCAGCTAGACAGTATCATCATTGTTGTATTTTTATCAGGACGATCCAGCTAGATGGCCTTAAATTGAAAAAAGGACAGAAGTATTTTCATATGACGCTGATTTGTGCGAGATCATATTTTGAACATCAGAATAAGCTTTACAAGATGATTTGTGCCTGCGATTTTTGTATGTGCCTTGATATAGTAATAACCGTAACAGTAATAATATTGAGGATATTAGTGTCTACATTGTGTGTACTTTAGTGAAAATTCTTTTTAACTCAGATATGTAGAGTTTATCAATAATCTGTATCAGGAAACTGCTCATATGTTCTTTTTTTTTTTCACCAATATTGATGCTGTGACAAATGTAATTTTTTTCTCCCCCATCATTATTTTTGTGTGAATTGTAATAATTAAAAACAGCAAATGGTTGTATGTTTGTTTAACGAGGAAAGTGTCAAAAAAATAATGAGTATCATTTTGTATTAAACAAATATATACCTCAGGATATTTCTGTATGAGCATTGTATTCTCTCTTGCTTTTGTATTTTGTTATTGAAAGTGTTTTTGTGTCGGGTTTGTCTTAACCGGCTCTGCCTTGTACATAGCACATCACTTTTAATATCACGTTCACACTTTTTCCATGTCAGAAATCAGCAGCGTGTGTGAAAGTGTCAGTAATTTTATGTGCCTGATTGATGATGTATGTGTATGTCAGTCTGTCAGTATACAAGTGCACACTTGTGCGTGTTCAAGTCGAAAGTGTTTTGAATCTATTGGAAGCCTGTGCTGTGTATGTTTGTCAGTTGGTCACATATTGTATGTGTTGAACCATGATAGTCAACATTAGCCAGTATGAAGACAGTTTGAAGTACCATGTGGTATCATAGCTCTTGATCTTCTCCGTCATTTGAGGGGAATAATGTAGAAAGAAGAAAATCAGTTTAGGGGGATTTGGATTTCGTATTTTAGGAATGTTTTGCCGACGCCATTGGTGAAACTCACTGCTGTTGACATTGTTTTCAATTGAAAATCATGGCTGCCAACTCTCCTGAATTTGGTCAGGAATTTCCCTGGTTTATTAATACTTGTTCCTGAAGTCCTGACTGTAAAAAAAAAAGTCAGAAGAAATTTTTCACCTACAGTGGAATTCGTTGGGGGGGGGGGGGGGGGAATTGTTCACCCACAGCAGATAGGACTTACCATTTCTGAGAGGACCATGTGTTTGAAACAATGTTGATTTGGTTTTGACCAGGTGAAAACACGCAGAACAATTTTTTTTGTTTTGTGGTTGTTTATTTTTTAAGCAAATGCTAATTATTTTATTGAGGGTAAACTGGATGAAGTACTTGCTTTATGCACATTTTAATGGCCTGGTTCTCCTCATTCCTGCCCCCCCCCCCCCTCCACCCTCCCCCTTTCTTCCCTCACCCCTCTTCTTTTAAGCCAGTGTGCTCTGGTGATAGGGAGAAATGAGAACAAAGTGGTCTGAACTGAGATGTGCATTAATTTAACTAATTGACAGCATATTGTACATTACTGTGTATATACAACGCTGGTTGTATATATCTTTAATCTTATACATAATAATTATGAGTGTGTCCTTGAGTTTTGAGTTCATGCATGTATGTGTGTGTGTGTGTGTGTGTGTGTGTGTGTGTGTGTGTGTGTGTGTAAGAGAGAGAGACCCAGGTGTAAACCATTGATAAGTTTATAAAAGGACATCATGGAAATACCAGCCGTACATGAAGTAAGCGTACTCGTTAAGAGGTGTGGTTATATGAATACATTTGTGCACTTGTTGAAGTTGCTGAGAAGAAAGAGTCACAAAAACTTCACAGTTCGGCTGGCTACCCAGGTGTTGAACACAAATCATACAGCTATGTACATGAGTATAGCACATTCGCACACACACACACACACACACACACACACACACACACACTCAACACAAAGACATTCACACCCAGTTGTAGATGTGTAGGCAATATCCACATTTACCTACATAAGAGAAGGTTATCTGTTGATGAATAGAAGCTGAACAAATTAATTCAGAAAGCTGATTTTCATCAGTAGACTGTCTCCTCTTATATAGTTGTAGGATAAATATGGAGGACATAGCTGACATGCTGTTGTGTTGATGACTGGTTAATGTAGCAGACCTCGGAAAGATTTGGGAACCTCACTTACAGACAGAATGGATATAAATCAATGTATATATAGATATAGATGGCTAGATAGATAGAGATATACACACACATACATACATTAAGATGGAAATCACTGCATGTCCATTGCCATGGCTTGAATATTGCCAAAAAAACAAAGGATATGAAGAAACATAAAAACAGCACTGTGTAGAAGTATCTTACTATCAGTAGATGAGGAGAGCCCCTCAACCCCCAACCCACCCACCCACCCACCCCCTCTCAGCCTCTCCCTCCCAGTTTTCCACCCCACCCCATACCCATGCCAACCTCACACACAACACACACATACACACAACTGACACATTCTACCCAAACATACTTTTGATGTAAGTGTTTTACACAGTGTGCCTTTCAGTTCATGGATGATTGTTTCCCCTTTAGATTGTAAAAGAAAAGGAAGATTCTGTTTGTTTTGACAGTGTAAGAGAAAGGAAGATAATTGACTTTTCATCAACGTGAGCTTTCGGATCTCTGGAGACTTTTTTTTTTTTTTCCTCTTTTCCTCTCTCCATCCACCCCTCCTGCATTCTCACCCCTTTTTTTTTTTTTTTTTTTGTAAATGTCATGCCTTTCTGACTAACTGGGACTCTGAATGTCTTTGACGTTGCCCAGTGAGTGAGTGTCATGGACATCGCCTGGAAAGTTTTGATCTTTGTTTCAGTGTTTTTCGATTTCTGCTAGGAGTCTCTATGAGGATGTCAGTGCACTTTCAGTGCAGAGAGCTCCACCTTGCCGTTTCTTGTCGTTCTTTTTGTCTCCACCCTTTTTATTTTCTTCCTGTTTTTTCTGTCACTCTTTTTGTCTTCAGTGTGTTTATTTTTTTTGTGTCTTCTTCTTCTTTTTCTTCTTTCTTTTTTCTTCTTCAGCTTCCTCTTCGTCTTCTTCTTCTTCTTCTCTGCTTCTTCTTCTCTTTTGTATTTGTGGCATATAAACCTTTTTCGTTGTTTCTTTTTATTTTTTACAATCTTTCTTTTTAGTATGAGAGTGAAGAATTGAGAGGAATGGCAGGTGCTGTCCTTGCAGCCTGACTTTGTATGCAGTGATGTAGTCTAGCCACCGTGTCATTAACTGCTTTTATTGTATTATTTTCTTTCTTTTTTTTTAAAATCTGGAAGCAAAAAAATAATAGGAATGCATGATACTCTCAGCACAGCCAAATTTTATATGCTGTAAGATGTCAGTAGTGTGTCTGCTGTGTCAGTAACTGCTTTTGTTGTTTGTTTCTTTTTCTTGGTGTGTGTGTGTGTGTGTGGATGATCTGGCATGTTTCTGATGTGAGCTTTTTTTCCTACGTGAGTTTTTCAGCCCTAGAAAGGCTCTGTGTGTTTGCTGGCAATAATAACTCAAGATCTTCCATGAGGCCATAAATTTGGTAGCCAGGTAGCCACCCATCTTATTACATGTGTCAGAGCAGCATTACCGTACCAACTCATTCAGTGCTGGGAATTTTATGCTGTGTGTATCCTTTGGGCTTGCCTGACAGTCTGAGCAGTATACAGAGCGTTTCCCCGCCTCAGTACCTTGTGGATAGCATGCAGTCTTCCATCAAGTTCTGGAGGAGGTTGTCACTTTTAGACATCTGTGAGGGGAGATGGACAGAGTGGATGCTTTCACCACGCAGCACGTTTTGAATGATGTTCTGTTGTTGTACTACTGTTGCGACTGTGTTGTGTGTGAATGTGTCCTGTTTAACCCCTCAGCCTCATTTGTGACTGGTCAAAGTGTTGACACAGACTTGATCGTGGAAGGTCGAATCTCTGTGCTGGAAGCAAATTTCACCTCCTGATGTAGCTGTTTTCAGGTGAATGGGACCAAGTTGAAGATTAAGATTGCAGGGAAGACGTTTGTTGCACAAGGAGTGCTTGTGTTTGTGTGGCATGCATGCGATTTGTGTACTGTTTATGAGTGGCATGTGATTGGGACATCTTGTGAGCGGCGTGAAATTTTGTATAGGGATTTGTTAGCAGGATTATTATGCTGGTGTGATGGCTTATCTGTTTGTAGATAATTATGATGATAATGATAACAAAAATGATTGTTTATATAGCCCATCATCTCCAGTGATAGAGCTCTTTGTGCTTTATGTAAAATGATGTAAGAAAAGAGAATGACAAAAGCAAAACATGAAACAACTGAGCTGGAGACTATTAGGTAACATGTACCATTTGTATACTCCCATACCGAGTGGAAAAATCACAAAACCAAAGGTAAGCAAACTGTCAGCCATGGAAACCTCAACATTTCTCAGTTCCAGTTGTATGTCAGCATGTCTGCATGTCTGTCTGCCGAGCAGTGCGAAATTCCACTAAGAGAGGAAGAATGTAATGTATGTGTGTGTGTGGGAATCCAAAATCTTGCCTTATGTTTGTAGGTTAGTGATGCTTAAGCAGAAGATGACTGCGTGTGTATCAATGGCATGGTTTCTTCTGGCTAACTGTTAGACAGACAGTCTGGATCCCCTTAAAACTGCCTGGAGTTGGACCTGAATGTATGTACACATTCACATTGACGGACATACACATAATGCCACTTTATTCTCATGAACTCTCAGGCATCGATCATTCATGCACACACACACACACTCTTACCCCATACAAGTTGTACTTTGTTCTGATTTAAATTATTGTTGAAGAACCTTTCAATATTGCAAAATCAGTGCTGTCATTCTGGCAGAAACTTCCACTCTTGTGGTATAGTGTGGATGCAAAACTGCAATGAGATCATGAAGAGGGATATTTGGACAAGGCTTTGTGATGTTGATGAAAGACATGAAATGCATGCACGTCTTTTTTTTCTTTTTTTTGTTCTTTTAAGCACACATTTGTAAACAAATTCTTAACATTTAATTGACGTTGTCAATCAATGTAATTGTGTCACTGCCAGATGTTTGACCAGATTGTGGTCTCCTGAGTGATGAAGGGACAAGATGTCTGTTGTATATCGTACTGCTGTACTGCTGGGTGTGTCTGTGTGAGTGATATGCATCAAAGGTTATACAGTCATTTTCAAACGAGTACTACACTTGTGCTCTTTCTCATACGAGACGGTCTGTATTTCTTTTACTGTTATCGCTGTCAGGCACTTTATAACTTTTTTTGTGTGGTAGTACTCTATGTGTTTATAATGATCTTTTTGAAATGTTAACATAGCCTTTCTGTTTTTAGATAGACTAGATTTTTTTTACCTTAAAGAATTTTTCCAAGAAAAAAAGAGACAAGGGGGAGGGTTGGGTTTGATTAGGACAGGGGGGTTGGGAGAGGGAACAGACTTTCCAAACTTTTTTTTTCTCCTGAAAATGAAACTCAGTGAGCAGCTTTCATCATACAATGCAGAAATACACATGTGTGTGTGTGTGTACTATCATTACATATATATGATTTGATACTTTTGTGAATCCATTTGTTTTCACCCACACATGCACGCACTCGTGATCACCCATGCAGAATGTGACATACGCATCAAGGAAACAAGCTTATTCTGCGCATTGGACAACCGTGTAAAACCCATGCTGTAGTGAATATAAAGGTTCTGAAGGTGTTACTCATGTAAAAGAAAATTGAATTGTCGGCATCCAAGAGAAATGTTCATTATACTAGTTCACATCTTCACCGATCTGTATGTGGGGGAGGGGGGGGGGGGTGAAGTCGCCCCCCCCCCCACTCCCTCCCCTTCATTCCCTCCCTAGAACTGCAAAAAATCTGGACATAAATGAGAAATGTGTGCATGTCGATTTCACAGGTTACACAAGTCTTCCAGCCCGTCATTGTGATACCAGTTGCATTATTGTCCAATCATATGCAGTATTGTATGGGTCTGTACTTATCTGATGGTGTCGGTCATGTTCATGATGACTCCTGCAAATGATGGATAGGCCGTGGAAGCTGGTCTTCTAGGGAAATGGCGCTTAGGGGGTTTATGAATGAAGTGGGTTTATAAATGAAGTGGATGTTTTGAACCTGTAGAACTTGACTGGGAGAGAGAGGGGGGGAGCGAGGTGCAGGGGGTGGAGATGGGTGGGGTGGTCATGCACCTGTTTTGCCAAACACTGTGTACCCCACTTTTGTTAAATGCTGGACTTCTATATTATAATGGTACATGGTGGGGCAGGCCTTCATATTTGCCATTTATCGCTGTAATACCTGTATCCCTGTTTGTGTTTGAGCTGAAAGTATGTGTTGTAACAATTTAAAACTTTGATCATGTGAAGGTTGAAGAGAAGGTTAAAAGAAAAACTGAAAAATGAATGTAATTTCTCCCTCCTCCCTCCCTTTCTAACAAATTGAATGATGATGCTTTTTAAGTGATCCACAAAAAATTACTCGTTGATAATTCATGTGATTAACTGCATGCACATGTGCACACATGTACACACACACATCATCGTCTAATATGACTATAGTGGAAAGATGTTAACTGAAGATGATGGCAACAGCACACATGCAATAGTAAGTGAATGTAATCCATCAGGTTCTGAATATATGAGGTGATGCGATGCTGTGTGTAGGTGAGGTGATGCGATGCAGTTGTAGGTGAGGTGATGCGATGCTGTGTGTAGGTGAGGTGATGCGATGCTGTGTGTTGGTGAGGTGATGCGATGCTGTGTGTAGGTGAGGTGATGCGATGCTGTGTGTAGGTGTGGTGTACAGGATTGAAAGGAGAGAGAGGGGAACATGTTAACGAGCAAGTAATCATGCATTACAGCTATTTATTTTCTCACTCCATTTGCCTTTGTATCTTTACAACTGTGTGTGTGTGTGTGAGCGCGCGCATTGTGTATGCGTATGTGTTGTCTGTGGCTATGTTACTTTCTTCCCCTAGGATGGCCAAGAACTGGATTCCTTTTTCTGCAAATCAAAGAAGAGACAATAACTCTTCACAATGAAGCTTTTTTGTACCCTCCCTTGCCCTTACCGTCATTCCACACACTTCCCTCCCCTCATACCTCCCCCCCCCTCCCTCTTCTCCCTCTTGTCCTCATCCGTCATCAGTAAACTTTGATGTTGGACATTTTCTCAGTAATAACAATCAAATGGGCAGAATGTTCAATATTGTTCAGATTTTTCCCTGCAATCATTGCATAAAGTTAAGACACCTACTGTTAACTTGAAGGCAACATTGTTCAGATTTTTCCCTGCAATCATTGCATAAAGTTAAGACACCTACTGTTAACTTGAAGGCAACATTGTTCAGATTTTTCCCTGCAATCATTGCATAAAGTTAAGACACCTACTGTTAACTTGAAGGCAACATTGTTCAGATTTTTCCCTGCAATCATTGCATAAAGTTAAGACACCTACTGTTAACTTGAAGGCAACATTGTTCAGATTTTTCCCTGCAATCAGTGCATAAAGTTACGACACCTACTGTTAACTTGAAGGCAACATTGTTCAGATTTTTCCCTGCAATCATTGCATAAAGTTAAGACACCTACTGTTAACTTGAAGGCAATATTGTTCAGATTTTTCCCTACAGTCATTGCATAAAGTTAAGACACCTACTGTTAACTTGAAGGCTGTAAATTTACGAGTAGAGCTTTTTACAGTGTTTTCAGTTTTACTGAGAAACCCCTGCCTTAATAAACACATTTTTAGAATTTTTTCTTTTTTGGTAAGAAACTGTGATCTCTTATAATTATTGCTTTATATATATATATATATAATACAAGATATCATAAGTGACATTTAAAGAACATATTGTATGTAAAAATAAGTCACCAAAATTTGTCAACGTCAAGGCCTTTTTATGAAACCTCCATGAAGCAGAGAAAGAGATGTACATAAAAATCTTATTGAATATGTGTATGTGGCAGAGACTGGCCACATATAATCGTATCTTGCCAAAAATAAGTGAGATGTTATGATGTATGTCAAATGGAGCAAGTAGAGCCACGAGAAAGCAGCAAATCAAACAATATCAGTTGCTAATAATATACCAGTGCATCATAGGTTTGCTCCTCTCCATCTTGAAACTCTCCACCACCCCCACCTCTCCTCCCCAACTCATTCCCCTTGCTACTCTCCTCATCCTTCTTCATGGTAAGTGACTGAAAAATGTACGAAACAGCCTCTCTTGTCGGTATTTTCATTGACTTAAATAACTGTGTCTATTAGACAACAATCGTGTGGAGTTTTGTTTTGGACACAGATCCGAGAGGACAGGAATGATAAATAATGAAAGTTTTAAGAAACTTTAGAATCTTTGATGGAAACCTGATTTACATGGATTTAAATAGAAAACATTTATACAGATTTCTCATCTTGAAGGAAACTGTCAGAACGGTAGACCTGCTGTCCTCACATGGTATCTGTGGTCAGTTGGACTGAAAACAACAGGACTCATATAGATTTTGCAAATAAAGTGCGCTGTGATGTAACATAAGAGAAAAAAAAAGTTCATGTATTCAGGACTAGATGTTTGTTTCAAAATAACGAGAGCTGGCGAGGCGCTCATTTATTTATAGAGAAACAAAACAAAGGCCAATGTGCTCAGGCATTTGTGAGCTCTCTCCGTCTCTCTCTCTCTCCATACTGTTTTGTGTCTTGTACTCAGCACAGCTATGTTTTCACCTGCAGTGATATATATATTACATTCATATATATGTATACTTATGCATATTTGATTTACCACAAATGTGTAACAACGTATGTACAGATTTGAAAGCTGTATGATTTTAGTGTTGAAATACTACGTACAGGTGACCTGACTAACATGCTGAAAGATAGACTGCTGTAGCAGAGGGGAACAAAGCTGGATAAACACTTGTGAGAGAGAGAGCGTACTACTACAGGAGTTTGTGAGCAATGTGTGAGCGTGTTGTGTGTGTATATAATGAATGTACTGCTGAGAAGCAAATCGACTTTCCATTTGCTCCTTTCTGACTGACATTGTATCAAGTGTACAGTGATGTACTCGACACTCATATCCTCCTCCTATGTTATTATGCAAGTGGAAATGGGAATCTACAAAATGAAAAACTGTTTTGAAAATAAAGACCGCCAATAAAAACAAAACAAACAAAAAAGAAACAGGTGTGTGTGTGTGTCTGCAGTTGCTTGTTTGCGAGCGTCGAACAGGTGTGCTATTGTGCTGTGTGTTCTCCAGGGTATGGAACAGACTGGAGATCCTTTGAATGATGGCGTTGAACCTCTCGAGTGTCTGCCGCAGGGAGCATGTCTTTGTGGGAGACTGTATCATCCTTGTGATGGGATGGAGCAGACATAGCAGGTCATCGGTCTGTTACATCCTTGTGATGGTGTGGCACAGAGCGATCAGATCAAAACACTACACAATGTATAAGATGGGCAGACAGATCAGGTCATTTGGCTAGAGTGTTATAGTGATGGGAAATGGCAGACCGATTAAGTCATCACATGAGAATGTCATTCTTGTCAGATCAAAAGACTACACAATGTATAAGATGGGGCAGACAGATCAGGTCATTTGGCTAGAGTGTTATAGTGATGGGAAATGGCAGACAGATTAAGTCATCACATGAGAATGTCATTCTTGCGATGAGTTGGGATTCACAGATCAGATTAACAGATTAGAATGTTGTTCTTTGTTAATGGGACGGAGCGGGCAAATCAAGCCATCAGACTCAAATGTAACACATTGATGGGACGTGGCAGACAGATCAGTTCAACAAACTTGAATGTTTTTCTTGTCAAAGGGGGGAGCAGGCAGATCAGGTCATCAGACTAGAATGGGCAGATACAACTCGTACCAGGCGCTCTTGCACAACTTTGGTCCACACACTGGCAACTCACAGGTAACCAGTACAGAAACAGGAAGACCAAGAGCCAGTGTTATGATGACATTGACTCACTTTATTTCTACACTTCTGACAGAAAAGAAACTTTATTATTAGATGAGCTGTTCCCTCTCTACCCCCACCCCTAACCCCACTCCGTTGTCCTCCCCCCCCCCCCCCCCAACCCATTCTTCTCTTCCCTGCCCCCCTTTCCCCACCCTCGCCTTCCCCATTTCCTCCTCACCTCCCTCCCTCTCACACAAATCCTCGCTCTTTGCCTTAGACCCACCGCAAATCTTCTTCCTTTCAGCGAACACCTTCAGCATGTCAAAGGTTACTTCACACATGAGAGGGTCAAACAAAAGGAGACAAAGCTACAGGATGGCGGGACATTGCAGGATGACATGGACAATACAGAATGAGAGATTATACAGGAAGATGTGGACATGACAGAATGACATGGACTCTACAGGATGACACTGGCAATAAGACCCTTCCTTAATTTGGTATGATAAACATTATTCTATGACAAGAACAGGTTAATTTACCAGCTGCAGCGAAGTGGCTACCATTCCAGCTAAGAGATTGTGGATTTGATTCTCATTGGAACCATTTATATGTAGGATTTCTCTGCCCCAACCGGCTCCTACCCAAAAGCGAGTTTGATATGGATTCAGTTTGGAAGATTTGGACCACACAGTCGAGTTTCATCCACTTAATGGATGCATCTCAAAAGTGTTGATCAAATTTCGTAACCCAACACTGCCTGTGTCTGTATCTGTTAGGCCTGGTTGACACCAGGATTTGTTGTTAAAGTAAGCGTAACATACTGTCCTGTTATGCAGTTTCAGAGCAGAATGGAAATCTGTAGCATCATCTTCATCATTTCCATCCTTATTGATCAGTATAAGGAAAAAGACTCAAAGTCTGTGGCCCTTCATGGCATGCTGTCATGGTAACCTCAGTTTTGAATTCTTCTCTATATGCCCTTGGTGAGGTTCTGCCAGGGTCACTGGTATCAGCAAGTTCATTGGGGATTGTCATTGGATGGACGTGGTGTCACCCTCCAAAGGAAGGATCACTTAAGCAGACTCTGCAATGAACCAATTGTCATCAGTAAGGGGCTTAGTAGATGGTGTCCTGCGATGTTGAATCAGAACCTCTGAATGCCATCAACACATCTCAGCAGCACTGCAGTGTCCCCTCTGGAGGGTGGCATCATGATAGCTTGACACTGGCTGCTGCCTGCGGATTGCTGGTGCTGGGGCTAGGACAGGACAAGCCAGGCTGAGGCTGTGGACAGGAGCTGGAAAGAGCAGTGTGGGTGCAATTCCACTGAAGTGGCACAGAAGATGATTGAAAAAAGAAAACCTGCGTAGTTTTCTCATGCAAGCTTGGTAACAATGCAGTCCAACCTGCCAACATCTCACTGCTGTTATATGCTCTGCTGCATTCCAGGGTGAAACCAATGATTGGTGCACATCTTCACAGGGACAGGCAGACCATGCAAAAAATAAGAAGCAAGGAAAAGAACAGTCTGTGAATTTATTCCCAGGCAATGAGCAGTGTGCAAACTATACACATGTCCAAGACAGATGTACACTCCTGCTCAAACCAAGCGAGCTACAAACAGGCATTTTTGGTCTCAATCGGAGTCGGAACGATGCGACCTGCTTTTGTGTTTCTTGTTCTTGTGCTTTTTGTGTTTGGAGCTCTTCTTTTTGGAGTGTGACTTTCGATGGTGTGAACTGTCGTCACTGTCAACCTGACCTTCCTCCAACTCCTGGTCAGGGTGGGACGAACGCTCATTGGACTCGTTCCTCTCCCTTTCTTTAATTCGTGACCTGCCTGAAGTGGACCCTTCAGCCTTCCCTCTAGGGCTCCTACTCCTCGACCTTGACCTTGACTTTTGTGGACTTCGGCTCTCCTTGGTGTCGCAGTACCGTCTCTTATTTGAACTTTCACTTCGGTCCCGTCGTCTGCGTGGACTGCGGCTTCTATTTCGTGAACTGTGGCGATCTAAACGCTGGCTGTGATGTGTGCTGTCCTTGTCACATGCAGTTTCTTCCTCTTCTGGCCTGAAATCATGGGAGGAGGGGGGGAGCGTAGAACAAGGCAATTACATTAACCTTTCAAAAACCAATCTGTCTGTATCTACCCATCCGCCATTTCCAGTTAAGTACTGAATCAACTATATCGTGAGTTGCCTTACATTTCATGTTAATAGGAGTCATTTGGGAAGGGTTGAGTATAAAGACACAGGTTTCTGAGGCATCTGCTCAAGTGCTAGCGCCTGCCTTCCACATAATGTGTTAACCCTTTCATCGCCAGTTATCCCCAAGTTGCAAGCAGCTGAAAACCTGCAGTGAAGCAGAGCTACTGCAGGGTACTAGATTTATAAGGCTGTAACTTCTGAACCACTGAACCATTAATTATCATTTTTTTCAGCTTCTTAAAGATGATACATCAGAAATCTGTTCTGTGTACAAAATTTACACACAAACAAAAGCTGGATCACAGCATTGTCCAAGCAGCTACTCTGGCATGCTGACTGCCAAGTAGCCTTTTGGCTGCTGTGGTCATGAAAGGGTTAATCCCAACCAAAACTATTACCAACATTTTTCTTTCCACCTCATATAATTCAAGTGTGACAACGAACGACCGTACTAATGGACAGTCCATTTAACACAATTGTGGACAAGTTAGCATCCCAAGCACTACTGAGTTGATAGTCCATTTAACACAATTGTGGACAAGTTAGCATCCCAAGCACTACTGAGTTGATAGTCCATTTAACACAACTGTGGACAAGTTAGCATCCCAAGCAATACTGAGTTGATAGTCCATTTAACACAATTGTGGACAAGTTAGCATCCCAAGCAATACTGAGTTGATAGTCCATTTAACACAATTGTGGACAAGTTAGCATCCCAAGCAAATACTGAGTTGATAGTCCATTTAACACAATTGTGGACAAGTTAGCATCCCAAGCAATACTGAGTTGATAGTCCATTTAACACAATTGTGGACAAGTTAGCATCCCAAGCAATACTGAGTTGATAAATACTACTGTGCCATATGAACAGTCCTTGACCGCTGTCACTCCTAGTCACGCTCGCCACAAGCTGAAAATTATCATTCTGAAAAATTTGGGGCTCAAACTGAAGCATATGCAAATGACAGTGACTCACACTGTAGCAGACATCCTCGGACAACTATGTCCTAACACTCAAAGCTTCCGTAAAGGACATAACAGGAACAAAATGTTATCGTCAATGTCACGGTCACTAAGCCGGACGGCCCTACCACCCTTACCCACGCCTATCACACACTAGGTCAGACAACACAGCACACTAACACAGTTTTACAATCACGCACGCTTCTTTATTTCACACACACTCTATGGCGCCACCACTCACGCACATCCACAACTGCACACAAGTATCCCAATTCCCGCTGACTCACCCTACTCTACTATAATGACCTGGAAGACCCTAACCTAACCTGAAACACCAGTTGCGGTATATCACTGTGACCTGGGGACACAGCGATAGCCCGCACACGTGGTGACTAACTACTAGGGACAAGGATTTACCAAAGGGACTCTAATCTCTTAACTACTGCTACCACCCACACCTCTCCCCAGGACTCACCCTTCTCTTTTAACCCGGGACCACTACCAAACTGGTCGCTGCGTCCCTAAGGGAGGCAACGACAAGTACCCTACACTGTGCCGGCCACTACGTCCTAAAAGGAGGCAGTAGCTAACACCCCTAACCCTACTGCCTAACGCTACACCCCTTCTATCACAAACATGGGACAACCCATCCCGGCCCGGAAAGCTCCAGTCCTCGGCGCTGTACGTGGCCCCTCACAGGCTGACACCTCCCCGGAAGACTCTGCACCCCGGCGCTGACCGTGGCTCCTCCGCGGGCCAACACCCTCCCCGAAGACTCTGCACCCCGGCGCTGACCGTGGCTTCCCGCGGTCTGACTCCTCCCTGCGATGGGCACGACACCCAACGTACACACAACAGACGCCCTCTCGACGGGTCCGGGGCTCGTAGGACGCCTCCTCCTCTGAAGGCCCCGCCGGACACCAAGGGTGAAAAAGGCCTGGTGCAGCGCCCTCTCACGGGACGCCTAAACAGGGACGAGGAACCAGTGCCGGAGAACTCCTGGAAGAGCACCGGTAGCCGGAGGAGAGCTGCCCCACAGAAGGCAGACGGCCTGGGTGGTCTCCCTCTCCCGGGAAAACAGGCACTGGAAAGCGCCGCTCACCTGCCGGCACGCGGTAGTAGACTGCGGTGGTCTGGCCCCAGCCTCAGGACGGAACAGGATACCTGCTGACACAACTGGACATACAGACGATCAACCACACCAGTTCTGCAACTGGCTGACAGTGGCTGCAACAAGGACGACACCGACTCAGCACAGGCCAAGGGCACCCAAACCCGACGAGGACCTGGCACTAACTATGACTCGAAGTCACTCTTCAAAACTAACGGCTCTGCCGCCGCACCTACAAGGAGTACGTCCTCGAACGAACACCAGGGACCGAAGTGAAGCTACCCCAACGCATTCCGCCCTGGTCAGAATCAAGCGAACTCTACTCACCACACAAACCAACGATTGGTCAGAGCAGTGTATCCCTCCGCAGAGCTGACACACCTGACCAACGGGCTAGTTGTTGCTCGTGCAACAACACGACAATTTACCACAACAACTCACAGACTTAACAACACAACAACAGCCGATATCCTGCCCCGCCTTCTCTGGGGTAGAACCAAAGTAACAAAAGGGTAACAATCGGGAACGAAACCAACCTCCTGCTTCCATTCCATTCCTTCAATAAGTGAAGACTGGAATGAAAGAATATTGTATGTCCTATTTCCCCAGCCTCCTACCTAGCCTAATCTTTCTGCCTAACCCTGAGGAACTTAACCTAACTCTAGCTAACTAAACCCCAACCTCACATACGCGCGAGCGCGCCGCGCGCGCACACACACACACACACACACACACACACACACCCGCACGCATACTCGCACACGCTCTCTATCTTGGACCACCACTACTCTTAAACACATGGACATACTGATTTAGTACCGCCGATCGGTGACAGTCAACATGTGGAACATGGGGAACAATAACAGTCAACTGGTAATGACAGAAGGATTGATCAGAGCAGACAAGTAGGTAACCATCATAACTTTGCTATTGATGGAATAAGTATTAGTCACTAAATATACTGAAATTCCTTGTCTACTGTTATACAATTCAAAAACATGCCAGCTATTCAATATGTAAACTTGGCCAATAATAATGGCAATTTATGTAGCATTTACTTTTCAAATACCCTGAACACTACATATCTATAATTATATATCACTGAAGGAAAATACAATCATCAAAAGTATTTTATACACCTAGTCCACATGCATACAGAGTCAACAAACTGGCATGGAATGCAGTTTTATACCGTTCTGCTGAATGTAAGCAAACATTGTAGACACACACACACACACACACACACACAACGTGAAATGTGTTTAATCCCGTCTGTTGACTGGCAAGAGCCTTGTGGGTCAGATATACTCACTGTTCTGTTTTAATTTCCTCTGAAGGCATCATGATTTCCATCTGGTTCTGGATGACTTCTCGGATTATCTGAAACAACATATTGACATGGCAGCAGATGACAGAGCGACCCTTCATCAACAATGTAATTATCATACTGAAATACTTTCCGTATTCTTCATATTGGAAACAAAGCGTAATTTGATGCTGTATCGGCATCGTAACAGCATAGAGAAGTACTCGCTGTATTCTTTATGCTGGAAATGGAGAAAAATGTAATAACAGTGAAACATCCGCTGCATTCATGATGGAAACGAAGCAAAGAGTCATCCTTAATCAACAATGTAATAACATAGTGAAATACATACAACATTCTTCATGCTGGAAAACGAAGCACAGTCACCATACATCGACAACATAATAACATAGTGAAATACATTCTGCATTCTTCATGATGGAAACGAAGCAAAGAGTCATCCTTAATCAACAATGTAACAACACACTGAAATACATACTGCCTTCTTCATGCTGGAAAACAAAGCACAGTCACCATACATCGACAACATAATAAGTTATAACATAGTGAAATACATTCTGCATTCTTCATGATGGAAACGAAGAGTCACCCTATACCAACAACATGATAACATAGTGAAATAAACCTTTCATGTTGAAAATAAAGCAAAGAGTCAATTTACATCAACAAGGCAATGATTTAGTGAAATACATCCTGCATTCTTCATGTTGGAAACAAAGCACAGCGTCACCTTGCATCAACAAAGTAGGAACATAGTGAAACACAAACATTGTAGATTCCCATCTGGGAGGTCACAGGCACTTCCCATCACAGCCATTTATTCGTGGGATTTTTCTGCCCCGACTAGCTCCTACCTAAAGTTGAGTTTGCTATGGGCTCAGCTGGAAAACAATGGGACCACACAGCCAAGTTTCATCCACCTAATGGATATGTCTCTGAGAGTGTTGCTCAAATTTCCTGGCCAACACTGCAGGTGTCTGTATCTCTCAGGCTTAGCTGACGTCAAGTTGTATCATGAAAGAAAGCAAAGACTACAGCACTGTCATGCAGTCTCAGAGTGGAATGGAACTCCATAACATCATCTTCATCATCCTCATCCTCGTCAATCAGCATTAAACAACAAAAACTAAAACAAGAAAACATTGTGAAACAGCCGGACAGATGACAGGGTGCTTCTTCTGACTGCCATACACAAACATGGACAGCCTTCCCTCCGAGATTGTTTTTAATGATACATTCTATCATCAGAATCAATGCTGGCCTTTCTTTTTCCTTTTTTTTTTTTATATACATATTTTCTTTCTTGGTAACAACATTTAGCAATTGGCAATTCTTTTACCTTACTTATTTTATCATCTCTCTCTCTATTTGTGTCACCTTGTCTATTGCACACACTGCACACCATCTATCACACACACACACATGTAACTCTCATAGTCACACATACACAAACACATACATAATACATACACGCACACACACACACACACACACACACACACACACACACACACACACCAGGGATGGGCACAAAAAAAATTGCCTGTCATGGATCCTAATTAGCTTGCTGTGTGAGCAGTCCCCTGCCCCAAGTTGGGTATCAACAAAAAAAGAGGGAAGAAGGAAAGAACAGATGGAGGGAGGGGTGGTGGGTATGAGTGGGAAGGGAAGTCGCTCAATATCAAACCTGGCCAACAGCAGTGATCAAACTGATCCATGCATTGCACAATGTTCTGAAAGTGAATCCAGCTGGTGACCCTGTCATGATGTGTCTTTGTGTACGAGTCACAGATCTGGAAACACTACCTCAGGAATGTTTTCACACCTGTGGCGTGCCTACACAAAGTCTGCTGCTGCATTTTGTCATCAGTAGGGGGCTTAGCAGGAGGTGTCCTGTGTATGTTAGATCAGAAGAGGCACCAATGAACACCACTGAAGTGACTCAGCAGCCGTGCAGTGTCCCCTTCGGTGGATTACCTCTTGAAGACTTGACATCGCCTGCTCCAGGGCTGCTGCGGGCCAGGCCAGGCTATGGCCGTGGACATGGGGCCGGAATGAGTGGCATGGGTGCAATGGTGGCACAGAACATGGAACAAGAAGCAAAAAAATAGGTCTGCTGTTGCAAAGTAGCACACACAAAAATGTGACAAACGAAGCAAAATACCTTGCCCTGACACACGTCTCACCTCGGTGTAGGATTTCTTGGTGATGTGCACATTTTTTGCCCGGTAAGATTGGCGGCGTCGCTTCTGATCCCGAAGCATTGCCAGCAGTTCAAACTTGGTCTTAGGCCTGGTCCCCCCCTGCTCCAGCATACCTGGAATGGTCATCAGATGAAAGACCATCACTTGTCTGTCCCTTCACTGAAGCTTGTGTCTGTCTACCAGTGAGCTTTAACTTAGTCTTACACCAAAGTTCATTAAAGACAATAAATACAATTAAAAAAAAAAAATTTTAATCAAAAAAAAAAAATTCAATTTGAAAAGATTTCTCTATAATAGCAAAAACTTCCTTTGTACATGGAATAACAAAAATAACAATACTTGATGACATAGAAGGTTAAAGTTTCAGTCTGATTCAGTTTTAAGTCCTTTTTTTTTTAACTCTCTTAGCTTAACACAATTTACCTAGACACCAGTCCGTTATAACACCACTTTCAATATGACATTTCCCTTGATCCTGATTTAACATCCTCTTAGGGAGTTCCAGTTTGAAGAAGACTATACAGGTTACTGGTACAGGCTCCAAATCCACAATCTCAACCAGGAATGTTCTTAACACACTCATGTATAACACTTCAATGTAACAAAAGAACCATTGATATTCTCCAAACACAATTCCTTCCTCTCTTCCCCCCCCCCCCCCCCCCCCCCCCCCCCCCACACACTTCCCTCACTGAACGGATGTAGGTAATTTGATTTTCTGTCCTTTTTTGTTTCATCAGTGCTTTATTGATAAGAGCACTTCTGTGTTCTTCCCCTCCCTCGCCCACTCTTGCTCCCCCCCCCCCCCCCTCCCCCTCCATTCCCACCCCCCTGAAGTCCCCTCCAACTGTATAAAATTAAAAGAAAACAAAAACATCTTTAGAACCTCTGACAATATGAATATTTCTTGACTACGATAACCGTATAGAAAAATGAAAATGGCATCTTCAGCTCTGCTTCCTCCCTCCTAACCTCTCACCCCTCCCTCACCCCTCTCCATGGCCAGACTTCCAGATATATGTTAACACAGTCACAGTGTTCCCCAGTCTCTCCACTTCGGTTGTTTTTTTTTCTCAAGGTGATCTTTTCAGTTCGTTGGGGCGAATTGGAAGAGAGAGCGATGTGTGTGTGTGTGTATGTGTGTGTGTGTGTGTGTGTGTGTGTGTGTGTGTGAAGTAAGGGAGAGAGGAGAATATGTGAGAGAAGAGGCGGGTCCCTGTTACTCCTTCTTCTTCAACCTGTTATCATACATCCACTTTCTCCATCCCCCTATATCCACCTGAAGTCAGCAGAACACACAACCAGTGGAACTCAACCAATGAAAAACTCAGGCAAGACCCTGGCGCGCACACAGGGGTTGTCCACGTACCCTTCTTCACGATCCTCTCCCAGTCCGTGGTCAGCACTTCATCTTGCTCAACGTTGGCCATCTTGCCGTCTGCCTTCAGCGTCTGCACGCAGTACTCGTAGACAGCCAGCCTCTCCTGACTGGAGAGCTTTGCCCGCCAGTCTTCCCCGCTCACTGGCATTGTACGGTGACCCATGTGCACTGTCAGAAAAAAAAAAAAGATTTTTAAAGAAGACAGTCAGTCTCTTCTGCCTGACAACTTCACCTATCAATCTTTCCCATGAGACACTGCATAACAAACATTTCCATAATCAGCAGAGTTTTGTAATAGTGATTTTACTGGGGTTTTATAGGCAGTTCAGGGCAGGGAGAGGACGTGGGGGAGAATGATAGGTGTGTACTTTGTGTTTTGTTGCGGTTCTTAACCCTTACGCTGGTTGTCGCGACACAAGTCGCGCCACGACGTCATGACCCTTGAATGGTTGTCGCGACATAAGTCACACTGTAGGGCGAGTCCTGCGAGCCTAGTTTCACCGACGCACACAGATATGAAACTATGATTCAGTGACAAACTAACTGGGATGAATGACTGAACGAGCCCTGGAACAGGGATTTTCAGCATTTTAGCTTGGTTTATACTTAGTAGCAGTTTGTAATGCATAGTGCAACTCGACTCGTCTGACAAACAACAACAGCGGCACCCAAACGAGAACATGATAAAATGAGGAACTTGTTTGAAGATGTTTTTGCTGAATTTGTCCTGGAAAAACCAGGTGAAGAAGAAGTTATGGACATTTTGAATGAACTGGGTGTGGTGGGTGATAGTTTTGATTTAGATCAAGCACCATGTAATCATGATTTTGAGATCGACACGGACAATGACTGGATGTGTGCCTAAGGGTGAGGGGAATCTCAACAGGCCATTCAGTGGGGAAGAAAACCTCAGTATAGCGCTTCCAGATGATCCTAAACCTTTCAAACATAAATGACGACAGTGTGGGCTAACATTACATTTGTTGATCGTGACTATTTTGGGGTGTTTTTTTGTGTTATCAGCACGTGATTTCAATGTGAAAACTGTACTGTACCTCATTCATTCTCACTTGGATTACTTGTATGGAAGACTGGTATAATCCACACCGACTTTCCTTTGAAAAAGGCTGTGACTTATTTCTGGATACTGTGAAACATCACAGACTGGATTATTTTTGGACAAGCTCTTGAGAATGACAAGCAGGATGTGCCACCTGTTTTCACCTGTTATTTTCACATTCTGGACAGGTAAGCACCTACTCAAACACTCACAAGCACTCCAGTTCTCTTTTATATTATTCTTTATTCAATGACTAACAATTTTTATTCCGCATGTCATGTTCAAATACTAACCGTTGAAAAGTTATGCTAATTATACAAACGTAACTATTCTTTTCAAAGAAGATGAGGAAATCTTGACTGCAGGACTCTTCCTCCCTATCTCTCCCCCTCCCTCTCTCTCTCTCCCTCCCTCTTCCTTTCTCTCCCCCTATATCACACACACACACACACACACATGCACACACACATCAGCACACACACTGTTACACCTTTTCATCTTTAGGTAAACCACAACCCTCCTTTTCCCCTCTCTTTTACCACCACCAACCCCCCTCCCCCTCCCCTTTTTGTTTTTTCTTCAAGTAACTGTTCAACCATCCCGTTCTCCTTGTAAATAATGCTCACCTTTTCCTTCTTTGCCTTTTCCTTTTTGTGTCTTCTTGATGACTTCTCACTGTTTTTAGTTTTGCCTCTGTCTTGGTGTTGCTCTCTTCTCTTCTTCATTCTCTACTTTTCTCCCCATGAAGATGGGCCTAGGGCCCGAAACGTCAGGACGAAAATCTCATCCAAAGGACCAGCTACCACATCCAGGTCAGTTTGACCCTCTTTCCTCCTATTCTTTTCAAACTTTCCTTCTGGAAATTCACCAGACAACATACTTAATAGTATGTTGTTAAATAGGCAGTGTAAGGGTTAAAAATGTTGCTAATGCTGGTGAATTCACCAGACAACATACTTAATAGTATGTTGTTTAATAAGCAGTGTAAGGGTTAAAAATGTTGCTAATGCTGGTGAATTCACCCGACAACATACTTAATAGTATGTTGTTAAATAAGCAGTGTAAGGGTTAAAAATGTTGCTAATGCTGGTGAATTCACCAGACAACATACTTAATAGTATGTTGTTAAATAAGCAGTGTAAGGGTTAAAAATGTTGCTAATGCTGGTGAATTCACCAGACAACATACTTAATAGTATGTTGTTAAATAAGCAGTGTAAGGGTTAAAAATGTTGCTAATGCTGGTGCAGATCAAACGTGTTACTGCGTCAGACTTTACAGATTCTTTTTCTGAGATGTTGACCCTACAAGGTTGATTCCATGTATGAGCATGCCACCCCAAATCCTATTGCATCACCGGCATATAAAAAAATATGCCTTAAAATAAAATCAAAATGAATCCTGCATGAGAAGATGTCCAACAAGCAATTTCTTTGCAAGATAAAACACAATCACTCAGAAACATTGACATCAACCCTGAATCACCATGACTGTGAAGAAACGACTAAAATTAACTGACAAGTTTAAATGACAAATGCTGTCATATAAAGTCATTACAGCATTGTATGTTATGGTACAATATGTCTCAAAGTAAGAATCAGTAAGGCAAAGGCTTTGGACCAAAGAAAGTAACAGACCCTGGCTTTTGCCATTCCATCAGCTTTGTTTTTTTTTTAATGTATGTCTATTCAACACTTCTTAAAACCATACAAATTTCACAACAAAGTTCTTCATATTTCATGGTCACTTTAGAGTCTCATTTTCACAAAAACACTCCTGATCCACACAGCCACTGACCTTGTCTGTTCTCCATACAATGATTCCACAGGATTCGATTCAAAAGTCCTTCATCTGTAAACCAAACAAAAAAATAATTTTGACACAAACACAAAGAAACATACACTATAAAACATATGGTGAAAATTTCAGCAAATGAGTAACATACCCCTGACACTACATCTAATTATTTGTATGATTCAGTACACAACCAGAAAAATGATTGTTACCCTTGGATTCAATACACAGATTTTATTTCTTGAACATATCTTTGTTACTTATTTTTATGATGAGAGAAGAACTGTTTGCCTGCATTGGCTTCCCTCCACAAACATATGATAAAGAGAAAGTTCAGAGAACACTGTAAAGGTGTACAACAAATTTCATGTTGAGGCAAGTGCCATTCCCTAAACATTTACATACATCTAACTTAATTTCAAACCTGATATGCATAGAAATAATGATTTAAAAAAAAAAAAAAAAAAAAAAAAATCAAATCAACAAGATCGTCACATAATCCCAGTACCAAAACCAGCATACCCTATTCTCAGTTCTTGAGGCTCCGCAGACTCTGCTCTGAGAACTCTGTCTTTGATGTAAAAGCCCTTGAAATGAAACAGTTCTTCCTTGATCGCCACTACCCCGAAGACATCATTGATCGTGCTCTCCAGAAAGTCCAGCTCATTGCCCGCCCACAAGCTCTGGAACCGAAACCCCAGGAATCAACCAGAGACAGACCTGTTGTCAGCCTGCTCTACCACCCTTCTGTCCACCAGGTGCGCAAAATTCTCCAAACCAACTGGAACATCCTTCAGTCTTGTGCCCACTCAGCTAGAATTTTTCCCCAGCCCCCCCTAGTTGCCTACAAACGGGACAAGAATATCCGTGACATGCTTGTGCGTTCCAGTCTCCAGCCTCACAGACGTCAATCTTCTGTAGGCACAAGCCCGTGCAATCTGCCCAACTGCAAGACCTGCCCCTTCATCTGTACTGCCATTGAAGTGAAAGGACCCAGTTCACGCATGACTGTCTCCAAATTCTTCAACTGCCAAACCACTAACCTGATCTACATCATCCACTGCACCGTTTGCTCTAAACTTTACATCGGCGAGACCGGACGCACTTTGACCGTCAGATTCAAGGAACACCTCGCTGACATTAAATACAACAGGGACAAACCAGTAGCCAAGCACTTCAACCTCCCCAGCCATTCCGCACACAATGCAAGAGTGAAGGGCTTGTGGCTCATGAAAACTAGTGACTCTAGAGACAGGAAGGATATGGAGTCTCACCTGATTCAAAAACTGGGCACCAGAAATCCAGCTGGTATCAATGAAAAAGCTTAGCAATTCTGTGTACTTCTTTTTCCCAAGCCAAATCAGGTGGACAATGACTTATCATTCCCCTTTCCCCTTTAGTACTTACCTGTGCATGGTTGGTCTGCATCAGTGGCCTCTTCGTGACCGTAGAGCCTAGCGCCTACTGGAATGATCGTTTGAGAGCCTATATCTTTTGCCAGGAGTTTCTGAGTAGGGTTAGCTCCCCAGTCTCCTGTCTTTTTGTTTTTTTTCTATTTTCTTTTATTTTATTTATTCATTTATTTTTCTTTTCACTTACTTTTGTATCTATCCCTCTCCTTCCTACCTTCCTTGGCCCCCTTCTCTCCCCCCCCCCCTTTTTTTTTTCCCCTCCCCCCTTTCACTCCCCCTTCTACCCCTCCCTACCCCCTCCTCCCCCTTTCCCTTCTGCTCCCTCTCCTCCTCCGTCCTTGTTCCTTTTCTGTCGTCCTCTGAAGGGCTCCTTCCCCCTTTCGTTCCTTGTCTTTACTTTCCCTCTTACTTCCTTTCTCTCTACTTTTGACCTCAACTATTCTCCTCTCTCACACCCCCACCCTCCTCCCTCTCGCCCTCCCACATACCTCCACCCTTGCTTTAGGTCCTTCTTTTCTTCTCTTTATGTCTCTCCTTCTTTCCCCCCGCCCCCTCCCCTTTCCCCTCCCTCCTCCCCCCCCCCTCTTTTTTCCCTTTATTTATCTATCTGTATATATATGTATATGTATATATATATATATGTGTGTGTGTGTGTGTATATATATATATATGTATAGCTGAATTTTTTTTTTTTTTTTTTTTTTTTGTGGTCATTGGGAGTGTTGTTAGTGCCTCTCATCATGACCTCATATCTATCTTTTGCTTTAATGCTCTTATTTTTGCCTTTTTTCTGTTGCGCCACCATAGCACCACCTACCTCCCTATGCTATACCCAAATGTCTTAATGTATGCCTTGTTTGTACATTTACCCATTTATTCCCCATTGTAACTCCCCCACCCACCCACCGCCCCATCCTTTTTTTTTTTTTTTTTTTTTTAAGGTATATGTGTGGTTGTGTGTGCTTATTGGTGTGTGTATGTGTGCGTGCGTGGTTGTTCATGCGCGCGTGTGCACTTGTATGTATGTGTGTGTGTGGTTGTGTGTGTGTGGTGTGTGTGTGTGTGTGTGTGTGTGTGTGTGTGTGGTTGTGCCTGCGGGCAAGTGCTTTTTTTTGGGGGGGGGGGGGGGGGGGGGGTTTGTGTGGGGGGGTGAGCCTTGCAGCTCTTAGCTGCGTCTGGCTAGTGGGTTTTTTCTCGGGGTTCTCCCGTTTTCCCTCTCACCCCTTGGTGCTTGGGTAGGGCAACCTACCCTTGGTCAGACTTGGGTCGGGTGCTTTAGGCGGCTGACCCGCTTCTCTCTCTCTCTCTCTCTCCCCCCCCCCCCCCCCCCCCCCCTTGTCATTTAAAATGCTTTTTTGAGCATATTGTATTTTATTTATTGTGTTTTCTCTTGTTCATTTCATTCATATGCAACACACCCACTACATACCATCACACCCTCCCCCTCCACTCACTCTCCTTCCCCTCCTCTTCTCTCTCTCAATCTCCACTCTTCCTCTACTTCCATTCTCTCTCTGTCTCTCTTTCTCTCCCCCCCCCCCCCCCTCTCTCTCCTTTTCCTCCTCCTCACTTTACTCTACCCTCTTTCCTTGTGCCCTATTCCTCGAACTCTACTCACCCTCTCTCCCACTGTCCCTCTGTCTACTTCATTCACCACTTTGGCTTCACAAGGGGAGTATTGTGCATGTTTATGTCTGTACTTTTTTGTCGCTGAGGAAGGCATATTGCCGAAAATTTCTTGTCCTGTTTTGTGTTGTGCATTAAAACTGCGTTACTTCACACTTTGTTTTGTGTGCTCTTCTGCTTTTTTGTCAAATCAACAAGAGATATGATGTCTACTGTTTAGAAATAAAGTATCACCAAAAAATGTGTAAATCCTTTAAACAATGTCTTGTTCAGACAATGACATAAAAATAGTTTTCAAATGTTTACCTAACTGCACTTTGCCCACTAAATTTGCATCCTTGTAGAAGACATCATCATTCTGCAGTTCCGTTTCCTGTGAACAGATATTTGACAAACTTAGAAGTAAGAAAAATATGCTTTCAGGTTGTATGGGACAATTACATATACACACACACACACACACACACACACACACACACACACACACCATAGCTGCCAACCTGTTGGAACAGAAATTCCTGTGAGAAGGCAGGGGTCCGGGGGCTGCCGTAGGCCCCCGGTGGGGTGCAGGGGCAACGCCCTGCTGGGGGTCTGGGGGCAACGCCCCCAGACGCTGACGGGTACATGCACATTTGGAGGTAAAAAAAATTAGCTTTTCTGGAGTCGAAAAGGGGATATTTCTTCCATCTCATCATGCTAGAATTAGACATGAACAGTACTGATAGCAAAGCATACAGATTACAAAAAGTACAGTCATCACACATTACTCAACATTAGAAAGCACTTCAACTTACCACTTCAGTCCAACAAGTAAACTGTGTATTGACAGGTTACGCAGAGAAGAAAAGTCTCCAGACTAACGTCCATTTGTGTTGCTCTTTGCTCCTAGATTATCTAGCTACGATGAAAGATGCTTTGGAAGTCTTGGTTTTTCAGTCTGTATACAATGGATACCACCAATACTGCAATTTTCTTGTTTCATCATCCCTGGATATCTGATTCTCTATAGTCTTGTAACAGCAAACTGAAAGTTTCTATCAAGATGTTGGTAATCATCATCACCATGGTAATAAAGAACACAAAAAAATGGGGGGGGGGGATCACAAAGGAAAAATTTCTTTCCTACAATGTACACCTATATCTGTTCAGAACTACACTTTTTTTTCACAACCTGTCAGCCTAACAGGAGGAGGATGCTGAAGTGGGGGGGGGGGGGGGGGGGGGGGGGGGTGAGTTGTTCTCTGTCCTTGAGGGCATCTGATGTTGCCGACTTCGCTTTTTTCAACAGCTCTATTGGAAACTGCTGCTCATAGCAAGCCCCACTCATGTTGGCTTTGACCATGTACCACCATCATGGCATCATCGCCGCATTCCTCTTGTGCTTGGCAGAAGAGGCATGAAGTTCGATGTTTTTTTTTCCACCATGTGATATGTTGATGTCAGTACGGCATTCTTACAAAACGCATGATATTCATCTCTCTTGGACGCATCAATGAAGGCGTAGTCGACTTTGTATCGCGGCAAAAACTTGACTTTTGCCCTTTTTTTCAAGTCCCTGTGGCACTGCTCTCCTGAAGCCATTTTCGCGCGGATGGAAGTACCGGACGGAAGTACCGGGCGGAAGTCGATTTGTTTTGGTAAACCGATGTGTCTTTTTACCGACACCTTGCGAAAAATTACCGAAACGTGAAGTGATTTTTGATTTTTCGGGAAAAAAAGACAACTTTCGGGATTTCCTGTCAGATTTTCATTTTCGGGTGTTTCCCGAAAATTTCGGGAGGGTTGGCAGCTATGACACACACACAGAAACACATCTCTGTAACAGGAAAAAGAACTAGAGCTAGAGACCCTTGCTCAGCTGTTAACCATCTGAACTATATAGACACCCTCTCCCATTATGAAACTCATCCACTTGATAGACCACACCCCTCAAAAGGAAATATGCTCTCTCTCTCTCTCTCTCTCTCTCTCTCTCTCTCTCTCTCTCTCTCTCTCACGAGGCATTGTGGAGCTTATATCAAAACATATATGAAAGATGGTTTTATGGTGGAGTAGAAGTAAAAGTGACAAGTAGCTATAAATACCTTGGGATGTTCTTCACAACAAAATTAACCTTGAAATTAGCAAGCCTGCCAATAAACACTAAAACAGACCTGCGATCAGGCATATGAAATGCTCATGCTGCAACATGGAAGTGGAAAATTCAACTGGGTCTCCTATGTTAAGAAAATGTATTGACAGAGAATGGTTTTGGCATAGTTTGGTTGTCACAAGGAGTCAGTAATAAAGCAGAATTCATTTCTGAATTAATGGACCGTTTAATTTGTTCTTATAAACATTTATACAAAACTGGCATGCTGGCATGGATGGAATTGATAAATACAACTGGTTCCTCTCATTTAAAAGCAATTATAAATCTCAACGCAGAGAAATATCTTAAAATTGTAACACATAAATGGCATAAATATGGTTTAGCAAAATTTTGAACCAGAATGCTCGGTCTCAACGCAAACAAAAAATGGTTCAAAATATCAAATAATAAATCTTGTCCTGTGTGTACAGAAAGAGACAGTGTTGAGAATGAAGTACATTTTGTGTTTGATTGTGCCGCATACGCCAGTATCTGTAGAGGGTGTACACTTTTCAATGAATCAGTTGCTCAAAAAAGAGATTTAGCAGCCATTTCAAGTGGAAATGAAAAAAACTATAGTAGAGAACTATAAAATCTTCGTTCTAGCTCAACCGCCCTCAACCAGTTTCGGGCGGTTGCCCTAGAACGAAGATTTTATAGTTCTCTGCTAAGTAAGACTTAAAAAAAATGTTACAAACATACATAATGTGTAGGATTATCTGTTTTTAATACTAATTTAGAAAACTTTTGAGACTTTAGTTTTTGCTTAATCCTTCGTTTTTCTTGATCGTTTTCAATAACATCATTTTCACGCATACATTCATCAAATGCGTCTCTGTCTTTCATGTGAAATAAAACTACAGTCTTTAATTGTTCTCTAAAGTCTTTTAAAACTGAGTTATATTTCTGACATAAAATCCACACACTTATCCCAGCATGTCTTCCACTGAAAGCTAGCTTTGATAAAGTATTTCTTTTTCTAACTATGTCTCTTTCTGCCGAACAGTCATCTATAATAAATAGTGTCTGCGTTCCCTCAAACAGTTTAAAAAAATGTTCTAAACACTCACTCAATTTATTGCTAGGGTCAACTAAATAGATTTCATCATCCGTCCATATAAACCTTCTGTCGTGATATGCTTTGTTCCATTTGAGTGTTGGACAGAAAATTACAATATGATCAAAATTATAACTATAAACTGTTTGTAATAGGTCGAGGACAAATATTGTTTTTCCACAACCAGTCTGTCCACAAATCATAAAGTTTAACATCGGCATTGACACCAAAGTTGTCTGCTCCATAGTTTTAAAACAGAATTTAATCTAATCCAGTTATTGTTTTTATCATACTCTCTGTCAAAACTTGTTCAGTATAATAAAAACCTATAAGGTCCAAATGTGTAAGATTAATCCAGTTCAGTTCTGTAAGATCGTTTCTATTTAGACTAATATCAATTTTGTTGCTTGTTGTCATGACCTTAATATCCTCGCCATTGTAAAGAACAACGACAGTAACTTTAAGTTTGTCAACGTCTAAGTTTTGCCAGCTAATAAGAATTCCTTTCATAAGATTGTCACTGACGCCCAGAGCTCCATTTCTCGCCTCATCTTTTAAGACAGAAATTTTAAATATCATTGTGAACGTGTCTCCTAATTTTGTGCGTGGAATAAACTGTAATTTTGTAGAAGCTTTCTTTAAAACCGATTCTCTTCTGTGGAGGATGTACTGTTTGTCCCCAAACGGCTTTATTTCGATCTCTTTCCGACTGTTGTCCTCTGGCATAAGACTTACATGTAAAGGGCCAGAGTTCAATGCTTTTCTGAAACTTTTTTGACGGTCAAAAAATGTAAATGGGCTTAAGAATTAAAATTTTATGTCCCATTCTAAATATGGTTCTAAGTGCCATTTGTTGTCAGTTTTTCGAACTATTTTATATTCATACTGACCCGCATTATTTGCTTCTACATTGCGTAGTTGTTCTAGTTTAGGAAACCTTTTGTTGTCGTCAACCTCTTTGCGCTTATAATAACCATCTTTAGTGTACTCAAAACCATACAAAGTGCCTATCTCACCGTTTTGTTCAAAGTCCTCAACGTCTGCAAGGTCTTTTAATTCTAAAGTTAACACCTCTCAGGCGCTAATGTAACTCCTGATTCTTCTGGCCCACGAGACATTATTTTTTAGTACACCTTATTATTTTATTTCTAAAACAATGTGCAGGTTATCACATTTCACGACTTTCCCTGTTTTATCTGTGATCTTTATATTAAATGATCTGACCCTCCCACAAGCTAATTTTTTAAACTGTAAATTAGGGAATTGTATAATTTCATAATCGCAATATGCAGCTTTCCCTGATGGAAGAGCTCTTAAAACAGTTGAGGGCCTTCCATCATATAAGTTTTCATCAGTGCTCAGCTCGTCCAAATGAACATAGAGTAATGAATGTAATGCAAGATCGAGCGGATATTCTCCCTCATAAGTAGTTTTGTCTGATGTAACTCTAAAACCATGATTGTCAGTTGCAAAGCCTAACATTTTAGCTAGCTCTCCATTAAAAAGGTAATGGTCTACTTCTTCTTCAGGTTTGAATGTCAACATTATTTTCAAATTTGCATTGTTAAGTTTGAGAGTAATGTCGAAGTTACTCATTGCTTCTTTTAGCGAGCAAAACCCGTAATAACCATCAGGTATGGTTAACTGGCTAACTAAGTTTCCTCTGTTATCAAATTTTTTAATCTTATTATTCTCCTTGGATTCAGTTATATTAAACCATACGACTTTGTAAAAAATTTCATGGAGTGCGACCCTTTGGGTTCCGCAGTTATTATCAATAGCATATTCTAAAAACGAAGGACTGTCTTGAGTTGTTATTGTTACAAACATTTTTAAAACAAATTTAAAAATGAGTGCATTCAAATATACTAATGCAAAATATTCTGTCGGGCCGCACTACAGTCCTAAAGATATAACAACTGACACCCTTGACATTTCTGTGACTCAGACTGACGCCTTTCAAGTAAAGGTTAGTACTCCATTGAACAGATATCTTAACCCTCCTATTAAAAACGACTACATCCCGAAAGTGTGGTTCAGTCATCCGATGCAGTTTTATCAGAACCAGTTAAACTTTGCTGTGTTTTGTGCTTCAACTGGGTGTGGAGTGTCGTATGCTGATCATTTAAATCATCCTGATCCTTTGGTGAGGTCAGTGTATAGATTTCATTTTTATTACACCTTCAGACGTATTTTATCTGAACTGCAAGCGCCATTACCAAATGACAAAACGTTTAATCCATTCAGCAACAGAATAGATTACAAGGCTTTTGAAAGGATCTGTAACGAATTTGATATTGACCCAAAGACAGACTTTAGACAAAAGTTGGATCTTAATCATGGTTTAGGCACCCTTTATTATTGGGGCGTGCACAGAAAGTATAACTATGATTGGAATCCTCCTTACACATCTTTCTCTTCAGGCACAACTGTTCACCTTGGGTCCATAGAGCAAGAGCATAAAACAGCATGGACAACATTTATTTTGGATACTTCTAAGGGCCTAACAAAAGCGGGAATAGAACGAATAAACGACTCTATTCGTACTTATGTTTGGTGTTTGCTAGGTTCGCAAGCACAAACGAGATCAAACATAATTGATCCTTCTACTGGCTTTGACGCCCAAAAACAGTATTTAGCAAATTTAGAGGATTCTATTAATTCTGCAATTGATTTGCCTTTAAGTATTAAAAGGTACCAAAATGTTTTGCAATACGCAAGATCGAAAGTAGACTTTGCTGTCGGCACTGGTTTATACATGCTGCCTTCTGACCTCAGACTTCAGATAGGAACAATAATAAACTATAATAATGAAATCCTTGTGGCTGGTAAAGAAGAGAAGGTCGGAAAAAACGACATAAATTCTAAGCCAGCAATAGCAATAAAAAAAGAAGTCCTACCACCTCCAGAGCCACCCAAATCAATCCCCACGCCCTCCAAATCAATTCCTCAACCAATTCAAGAGGTAGATAAAAGCGACCCCATGAATATGAAAAGACAGCACTTGTTATTGGATTAACTGCCCTAGGATTACTTGGTCTTTATCTTACTATAAAGTAACCCAACTATTAAGACAACTAATGTCCATAAGTGCTCGGCCATAAAGCCAACTACTTTACTTGCGGCAGACAAAAGCCAGCTAACGATCCCTCCTATTATACTAGGTAAAGAGTCTATGGCCTTAGTGGCTAATTTTTTTAATAAACTTGCAAGATGATCAAGTTGTTTTTTTACCATGATTTATCTGATGGTGGTCCTGGTGGCACTGCTCCCCCACCACCGCCGCCTGTAATAGCCAACACCAGTGTACTTATTGCAAATCCTAAGGCTGTTATAACACTTGCTAATGTGACACCTTGCTCTCTAAACAGTGTTCTTATTCGTTCTGCTAACGTTGTGTCTTCATATAAAATTCTTTGGATAGTTTCTCTTATTCTGCTCACTTGAGTTCGTAATTGTTCTCGGTTATTAGACAACACTTCTAGTCTTGCTGATCTCTCTTGTTCAAGATCTTTTAGTCTTTGTGTTATTCTTTCTTTAACACCAGGTCCTAAGTTGTGGTCATCAGCCTCAACTAGTTTTTCTTTTTCTCTTTTTATATGCTCATCTAGTTCACCCAGTTTTGCTAAATTGTTTGTTAATTCGCCTCTGATGCTTCTTAAAGCATGATCAAGGGCCGTTATTTCTCTCATAGGTAGCGGCGGATCGTGCATAGTTTTTAATACTGTTTCTTCTGAAAAACTGGTTTCTGCTTCTATTATTTTGTTTGCTGTTGGGCTTAAATCTTTAAGTTCCATGTTTTGTATTTGGTTATCTGTTGGAAGTTCTTGTAGTGTGTTTTGAAGTTTAGCAACTGCTTCCCTATCTAATTTTGGTTTAGTAATGCCAAGGCGATTTTGTTCGCTTACACTGAGCCTTTGTCTAATTGTACTCTTTTTTAAAAACTTTGATGAGTCTGGTTTAGATGTAAGCTGAACAAGTTGTCCTTGCTCGTTTTTAAAAAACAAATGGTCATCTTTTGTTTCAAAATCATTAGGGTCTATAAATTCGGGAGGTTCTTGGCCTAAACTTTGATAAAATGATTTGACCTTACTTTCTGTTAATTCATGCCGCAATGATTGTAATGGATGTGTTAAAGGAGTTATTTCACTCATGTCGTCTCCAGGATCATAAACATCATAATCTTCCATGTTTTAAAAATAATTAACTTTTTATTTTGTTTTATTAAAAAAAATGTCACAAGCATATGGCTCAATTCTTAACCCGCATAGAAGACTGAAAGAGCCCTTTGGCGTGAAGGGAAATAAACAGAATATTATTGTTCCAAATAATCCATCTACTATTGATTCAGATCAAATTCTTACTGTTAAATTTCCAGACCTAGGAGCAGATGAAGTGATTGTACCAGGCTCTGCCCGACTTACTTTTAAAATAGAACTCGAATCAGCAACAGACGCAAACAGGACAGTAGTTCAGAATCTGGGACGGGCAATCGTTAAGAAAATTTCTATAAAACTTGAGGGGCAAGAAATATTTTCTTTACACAATGCAGACATATTTTTAATCTATTGTGATCTATGGCTAACCGCGAATGAAAGGGCCGATCTTGCGTTTCAAGGAATCGAAAATAACGAAGCACTAAAACACAGAATAAGCGCCGCAGATGCTGAAAATGGTAACAAGTATAAAGCTATAAGTTATGCGTATGGAAATCGCTTTTCCATACCCTTAGATTTTGAGTTGTTAAAAGCGCATGCACCATACTTTCAAGGAGCATTAAAAGACAGATTGTCATATGAACTAACTTTTAATGAATACAAACGTGTCATTAAATCTACAGACACTGATTCCAAGTACAGCATTTTCGACATCTCGTTAGAGTTTGACATCGTTTGCAACCCTAACTTAGCAAGGCTGATTGAGCAACAATATCAGTCAAAATTAGCAATATATTACGAAAGAGTGATTCATCATTCAAAATATATCAAAAGCAGGGCAGACACTATATGGAATTTTAGTTTTAGCGCCACAGCACGATCACTTAAAGGTATTTTATTGCTGTGTGAAGATGATAAAGAACCATACCAAAGACAAAGTGAAAAGTTTATCAATCCTAAAATAACGAAAGTACAATGTTCAATTGAGGGTAGTCCTAACCAAGTCTACGGTAGTGGGCTTAAACCTTATCATCATTTTGATGAAATAAGAAAATTGTTTGGAGGCGGGAGGTCTAGAAGTCCAACAGTAGACCTTGTGTCTAAAGATCTACACCTTCACAGTGTTAGACTTGATGAATATTTAACAACGAAATACGGTTTATGGATTGACCTAAGGTCAACAGAGGATAATCAGTTGCATGGGAGTGGGAGAACAGTTAAAGACGTAATAAACATTCAAATTGATAAAGAAAAAGAGAGTGATAAACCACTTAATGTACATTTGTTTTTAATATATGATGCGCAGCTGAATATTCAAAATAACAGATTAAAAGATATCCAATACTAAATTATTTTTATTTTTTAAAAAAAGCATGTCTGTTCAGGTTTATCCAAAAGTGCCCAAAGAAGAGAACTCTGTTGCTGTAGACATAAAAACTTTCAGATTAACAAACATAACACAAATGCAAACCCAACTAGAGCAGGACCTTTCAAAATACAGTAAAACCAAACGAAGGTATTCTGCTGTCTTTAATGCTGTTACATATGTTAATACTGGAGCATCGATCACTAGTGCTCTATCAGCAGGAACAAGTGTAGGTCTCTTAGCAACAGGCGTAGGTGCGCCGGCAGCTTTACCTCTAGGCGGTTTGTCTTTAACTCTTGGCCTGTGTTCATTGGCTGTAAGTGCTGTTAGCAAAAAAATAAAAGCTAAACTCCAAAAGCACACAGCTATGGTTCAACTAATAACAGCTAAACTTAGTTCCTTCAAACTGATAATTGATAAAGCACTTGCTGACTCGAACATCACGGATGAAGAATTTAGTCGCCTACAGGCTGATTTTGAGGACTACAAAAGACAAAAGTTTGATCTTCAAAGAAAGGCAAGGGCAACTTTTTCTCAACAGCCAGACACCGACCAGATAAAAAAGGAATGCTTAAAAAAAGTAAACGAGACATTAAACTCTGTTCTAAACAGCTCACATTAACAACACCAAAGGGCGTTTATACTTTAGTTTACGAGTCCAAGCACAAAAAGACCGTTGATATTGATTCTGATTAAGTATTTTTTTTAATTAAAATAAATATGTTGAGTTAGAAAAGAAGCTCAACATGGATAAGATATATGACAGTTTTGACTCTTGGTTAGATGCAATGGAAGAGGAAGAACGTTTGTCAAAAGCTTTAAATGAGGTCGTTTTAGAAGTTATTGATCCAACAAACGTGCAGGCAAGCGTTGTACATGCTATTTCTCAAGTTCCAAGTAAACTAACAATAAACCCTCCAGTTAAAGTAAGGTTAGTTGTTTTAATCGATTATATAACAATAAACGAAGAAAATCTAGAAGTCTGGGTCTCAACTAAACAGCAGACTATTCTTTCTTATAATGACTTAACACCCGGTTGGGCAGATCAACTTCTTACACAGTTTAATGAAGCCTCTGAAGCAGCTAAAATGAGAGGCTCTGGTTGGTCAGAGGGTGAAGTCCTAGACATCAGATTAAGACAGGCTAAGTATGAGCCAATTGTTGGCAAGTCTTACATTCCACTGCCCCCAGCATTGGTTGCAAAAAGAGCAGTTCTGAACATAAAGAATTCAGACAACATTTTTCAGACAACAAATGTTTTATGTGGTGTGTTCTTGAAAGGCTGCATGTACTCCGCAAAAACGCAGAGAGAGTATCTAACTATCAACCTTACATCAATGATCTTAATTTCAGTGGAATATCCTTTCCTGTTAGCTTAGACAAATGTCACCGATCGGCGGTACTAAACCAGTATGTCCATGTGGTAAGAGTAGTGGTGGTTCAAGATAGAGAGCGTGCGAGCGAGCGTGTGTGTGTGTGTGTGTGTGTGTGTGTGTGTGTGTGTGTGTGTGTGTGTGTGTGTGCGCACGCGCGCGCGCGCGCGGGGTAAGACTGGGGTTTAGTTAGCTGGGGTTAGGCTAAGTTCCTCGGGGCTAGGTAGTAAGGTTAGGCTAGGTAGGGGAGCAGGTGAAGTAGGACATACAATATTCTTTCATTCCAGTCTTCACTTATTGAAGCAATGGAATGGAAGCGGGAGGTTGGTTTCGTTCCCGATTGTTACCCTTTTGTTACTTTGGTTCTATACCAGATAAGGCGGGCAGGATATCGGCTGTTGTTGTGTTGTCAAGTCTGTGAGTTGTTGTGGTAAATTGTCGTGTTGTTGCACGAGCAACAACTAGTGCGTTGGTCAGGTGTGTCAGCTCTGCGGAGGGATACACTGCTCTGACCAATCGTTGTTTTGTGTGGTGAGTAGAGTTCGCTTGATTCCGACCAGGGCGGAATGCGTTGGGGTAGCTTCACTTCGGTCCCTGGTGTTCGTCGGAGTGGACGTACGCCTTGTAGGTGCGGCGGCAGCGCCGTTAGTTTTGAAGAGTGACTTCAAGTCATAGTTAGGGCCAGGTCCTCGTCGGGTTTGGGTGCCCTTGGCCTGTGCTGAGTCGGTGTCGTCCTTGTTGGCAGCCACTTCAGCCAGTTGCAGAACTGGTGTGGTTGAACGTCTGTCTGTCCAGGTTGGTGATTTGTTAGGTTCGTGGTGTTTTGGTTCGTCGTGTTGTCTTGTATTGTGGCGAGTTGAACTGTAGTTGTCTCCTGTTGCGATTAGTTGTATTGTGTTCGTTGTGTATGCTGGTTGTCTGGTATGATGTCGTCTTGGTTCCGTGATTGAAATTTGTTGTCAGCCGGTTTGAGTTGTCACCTTTTCCTGTATATTTTTGTAAGTAATGTACATAGTGGTTCCTGAGTTCGATTTTCTCAGGACAGTTTGGCTAGACAATGTGGGTTCAATATAATGACCGTTGATGGACGGTGATGTAGATGTTGTTTGTGGTTAGTCTATGTTAATTGCCGTGGGTTCAATGAGAAGGTAATACGAGGTTGTTTTTTGTTGAGGATCATAATATGAGTCAGGTGCGCATGTGTCTGCGTGAATCATAAAGGGTTTGATGATTGTGCTCAATCTCAATTGTAAATAGTAGGAGTTCGTTGAAATTGATTAACGGTTCCGGAGTTGACCTGCACAGCATTGGAATCGGTTAACTGTGTGGTAGGGCTAAGGCCAATTTGTGGTCGAGTGGTTTATACTGGGGTACGGTCGTAACCATTCAACTTATATTGGTGTCTTTTCACTTTCGTTACGAGTTAGGGTTCTCGACGCGGGTGTCGTGCGCGTGCAGACTGTATCTGTGGCGTACGCATTTGGTACAGGACAGTGAGTCCATATGGTTAGAAGTTTTGTAAGAAAGTGACAGTCGTCACACGTGCAGGGATGTATGTATTTGTGACAGAACGGGGTTGGAGAAAGATATCTTAGGTTGTGGGGAGGCAACCCAGTTATGAATTTTAGTAAGCAGAGAGAAGGGAAAGGTAAAGTTTAAGGCGAGTAGCTTAGCAGTTGATAAGATAAAAACGGATGATGTGCAGCATGTAATATTGTATGAAGTATGGTTGTGTTGGCATAACAAGGATTAACCACTGGGTTATCTGACAAGAGATGACATGAGAGTGAGGTGCTGGATGGAAATTTTGGCAAACAAATCATGTTTTGGATATATGATTATAATTGACGGTGCAAAGAGGGGTAAGAATGTGAAGGATTGTGGCTGCGAGCCGATTCTCTTGTGTGAACATGCTGGAACTGTAAACCGATGAAATTGATGGGTTTTTTTTTTTGAGAGATGTGTATTGCTACTGATCATTATGTGGAGACATTTCCTTGGAATTGGCCATTTCCTAGATTATTTAGTATGTCCTAAGGGGGCCCATGGAGTCCGTGTTGGATCGCTTAGATTGGTTTATTTCTCTGGGAATTGGGTGTGATTCATAATTTCATATGTAATAGCGTGGATTGGCTCAGAGAGAATATTGTTTTACCGCTGTTGTAAGGGTTGGCAGGAAATGGGTCTGATAACCCCAAAGTGAGTAATGGGTTGGGGGATGTGTTCGAAATTAAAGGGGTCACTCTCATGCCCAAGTGGGAAGTAGGCAAGGGAGATGGAGAGTTAAAGCTTTACCAAGTAGCCTATGTGCCTTGATGACTCGGGTAGTAGCAACATTACAGTAGGGGCCTACAGTTGTGTCAGCAGGTATCCTGTTCCGTCCTGAGGCTGGGGCCAGATCACCGCCGTCTACTGCCGCGTGCGGGCAGGTGAGCGGCGCTTTCCAGTGCCTGTTGTTTTCCCGGGAGAGGGAGACCACCCAGGCCGTCTGCCTTCTGTGGGGCAGCTCTCCTCCAGCTACCGGTGCTCTTCCGGGAGTTCTCCGGCACTGGTTCCTCGTCCCTGTTTAGGCGTCCTGTGAGAGGGCGCTGCACCAGGCCTTTTTCCACCCTTGGTGTCCGGCGGGGCCTTCAGAGGAAGAAGCGTCCTACGAGCCCCGGACCCGTCGAGAGGGCGTCTGGTGTGTGTGCGTTGGGTGTCGTGCCCATCGCGGGGAGGAGTCAGACTGCGGGAAGCCACGGTCAGCGCCGGGGTGCAGAGTCTTCGGGGAGGGTGTCGGCCCGCGGAGGAGCCACGGACAGCGCCGGGGTGCAGAGTCTTCCGGGGAGGTGTCAGCCTGTGAGGGGCCACGTACAGCGCCGAGGACTGGAGCTTTCCGGGCCGGGATGGGTTGTCCCATGTTTGTGGTAGAAGGGGTGTAGCGTTAGGCAGTAGGGTTAGGGGTGTTAGCTACTGCCTCCTTTTAGGACGTAGTGGCCGGCACAGTGTAGGGTACTTGTTGTTGCCTCCCTTAAGGACGCAGCGACCAGTTTGGTAGTGGTCCCGGGTTAAAAGAGAAGGGTGAGTCCTGGGGAGAGGTGTGGGTGGTAGCAGTCGTTAAGAGATTAGAGTCCCTTTGGTAAATCCTTGTCCCTAGTAGTTAGTCACCACGTGTGCGGGCTATCGCTGTGTCCCCAGGTCACAGTGATATACTGTAACTGGTGTTTTAGGTTAGGTTAGGGTCTTCCAGGTCTTTATAGTAGAGTAGGGTGAGTCAGCGGGAATTGGGATACTTGTGTGCAGTTGTGGATGTGCGTGAGTGGTGGCGCCATGGAGTGTGTGTGAAATAAAGAAGCGTGCGTGATTGTAAAACTGTGTTAGTGTGCTGTGTTGTCTGACCTAGTGTGTGATAGGCGTGGGTAGGGGTGGTAGGGTCGTCCGGCTTAGCGACCGTGACACTTTGGTGGAGATGCGGGGTACTTAGGTGGTTCTGGGTAGGTGATAGGTAGCTAGAAGGGAGGTAGGGGGTGTTGTGTCCGGTGTGTACGTTGTGTGAAATGTAAGTGGGTGGTTGGTGGGAGCGTACCAGTACCCTGGGAGGTGGTATGTAGTGTCCCTGTTCACTTCAGGCAGGTTTCCATTGGCATTGGGCAGGGCACGTGTGTTGGTGTGAATGGGTTGGCGCTACCGAGTGAGTGAGGTATAAATGGTCAATAAAGTTTGAGTGGTTGTTGGAAGTGTGAGTGATTACACCGTACAGTGTAGGTGAGGTGCCGGAGGGTACCAGGTGTCTTTTGTGTCCCTTACATGTGGTATAACCCCAGTGAGTAGGTAGAGTGGTACCCGGCCCGTGACTGTGGACACTGTGTGCTCGGATATCCTGTGGGGATTAAGGGCAGTGTAAGCCCAGGTGACTGTGTGTGGGAAGCACGAGGGTGCGCAGTGTTGTGGCATAGGGTATGCTGTGAGTGCACCTGGACTTGAGGGGTGCAAGTGCACTGTGATCGTGTGGGTGCGGCCTACCAGAGACAGTGAGGCCTGTGACTGTGGGTAACTGGTGCGCATGCACAGTGGACAGTGGACACACGGTGTCACGTGGTTCAGTTAGTGACCAGACTGTGCATTGGTGGTATTGTATGGGTTGGAGCCTATGTAGGAGGTACACAAGTGTGGGTGGAGTTATGCTTGGTGCGTGACTCATTGAGGGTATTGTGTACTTGTGCTGAGTTGATTCAGGGGCTAGTGCGTAGTCAGGAACCTCCAGTTGCGCTCAGATCGCATACTGTCCGTTGCTACCTCTGTGGTGGAAGGGGTACCCTATGTCTAAACACACCCGAGCCCATCCGCAGTACGACCCCGATAGTGTCATGGATCCACAGGCCCCTGTGGCGGATACCAAACCTAAGGTTAGTGACCAGGGAGCGGGGGTGGATCAAGAACAGGGGACGGGGGCTTATGCAAAGTTTGCCAAGTTGGGAGCGGCGATGGGTTTAGCTGGGGGAGACCTCGCCAAGTTCGTCACAGACTCAGTACGTAATGAGGATGAGAAGACGGCGAGAGAAGCAGAATTGGAGCTCCGGATGGAGGAGAAAGTGAGGCAGAAGATGAGGGATGAAGAGGAGAAAGCTGCTAGGCAGAGGGAGCTAGAGATGCAGCAGAGGAAGATAGAAGAGGAGGAAGCTGCTAGGCAGAGGGAGCTAGAGATGCAGCAGAGGAAGATAGAAGAGGAGAAAGCTGATAGACAGAGGGAGCTAGAAATGAAGCAGAAGAAGATCGAAGAGGAGAAAGTGAGGCAGAAGATGAAGGATGAGAGGGAGCTAGAGATGAAGCAGAAGAAGATAGAAGAGGAGAAAGCTGCTAGGCAGAGGGAACTAGAGGTGAAGCAGAAGAAGATCGAAGATGAGAAAGCAGCGAGACAGCTGGAACTGGAACTGCAGAGGAAGAAGATGGAGGAAGAAAGGGCAATAAGGGAAATAGAAGCTCAAGCACGGCAAGCCGAGTTAGATCTCAAGAGATGAAGGGATGAAGCCGAGTTAGAGGCAAGGGAGCGAGAGATACTGATACAGGAGAGGCAGGCCTTAGATGAAGCAGCGCATAGGAAACGTTTGATTGAGGTGGAGGAAACGAAGCATGTCCACCTTGAGCCGTTGGGAGAAACGACGACGTGGACGCTTTCATCGCCCAATTTGAGCGTGTAGCCCAGATGTGCAAGTGGAGCAAGACCTCATGGCCCACACGTCTGATGTCTCTGCTGAGAGGAAAGGCTAGAGAAGCGGTGATGCGGTTAAGTGCGGATGAGTTAGGCGACTATGATCAGATAAAGGGCGCCCTGTTAAGCCACTTCAGGCTAGATGCTGAGGCCTACCGGGAAAAGTTCAGGAGCATCAAGAAGGACGCTGCTGAGACTTTCGGCCAGATGCTGGGAAGGATGAAGCGGTGGTTTTCCCTCTGGTGTGCGGCAGTGGGCAAGGATGAGAGTGTGGCAGAGGACGTAAAGGATCTGCTGTTCCAGGAACAGTTTTATCAGCTATTGTCTCCAGAGTTCACAATTGAGGTGCGGAAGACATGCCCGAAAACTGTGGGACAACTTGCAACAGAAGCTACTGTTTTGGCAGAGGCCAAAAGACTGGGGAGGAAGGCGAGGCAAGACCGAGCAGTTAACCAGCCCAACCTGGGTAATACACGTGAAACAGCAGGGAGCCAGCCCGCAGGGAGGTCCCAACAAAGTGATGGTGCACTACAGCAGCTGAACAGGAGATCAGAAGGGCCTAGATCGACCATAGTTTGTTTCAACTGCAAGAAGCCAGGCCACATCGCTAGGAAATGCCCTGAGCCCCATTCTGTTGGAGCGGTTCATTGTTGTGACCAGCCCCAAGCTCGAGTAGTCCCTACGTTGTGTCGCCCATGCGCTGAGCAGCGGTACGAGCCTGCGTGCATCGTAGAAGTTAATGGGTCTCCGGCCAATGGATTACGGGACACTGGTGCCGGACACACCGTAGTGGCCAAGTGGTTAGTACCGGCAGATGCGTACACAGGAGAGACAGCCCCAGTAGTGTTGGCTGAATCCAGATGTAGGTCTGTGTTACCTGTGGCGGTAGTAGAGTTGAAGTCACCATTCATCGCAGGGAAGTTGGAGGTTTTGGTCATGAATAGCCCTGTGCAGGAAGTCCTGATCGGAAACTTCGCAAAGAGAGTAGGGGATCCCGGTTGGACACGTGTGCCTGTATACGCAGACTCGGCGTTGGTAGGGGCAGTGCAGACACGCGCGCAGAGAGCCAGGGAGCAACAAGAACCTGTACCACTGCCCGTCGAGGAATGCATTCTGAACACCTCTACCCAGCAGTTAATTCAGATGCAGGACCAGGATGAAACCCTGAGGAAGGCTCGGAGTGCGTGTGAAGCAGGGACGCACTTCCACACCAAGTTTGGACGAGTCGAGTACGCTCGGAAGTCTGGTGTACTGGTCAGGCGGTTTGAGGGTCCCAAGGACGTAGCGAGTCAGATCTGCGTCCCAGCTGAACTACGGACCACGGTGATGAAGCTAGGCCACGACGTACCCATGTCTGGTCACTTAGGTACCACCCGAACCAAGGAGCGAGTTGGTCGCCATTTTTATTGGCCAGGCATGCATGCTGACATTCGTCGGTACTGCCAGTCATGCTTCCAGTGTCAGCGTACTGTAGACAAGGGAAGAGTGTCAAGAGTTCCCCTTGTAAGGATGCCACTGATGCGCAGGCCCATGCAGATACTGAGAGATCGGTGGTTGCAACCCGAAAGGCAAGAGCTCCGCACAGCAGCAGAGTACGTCCTTAACTTAAGGAACAAGGTAACTGAGACGTATGAGTTGGCAAAGAAGAACTTGGCAACCGCAGCTTGCAGGTACAAGCGACGTTCTCACTTGAGGACGAAACCCAGGAAGATAGCTGTAGGGTCTAGTCTGTTAGTGGGAGAATCACAAGGTGGGCACTGCAGCTGCAGCCATTTCAGTTTACGGTACAGGCAGTGTCTGGAAAGGACAATGTGGCGGCAGACTTGAGTCGCTTGCCGTAGAGAGAGAGAGAGAGAGAGAGAGAGAGAGAGAGAGAGAGAGAGAGAAAACCTGAGGGTTCCATTAACCTGTGTCGTGAGAGGTTGACATTGTCGAAGCTGTGCATGTGTTATTATCTTTGGAAGAGAATGACGTAGCAAAGTGTTACTGAGGGTGTGGTATTTGTAGTACGTGTTGCATAGCAGTTGTGCGTAATCAGAGCAGCCTCAGTTATAAAATTCATAAGTGGTGCGTAGTGTAACGGCTGCCCATAAGTGCCTGCGTTAAGGTCGTGCGAGGCAGAGTTAGTCCAGGTTGATTAATGTAACCTGTGGTGGTTGATGTATTTAAAAGTTGATGTTGTTGGGATGGAAGTTTTGGTGTGCATCAAAAGTAACAGTAGGACAGAATGAGTGATGGGGAATTGGATTGTTATAGGTAGAGTGTGGCTAAAACGCCGATCGAGTGAGAAGTTGTTGTTGGTTTTAACCTGTAGTTAAAACTTAGGCAGGGGGGTATGTCACCGATCGGCGGTACTAAACCAGTATGTCCATGTGGTAAGAGTAGTGGTGGTTCAAGATAGAGAGCGTGCGAGCGAGCGTGTGTGTGTGTGTGTGTGTGTGTGTGTGTGTGTGTGTGTGTGTGTGTGTGTGCGCACGCGCGCGCGCGCGGGGTAAGACTGGGGTTTAGTTAGCTGGGGTTAGGCTAAGTTCCTCGGGGCTAGGTAGTAAGGTTAGGCTAGGTAGGGGAGCAGGTGAAGTAGGACATACAATATTCTTTCATTCCAGTCTTCACTTATTGAAGCAATGGAATGGAAGCGGGAGGTTGGTTTCGTTCCCGATTGTTACCCTTTTGTTACTTTGGTTCTATACCAGATAAGGCGGGGCAGGATATCGGCTGTTGTTGTGTTGTCAAGTCTGTGAGTTGTTGTGGTAAATTGTCGTGTTGTTGCACGAGCAACAACTAGTGCGTTGGTCAGGTGTGTCAGCTCTGCGGAGGGATACACTGCTCTGACCAATCGTTGTTTTGTGTGGTGAGTAGAGTTCGCTTGATTCCGACCAGGGCGGAATGCGTTGGGGTAGCTTCACTTCGGTCCCTGGTGTTCGTCGGAGTGGACGTACGCCTTGTAGGTGCGGCGGCAGCACCGTTAGTTTTGAAGAGTGACTTCAAGTCATAGTTAGGGCCAGGTCCTCGTCGGGTTTGGGTGCCCTTGGCCTGTGCTGAGTCGGTGTCGTCCTTGTTGGCAGCCACTTCAGCCAGTTGCAGAACTGGTGTGGTTGAACGTCTGTCTGTCCAGGTTGGTGATTTGTTAGGTTCGTGGTGTTTTGGTTCGTCGTGTTGTCTTGTATTGTGGCGAGTTGAACTGTAGTTGTCTCCTGTTGCGATTAGTTGTATTGTGTTCGTTGTGTATGCTGGTTGTCTGGTATGATGTCGTCTTGGTTCCGTGATTGAAATTTGTTGTCAGCCGGTTTGAGTTGTCACCTTTTCCTGTATATTTTTGTAAGTAATGTACATAGTGGTTCCTGAGTTCGATTTTCTCAGGACAGTTTGGCTAGACAATGTGGGTTCAATATAATGACCGTTGATGGACGGTGATGTAGATGTTGTTTGTGGTTAGTCTATGTTAATTGCCGTGGGTTCAATGAGAAGGTAATACGAGGTTGTTTTTTGTTGAGGATCATAATATGAGTCAGGTGCGCATGTGTCTGCGTGAATCATAAAGGGTTTGATGATTGTGCTCAATCTCAATTGTAAATAGTAGGAGTTCGTTGAAATTGATTAACGGTTCCGGAGTTGACCTGCACAGCATTGGAATCGGTTAACTGTGTGGTAGGGCTAAGGCCAATTTGTGGTCGAGTGGTTTATACTGGGGTACGGTCGTAACCATTCAACTTATATTGGTGTCTTTTCACTTTCGTTACGAGTTAGGGTTCTCGACGCGGGTGTCGTGCGCGTGCAGACTGTATCTGTGGCGTACGCATTTGGTACAGGACAGTGAGTCCATATGGTTAGAAGTTTTGTAAGAAAGTGACAGTCGTCACACGTGCAGGGATGTATGTATTTGTGACAGAACGGGGTTGGAGAAAGATATCTTAGGTTGTGGGGAGGCAACCCAGTTATGAATTTTAGTAAGCAGAGAGAAGGGAAAGGTAAAGTTTAAGGCGAGTAGCTTAGCAGTTGATAAGATAAAAACGGATGATGTGCAGCATGTAATATTGTATGAAGTATGGTTGTGTTGGCATAACAAGGATTAACCACTGGGTTATCTGACAAGAGATGACATGAGAGTGAGGTGCTGGATGGAAATTTTGGCAAACAAATCATGTTTTGGATATATGATTATAATTGACGGTGCAAAGAGGGGTAAGAATGTGAAGGATTGTGGCTGCGAGCCGATTCTCTTGTGTGAACATGCTGGAACTGTAAACCGATGAAATTGATGGGTTTTTTTTTTGAGAGATGTGTATTGCTACTGATCATTATGTGGAGACATTTCCTTGGAATTGGCCATTTCCTAGATTATTTAGTATGTCCTAAGGGGGCCCATGGAGTCCGTGTTGGATCGCTTAGATTGGTTTATTTCTCTGGGAATTGGGTGTGATTCATAATTTCATATGTAATAGCGTGGATTGGCTCAGAGAGAATATTGTTTTACCGCTGTTGTAAGGGTTGGCAGGAAATGGGTCTGATAACCCAAAGTGAGTAATGGGTTGGGGGATGTGTTCGAAATTAAAGGGGTCACTCTCATGCCCGAGTGGGAAGTAGGCAAGGGAGATGGAGAGTTAAAGCTTTACCAAGTAGCCTATGTGCCTTGATGACTCGGGTAGTAGCAACATTACAGTAGGGGCCTACAGTTGTGTCAGCAGGTATCCTGTTCCGTCCTGAGGCTGGGGCCAGATCACCGCCGTCTACTGCCGCGTGCGGGCAGGTGAGCGGCGCTTTCCAGTGCCTGTTGTTTTCCCGGGAGAGGGAGACCACCCAGGCCGTCTGCCTTCTGTGGGGCAGCTCTCCTCCAGCTACCGGTGCTCTTCCGGGAGTTCTCCGGCACTGGTTCCTCGTCCCTGTTTAGGCGTCCTGTGAGAGGGCGCTGCACCAGGCCTTTTTCCACCCTTGGTGTCCGGCGGGGCCTTCAGAGGAAGAAGCGTCCTACGAGCCCCGGACCCGTCGAGAGGGCGTCTGGTGTGTGTGCGTTGGGTGTCGTGCCCATCGCGGGGAGGAGTCAGACTGCGGGAAGCCACGGTCAGCGCCGGGGTGCAGAGTCTTCGGGGAGGGTGTCGGCCCGCGGAGGAGCCACGGACAGCGCCGGGGTGCAGAGTCTTCCGGGGAGGTGTCAGCCTGTGAGGGGCCACGTACAGCGCCGAGGACTGGAGCTTTCCGGGCCGGGATGGGTTGTCCCATGTTTGTGGTAGAAGGGGTGTAGCGTTAGGCAGTAGGGTTAGGGGTGTTAGCTACTGCCTCCTTTTAGGACGTAGTGGCCGGCACAGTGTAGGGTACTTGTTGTTGCCTCCCTTAAGGACGCAGCGACCAGTTTGGTAGTGGTCCCGGGTTAAAAGAGAAGGGTGAGTCCTGGGGAGAGGTGTGGGTGGTAGCAGTCGTTAAGAGATTAGAGTCCCTTTGGTAAATCCTTGTCCCTAGTAGTTAGTCACCACGTGTGCGGGCTATCGCTGTGTCCCCAGGTCACAGTGATATACTGTAACTGGTGTTTTAGGTTAGGTTAGGGTCTTCCAGGTCTTTATAGTAGAGTAGGGTGAGTCAGCGGGAATTGGGATACTTGTGTGCAGTTGTGGATGTGCGTGAGTGGTGGCGCCATGGAGTGTGTGTGAAATAAAGAAGCGTGCGTGATTGTAAAACTGTGTTAGTGTGCTGTGTTGTCTGACCTAGTGTGTGATAGGCGTGGGTAGGGGTGGTAGGGTCGTCCGGCTTAGCGACCGTGACAACAAAATTGATCAGTTTGAAGAACAGAATCACCCAATAACTGTTAACGTATACACATGGTCTGGGAAACAAATTTGGTGCCTATCAGAGTGTCTAAGAATAGTCCGTCGATTGGTGAACCAGACAAAAATCATGTAGACTTACTCCTGATGTCTTCACTGGCAGGGCTACCGCACTACACATTGATACGAACAATGAGTAGATTATTGGCGCATACTACAACAGATCATGGCAAACAAGAATTCTGCAGAAAATGTTTAACAAGAATTCCATCTGTTCAAGCCGCGAGTGAACATAAGAAACATTGTATTAGCCCAGTTGACTGTAATACAGAACTAATTATGCCAAGAGAAGGCAGTAAGGTTAGTTTTAAGAATTACAAAAAACTCCAGAGGTCTCCATACGTTGTTTACGCAGACTTTGAATCGCTTATTGTTCCTTATGAAGGGCCAACCCCGCAGAAACTTTCAAAAACAGTTTTAATGAGTAATCATCAGATTTGTTCGTTTGCTTTCATCATTGTCAGGTCGGATGGCGCCCATTCAGAGCCAGAATTATATAGAGGACCTAATGCGGCTAGTAGATTTTTACAGCGCATGCAGCAAGTGCGTAATGCTTGTTCTAATAATCTGAATTTATCTGAAATCATGATGACGCCCGAAGACCAAGAACAGTATGAATCAGCCACTCACTGTTGGATTTGTGGTTTAGAGCTAACACCAGAAAACCCAACAGTAAGAGACCATGATCACATTAGCGGAAAGTTTAGAGGAGCAGCGCATAACAATTGCAATCTTCAACTAAAGTTTGATCCTAGGACTTGGAAGCTGCCTATATTCTTTCATAACTTGCGAGGTTACGACTCTCATCTTATATTGCAAGCAGTAACTAGCGCCTTTAGGGTGTCATGCATTGCGCAGTCATCAGAAAAGTACATGTGTTTCACTTTAAATAATTTATCTTTTTATGACTCTATGCAACACCTGATGGGGAGTTTAGAATCACTAGCAGGATCTTTAAAGTCCTGCCCAATAACGGAAGAATATTTTGACCCAACGGTGATTAGAAAGGGCGTTTATCCTTATGAGTACATGAACAGCTGGGAAAGGTTTGAAGAGACAGCCCTTCCGCCTAAAGGCGCGTTCTTTAGTAGTCTTAGAGGAAAGGACATCAGTGATTCTAATTATTCTTATGCTCAAGAAGCGTGGCAAAAATTAGACTCTAAAACAATGGGAGACTATCATGATTCCTATTTAATGGCGGATACTTGTTTGTTGGCGGATATCTTTGAAAATTACAGAAAGACCTGCATGAAACATTATAGTCAGATCCTGCGCATTATATTTCTGCGCCTGGGATGAGTTGGGATTCTTTTTTAAAATTTACTGGTGTACAGATTGATTTATTAACTGACCTACCAATGCTTCAGATGATTGAAAACGGATTGCGTGGCGGAATTAGTATGGCGTCTCACCATTACTGTAAAGCAAACAACAAATACCTAGACAACTATGATCCAAGTAGGAAGTCTAACTATCTTATGTATTTAGATGCAAACAATCTGTATGGTTGGGCTATGAGTCAATCACTTCCATTACGTAACTTTAAAATGTACACAGGAGGTGTAAAAGACATTCAAAAGTTTTTAAAATGGCTACAGAGTCTAGAAGCTGATCAACCGCAAGGCTTTATTCTTGAAGTTGATTTAGAATATCCTCATGAACTTCATGATTACCATAATGACTATCCATTAGCGGCAGAAACCCTAAAAGTGTCAATGACAGAACCGCCTAAACTTGTGCCTAATCTTCGTGACAAAAAAAATTATGTCTGTCATTACAGACTTCTCCAATTTTATTTAAGACATGGTTTAAAGTTAACAGCAGTTCATCGTATAATTGAATTTGATCAAAAACAGTTCATGAAACCATACATCATGAAGAACACTGATCTCAGAACTAAATCCGCAGATGCTTCAGAAAAAGACTTTTTCAAGTTGATGAACAACAGCTGTTTTGGAAAGACTATGGAAAATCCGCACAAGCGCAAAGATGTCAGATTGGTCACTAGAGAGAACGAAGCAATTAAGCTGACTTCAAAACCAAATTATCAAGACTTCAGAAGATTTCATGATCAGCTTTTTGGAATAATGATGAAAAAAAATGAAAGTCAAATTGGACAAACCTGTTTTTATTGGGTTTACTGTTTTAGAGCTGTCAAAGCTTTTGATGCTAGAATTTCTTTACGACTACTTTAAACCCTTGTATCCAGAGTCCAGAGTTCTGTACACAGATACAGATTCCTTTGTAATCGACATCCCTACTGAAGATTTTTACAAAGACATGGAATTAGAAGTAGCAAAAGAGCATGCCGGATGGTACGACACATCTGATTACCCTAAAGATTCACCTTTGCATTCAACTATTAATAAGAAGGTTTTAGGTAAGATGAAGGATGAATTATCTGGAGGTGTGATCAAGGAGTTTATTGGTTTAAGGTCGAAAATGTACAGTCTTGCTAGTCAAACAAAAACTGTTAAAAAAGCAAAGGGAATATCTCGCAGTGTTGTGCAGTCAAACATATCGCATGATAACTACAAAGAAGCATTGTTCAATAAAAAGACTTTTCATCATGACAACGTAAAACTACGATCTAATCTACATGAGATCAACACAACTGTTGTAACAAAGAAGTCATTAGATAGAACAAACACAAAACGTGTGTTTGTTAATCCAGAGTTTTCATATGCAATCGGGCATTGGAAAACAGCATAATTACATACCTTCTTCATCCGCGGGTTTATATTTTTCCTCAAATTTATCTAGAAGCTCAATCATATCAATATCCAATTCAGACAAAATTTTTCTCATGTTTGCTTGATGTGCACGAATTTTTTTTATTTTTTCAAGATATTCTTTATCCGTTATTCTGATAATCAAAATTTGGGATCGTAGGCGATCAGGATGCGTTGCCATGTACCGATGAATCCACTTAATTGTTTCCTTAATAGCTGAACACGTATCATATGATTCTTGTATTAATTCTAAGGTCTCTTTTTTTATCATCTTTTTAGTTTCATGTAAGATTTCTTCCTTTTGAGCTTCCATTTTAAACTCAAATATATTTACGTAAATTAATTAAGCGGAACTGTGTCTGGCGGGATTATTTGCAGTTCTTCTTTCACAAAAGATCTTTGAGGGGCTGGTCGTTTTGTTGTGTCAGTTTCTCGTAAATAATACACAGGCGGATTCATCTTTACAATTCTTTTTATTTCATATGAGTCAACACTCCAAACTGGATCGGTTGCCCTGATGCGGGTGTCCCCTTCCGCTTCTCCCGGTAAATAAAGGTACCTTACTTTCAAACCAAATGGTAATAGTTTGCTTGATGAACTGGCGTCTCCTTCAACAACATTTATTTTTTGTTTTTTGATTGCTTGTACTGGTTTTAGACCTTTAAATTCTTCATTATTCATTGCGCGCAAAACTGAGGGCAGTCTTTTTACCCATTCTGTGTTGCGAGAATTGTCAATCAGCTCTCTGTGATACTGGTAGGAGAAAAGTCTTTCAGATAACTGTTTGTTAAAGTTTTCAACCAAAGCCTGTGATCTATGAACACCCGGAATGCCTCTTTTAATGGTAACTCTATGTTTTAACAATAATTGATTCACTTGACCTTTAAATTCTTTTCCGTCATCGACTTGAATCATGCGAGGATAAGTTAAGGGTCCTCGTTGGTATATCAGCTGTATAGCAACAGCAACAGCAGAAGCACTTTTTTGTGTTAATGGTTCCGCATCTTTGTATCTTGAAGCTATATCAATGACTGTAAGTGCGTACTTAAATCTTTTTCGTCTAATCGTATCATGGGGTAAATATAGAAGATCCATTTGATGGGTGTCGTTTGGTGTTATATTCACAAAGTGTGGTCTCTGTATTCGTTTAGGCGCTGGTAGATAAATTTGCCAAATCGCTTGTTTAGATAACCATTCTTTTGCTGTTTGTTCACTGACTCCCGCTGCTTGGCTAAGCTTTTTAATTGCCGTTATTCCCTTCCAGTATCCTTTTGGAGAATAATAGATTTTGTTCATTTTTTATTCAGCCAATACTTTGTGCAACAAAATACACAGTGGTCATACCAAAGACAATAAACAATATTTCTTGCATCTTTTGTTTTTCTGATGGTTGATAGTAATCGCTGAATTTTGGTGGGGGCAATGTTTCAACTTGTTGGCCTGTTACTAGAAAATATTCTTTTATTGCCTGGTCAACATCTTTAAATGTGTAAGCTGCATGTCCCTGTTGTTTAAGTCTGTCGTTAATAAAATCTAACTGCTCCATTCTTTGCTTTTCATAGGTGTCTTGTGCAGCGGCTAGTTGCTCCATAGCTCTGTTATGTCTTTTTCTCTCATCATTATTTTGTAGTTTACTAAACGCGTAATTACTTCCGCTGAAAGCAAGCGCGTTGACCACTGCGCCGCCTATCATCATTACGAGTGAAGCCATTTTTATAAATGTATTTTTTTTTACATATTTATATTTTCTGGAATTATTCCTTGCTTAACTAGAAAATCTTTCGTAGCAAATGAAGCTGTAATGACAGCAATCAACTTTGCTGAGTCTTCAAAATCTAGCTTGCCAAGATCTGCTGGTTTTATTCTTAACAAGCTTTTACCAAGCATTGTGTATCCTACACTTAGACCTCCAATAACAGCAGAATGGTATACGAGGTTGGCAACAGTTTTTTCGGTGCTCATTTTTAAAAAATAAAATAATATTTATTATTAATAAAACATGAACTGCGATGATTTACTTCCTGAACTTATGATTACAAATAATCAAGTTGATGACCAAGCTATTATGCGCCAAAAGGAAAGGCTGTATTCTTTGGCGGCGTGTGGAAAAACAAAACAGTACCTCGGAAATGAATTCAGCATAGAACAGATTCAACAGATGTCGCCGCAAGACATTGTAAAGTATCACAACAGGTATGAAGCGCAACTGGGGTCAAGAATGGTCAAAAGTGTCGGACAAACTGTTCTTAGTTTGTACACTAAACTAGTTAGTAGATTTGCGCCCATTGATTCTGAACAAGATTTTATGTATGATTTAACGCAGGATCCAGTTTTAACAAAGTCATTAGAGTCTCTAGGATGTGATCTATATTACAGATTTGGAACATTGTTATCGCCAGTAATTATGGGGTTAATTACGTTTAATCATATAGATTTTATTTCCCTTCAAAATGACCGAGCCAGAAAATCAGCAGAATCAGAAAACATTGAATCAGGTGGAGAAAGTGACCAGTAAAAAGCCTCCTCATCCTGGGCGCGTTGCAGCAGGAAAAAAATTAGCAGAGTGGAACAAACAAAAAAAATTAATGTTGCAATCACAGAATATAACTCATAATGAAAACATAACACCGCCAACGCCAACAGTTGTTTCAATGCCAGCTGTAAATACACAAGTTGATTCAAGACCTACAACACCAAAGTCGTCATGGATTATTTGGATTAAAAGAGTTGGCATTTTTGGCGTCATTGCTGTTGGTGGGGGTGGTTATTACGTTTATAAAACATATAAAGAAAGACAGCAAAAACCAAAGCAGTCCAAAAAATCTCAGCCACTAAATACAGAAGCTGAACAAAAAAGCATGCCAGAACCGACAACAACAAAAGATCATTTTGATACATTTGATATGCAGTAATATTTCAAGAACTTAATAAATAATTATAAGTGACTTGAATAAGAACTTGATAACAACTTCATGACGACTTGATGAAAACTTAAATAAGAACTTGATAAGAACTTGATGACAACTTAATAAGAACTTAATGACGACTTGATGACGACTTGTTAAGAACTTGAATAAGTACTTGAATAAGTACTTGAATAAGAACTTGTTAAGAACTTGATGATGACTTGTTAAGAACTTGATGTTGACTTGTTAAGAACTTAAATAAGAACTTAAATAAAAACTTGTTAAAAACTTAAATAAGAACTTGAATAAGAACGTGATGCCGACTTGAATAAGAACCTAGAACGACTTAATGACGATTTTTTCATAAAACACAATTAATTGTTACATTCTTTTCCGGGGAGACAACTCCTCTTCACTTCTGAAGGGTTTGCTGCCTTTATGTAGTATCTAGGTCAGACATGTCTGGCCACGGCTTACTCAACTGCATAATTGCCGAGTCAAAGCGTCGCACTGTTTCCGGGTTCGTGTCAAGTTACACATAACGGAGTTGGGGCGTCGTTTACTGCAGGCCGCCACGCAGCATTGTATAAATTTAGACGGCTAAATTCCCCACCGGCGTCGTTTAGTGCAGGCGTTAGCCGTCACGCAGCATTGTATAAATTTAGGCGGCTAAATTCCCCACCCCAAAATAATCTTTTCCCAATTTTATGTATTAAAAGCAGCATTTTTATATTCAATCTAATAAAGTATTTAAAATAAATTTTATTAAAATGTAGTGACTAAAAAGTAAGGTAAGATGCACTTTGTTAATTAGCTTTTGGTGTTGTTTTAACAAAATAAAAACAACTTTACTCTAGGCAAGTAGACACCATGTAATTGTAAGCGTTTGTTTGTGTACAGTATATATATAAATCTTGAAGATAACAACATTGGGGATATGCCTGCAGTAGTTTTAAATACTTGGTTGTCATGGTATTGCAAAAGTCTAAATTTGCCCTCTTCCCTGCCCTCTAGTGACTCTTCCCATTTCGTGTTTCGTTTGTCTGGGTCACTGGCGCGGCTATAAACGCCCGTAAACCACATGTGTTGTGTTGTCTGGGTCACTGGCGCGGCTATAAACGCCCGTAAACCCAAATCTGGAAGAGTCACTAAAAAGGGGGTGAGGGGATTGCCCAAATTAGACAAATAGAAAGCAGTCAAACAAGTATAAAAGTATACTACTGTTGGAGGCATATTCTCAAAACCCTTCACATCTGGCCGTGTTATATGTGACCCTCTGGGTCTTACTTGAGACCCTATGGCGCCCTAGGGCCCCAAGTCAGACCCAGAGGTGATCAGTAATGCGAAGAGTTTTTGCAAAAATTGATTTCACATTTGATGAATGTATGCGTGAAAATGATAATGATGTTATTGATCAAGAAAAACGAAGGATTAAGCAAAAACTAAAGTCTCAAAAGTTTTCTACATTAGTATTAAAAACAGATAATCCTACACATTATGTATGTTTGTAACATTTTTTTTAAGTCTTACTTAGCAGAGAACTATAAAATCTTCGTTCTAGGGCAACCGCCCGAAACTGGTTGAGGGCGGTTGAGCTAGAACGAAGATTTTATAGTTCTCTATAGTAGAATTTGCGAAGTATGTCACAGAAGCGAGTACATTTCGGAAAAGCATATCACGAATGAGTAAGATGATCACTTCCTTAAAGGTACATTGGCTCAGTAGTCTAAGTCAATGGAATATAGTGTGTGCGTGCGCATGCATGCGCTTGCATTTATGCATGCATATATATGCGTGTGTGTGTGTGTATAACTATAAGTGTGTGCGTGTGTGTGTGTGTGTGTGTGTGCATGCATGCATGTGTGCATGCGTGCGTGCGTGTGCGTGTTCATGTGAATAGGTGAGTGTTTGATTCGTTGATCTATTTTGTATCGGTTATATGTCTAGGAGTACTTGCAACATCACATGGGAAGTTTTTGCATTTGTTTCTTATTTAGTCGCTGTTGTGAGCCACTGTGGCTAGATATGACTCGTGATACCCCCTTGACAACAAGGCATTTTACTAATGGCAATGAAATTGTGTCAGTGTCAGTATCAGTGTCAGTCCTCTCTCTCTCTCTCTCTCTCTCTCTCTGTAATTCCAACATTAAATTGCTTAAATGCCCACAAAAACATTTACACATATAAAAATGTTAACAAATAACTGACTAAATTACTTACTGAATCCATCATACATAAACCAAATGATAAAGTTAGTTTGAAAGCGCGGTGACTGCTGATGAAAATTGAAACAAACTTAAAAGAAAGAAGTACTATGCTGCTGAATGAAAGAAACAAACAAATTACAAGACAAACACAACATGTTTCGACCTTTATGGTCTTCTCCAGGCAAGACCGACAAAATTCAAGACAATGAAAACGAAGAATGAACAGTCACTTATCTCCAAATTGGGAGCAAAATGGACGTGATTTGGAAATGATGCTGCAGGGAGGAGACAATGTGGGTTAAAATAATAAAGATAATAACAACAACAATAATAATAATAATAATGATAATAATGATGGTGATGATAATAAAAATTATTGATGAAAAATAATAAAGACAGGATTAATACCATTTTTAATGACAAAATGATGACAGTAGATGTCATATTGATAGTAACTATACTGACAGAAGAGGTGAAAGAAGAGGGGTTAGAGGATAGTCGAACAATTGTGTACACACCAGTTCTTCAGAAGTCAGACCCAGATTCTTCAGACGACAAGCTCGACCATGTTGCTTCAAGGATGATTCGGGCATCTGGTGTCCAGAATCATACGGACACTCTACGATTGAACTACTCTGCACATCAAAAAGTATTCTAATAAGCAAAACTTTGAAAAAAGACATTAATAACCATACAGAAACGTACACTCACTCTGCCCAAACACACTATTAGGACTTGTGTCAAACATATTGGAAGCGATCTCATGCCCACTAGTAAACTGCAAACTTCTTGGTGGATTCCCACCACAAGTGAACCAAAGGACAGTGAAAGTTTGTTTCAGTGAGCCAGAAATCCTGCAGTACGAGCTATATTTACCAGTTTATCATGTTTGGTATCGCCCTAAAAAAAAAAAAATAAATAAATAAAAATAAAAAATACCACTCTCTAGTGTTTGCTTGTTTTCGACTGCCTAGTTCACTAATTATAATAGTTTTAGTTCGAGCAACTATCAGTAGTTCAGTAGTTGGGATAGGTCTATAGATTGGCGAAATAAATTTACGCCCATGAAAATCAAAGAGCAGCTAACCTTCAGTATACGATCAGGCGTCCATGAAAGATAAGCCAGTAGTTCTCCAATCTCAGCACATTCTTTTTCGATAAAATGTTTAATCTCTCCGATAAACTTTTCTCTCTCGCCTTCACGTTCACCCAATGCAGGTTTTTCCATGGTTACTGACCCTGGAGCGAGAGAAAACTTGTTTACAACTTGAGCACGTGGAGTTCACGGCCCTACCGGATATCCTACTGATACGACGATAAACTATTAGCGTCAAAAACGGAAGTATATCTGTCATTAATGCAACAAATGTGTACGCTGCTTTTTCAATCGATAAATGATTAGATACATAAACAAAGGAATCAATCAATTAATAATTGAGTGAATACTTAATAAAATCAAGATCACGACAAGAAATCAGTAGAAAACATTAAGGCAAATAAATAAGAAATATTGGTATCGGCAGTCACGGATGATTGCATGATTTTGTGCTGTTGCTAGATCGAAGATGTTATTCTATATTGTGCCATGACATGAAGGCCAGCCTTCTATCCCCAGTCATGTGCAGCGGGACGGAGCCAGGTGATTTTCTCTGTTACCTATGTATAACTGGATCACAGCAGCTGGCAGAGAAAGTGGACAGTCGGTGATCTTCGTAGATTTACCTCCTCAACTATGTGCGGCAAGATTGAGCTATGTAATTGCCGGGTTCCCCAGTCATTTGCAACAAGAAAGCGTAAAGTGGTTTTATCTGTCATTGTGTTATTACAGCCGGCTAAGGAGTCAGGAATGTTCACAGCCTTCTTTCCCCAGTCCTGTGCGACAGGGTAGATGTAAACATGTGATTTGAACTGTTTTCATTGTTGAAACTGACCATTTCACCCTCTTAATTTCATTTCAGTTTTAAAGAGTGACTTCCCTTTGTGTCAGTTTGGATCTGTGAGTGGCAAGGTGTTTACCAATTTAATACTAAGAGCTATTTTCTAAATTTCCGAAACCGAATGCGTACAATTCTTTCTTTGTGTGCGTAAATTGCTTTCCCAATACTCTCCATGGCTATAAGGGATCGTCAACCAGAACTATGTTGAACACTTACATACTTAATTAGTCTTAGGCGAGGAGGAACTGGAGCTCTGAAACATGCCAAGGTCAAACTAAAACAACGGCTTCCTTCAGAATGGGATTCACATACTGTTCAAACATCCATGAGCGTGTTGCCCTCCAGGGGAAACTGTTTTGTTTCGACAAATGACGATTCAAGTGGTTCTGGTTGGTGAAGCGTCAGAGGCGGTATATTGTTCCCACACAAAATCAATTATGTAACCACATTCTACACGCCAGGAGGCCACCAATCGTGGTCTGGTACAGCTGTAATTTTAAGAGCATGGAATCAGATGTACTTGATGGGAGTGGATGATAGGGAGTGCACAGCAGACTTTCCAGAAAGAGGAAACCATCAAGAAATTATCAGGAAGAGCGGCGGAGGACCGAAAGGTGTTCTCCACTCAGCTTCCTCAAAACAGATGCTTCTGATCAAACTCACTGCGCTATACTGCTATAGAACGGTTTTATGTTCATATACTAATGCTCTCTTCTTTCATTCCCGTTTTCTTTCTCTCGCAAATTCTCTCCCTTTTTCTTTTTTAGTCGTCGCAAGGTCATTGTTCTTACTGGCAGTAGAGGATTCGTAAGCCTGCACGTACTTCCCCAGATTTTCTAATACGGATGTGTTAAATGAATATGCGTATATGTGTGCCTTGTGCCTATATGCATGACTGTATGCTTATCCCAATCCCAAGTTTAAAATACCGGACACCTGACATGCAAAGTAGCAACACAGAAAAGCTTTTATAATGAACCAGGCCCTGACATCTTTAAGCTCCATCGAAAATGTAGAGTAAACATCCAAATCTAGCCTGGTAAAAATTAATCACCTCATGAAATAATGGTAAAGGCGTTCAAGAAAGGTTCATGCTGCATGCGATCTACATATCACGCGTTCCTCTTCACTGGCCACAGTGAAGGCTGCTGCGATCTTTGTTTCACCGTTGCCATCTACAGGTGTCAAAAGGTGTGACAGCATGTCCAGTTCACAGGTCTTGTTTGAGGCAGTTACTAGGATCTCAGGGAACCGGCCTAAGGTGTGGTTAATGTGGGTGCCAGGGATGAAGATGCTTGTCAGTGCGTTGTTATAGAATACTATACTAGGTGTTCTAAGTTTCAAAGTGAGGTGACTGCAGGCGGAAATTGAAACAAATTTTTTAATGGTTCTTAGCGAGTCCGCCAAACACAAGGACAAACAAATTTCAAGACGAATTTGTCTTGTAATTTGTCCTTGTTTTGGGCAGACACGGTAAGAATTATATTTAAGATTTACTAGGTACTCTGTTGACAAGAGACAAGCCTGGATATGTCTTGGGGTATTAACAATATCCTGTATTCTACCGGCTGCTGTAAATGAAGACATGGACTTGACAGTGATTGCCTTTTTTTTGTGTGTGTGTGTCTCATCCTCTCTGCCAGTCCAGCGGCATTACCCCACACCGCTGATTTTGGCTCCTCGTGTTCAGCTGCACCCCGGCTTGTCCCCGAGTGGCCCCAGCACTGGCAGTCCACAGAGCAGAGTCAGTGTTAAGTTGTCATGAGGCAACCCACCAGAGGAGACAGAGCATGGTATGAAGAGTCACAAAACTTGAGACCTTTTTTTATGCAGCTCGATGAGGATAAGGATGATGTAGATTATGCTATGGAGTTCCATTTCTGTGTTCTGAGACTGAACGATAGGGCTGTCCCCACGCTTACTTAAATAATTATATCCTGCTGTCAGCCTGGCCATGGAGATACAGATACCCGCAGTGTTGGTCAGGACATTTGAGCAACACTCTCAGAGACACATCCATGAAATGGATGAATCTCATCTGTGTGGTCCCAATCTTCCCATAGCATGTTCATGTAATGTGGAACGACTTTTCTGCTTTTAACCCAGGCATTAGGCATGCGATCTGACATGTTTATTAGAGTGATCTGATGTGTAGCCTATTATACACAGAAACTATATACTGATCATTTTGACTGATTGTACTGCTTGCGATTTAATTGCTGTTTGATGGCTGACGTGCCGAGTTTTGATCAAACAATACCCGTTTGATCATTATATGAATGACCTCGCCCATGAGTGAATTTACCCACCTCTTCCTTGTAATCAGGTAACCCAATGTGAATAACTGTTCATTGTTCCGAAAAGTAGTGCAAAGCTTCGCCTAAAGGGAATTTTGCCGTAGGCCTAACTTAACTTAGAAGTCACGACAACGTAGCCTGTTAGTATTTTAATGAGCGTCAAGTTAAATTTAAAAACATTATTTTTCGTACTCAGCTGTGAACCAAGTCGCATAAATACAAATTTTGACACAACTATGTTACCACAGCCGATTTTCATTGTGCACCTACAGAGAGAAGAGAGTCCCTCCCATATGTATGGGAATGACAGAGTATTTAAACAATCTGACATTTTTTTAAAAGTTAGAATTGTACATCAATGCGATCAAATTTTGATATTTGGTAATATTATTAATTTCACTATCGATGACGCTGAAAATTCGTAATGCAGGAAAAGCGCATGTTTCTGACCAATCGTTGTTGCCTTAACAGGTGTTGATATAGCAGCCAATTGGAGTTCGTGTCTCATGAGAAGTTTGTCCATGAGAATTACGTATAACCCCCCTCTGCCACGAAGGAAATCAGTCAGTATATAAGGACACATTGGATCAAGAGGGCGGCTTCCAAGAAGCCTTGTTGTCTAGGTGAATTCCACGCGTTTTAACATTTAGTACTACCTTGAAACATTGTATTGTCTCAGATGGCGTCCTCAAATGACGTGGTAAGTATTTAGAAAACAGGTAATTTCGTGCTGTGGTACATAATTACACGTAATGCCGACAGGTTGACCGGCCTATTTTGGCTGTACACGCACGGTAGGCAAGTGGTAGGCAACATGAGCAAAGATGTTTACGTTGTCATTGTGACTCGCTGTGGATGCTGCCGAGTGGTACACGCTCACTGCGTGTCAGTGTTTTTCACCATTTCAGGTTCTGCACGTACCGAGTTACCTGTGCGACAGCTGTGCCCACTCGGTGCAGATAAAGACAGGAAAGATCTAGTGACAGATCGATGGAAAAAAGAAAGCGGTCGGTTACACACACACACACACACACACACACCCTAGACACGAAGCAGCTAAACTAATAATAGCTAACAATGTATGCCATTGAACTTGCTGTTGATCACTGGATAAACCAGATTTAAGTCAAGGTCATGTTTTTTTTTTTTTTTTTTTTTTTTTTTTAAGGCAGGATACTAATCTTACTAGATAGTAGGTGTGTTCAACAAGAAAGAATGAAGACAGAAACAGATCAGTATAACAGTTTTTATCATTTTTATTTTCTTGTCATTTTTGCTTTCTGTTTCACAAACTGTGACTGAATAATGAATTTTATCCACACACATGAGATTATATCCAAGCATTGTTTTGCGGTGCTTAGTGTAAACATATCATCTGATACTTGGATTCAGTAAAGTGCATGGCAAATGAAGTGTGAAGGCAGCAAAGGAGAGATGCAGATTACACTTACAGTCCACATGTCAGTTTCCAAAATGACCTGTGGATGACACCCAAATCAAGGAGTGGATGGGGAGGAGATGGGGGAGACGGGAGGGGGAGTGTCATTGTACAACTTCTGTTTTTTTCGTTTAGTGACCAAGCTAACTAATGGATGCTATGACCATCAACATCCAGCTCCCCCAGTATTCCAGTGTAGGAGAAGTTAGTGCTGGATTTCACATCATTAAAAATATAAGGGTTTTCATATCCCAGTTAAGTTCGGAGGTGGGGGGGTGGGGTGGGGGGGTAGGTGGGGGAATGATGTCATATTCCACTTTAACAAAAACTTGGAGAGGGGGGGAGGGGTCACATGTAACAGATTATGCCTTTCAAAAAAACTCAATAAAGCGACTTTCATCAATGAGATTTATTTTGATTGCATAACACACACACACACAAACACAGACACACACACACACACACACACACATGCACATACACACACACATGCACACACACGCACACACACTTACAGTAATCTTGTTGAGCTTCCTTCATTAATAGATTTATGAATTCTTACAATATAGAAAGATTTATGAATTCTTACAATATAGAAAGATTTATGAATTCTTACAATATAGAAAGATGTAGCAGATGTTATTTAGTATTCTGAATATTCTTTTCTGACAGGGGTGTACAGTTATATTTCTCTCTCTCTTTTTTTTCCTTCTGTAAGTTAGTTTCTTCAGAAAACCGCAGCTGAATATAGGCTTTAAATCTTTTATTATTCTATTTTAGATTAACTGATGAATAAAATCCAAACTATATGACAGTTATCCAGTCTTGCATTTTGTCTGTCAGATCAGTAGCAGGACTTCTGCAAAATTTGAAATGCCATGAAGGAATTGGGAATGGGAGATCATGGTAAGGTACTAGTTTGTACTTAAGTTAAAAAAAAAAGGGGGAAGTGCCAATCACTGGTATTTGATCATCAGTTAGATGAGGTTAAGACAATGCTGTTATTTTCTATTCAGTAATGAGTGTGTGTGGGTGTGTGCATGCGTGCGTGTGTGCGTGCGTGCATGCATGCGTGTGTGCATGGACGCGCGTGCATGCTTGTGCGTGTGTCTGTGTCTGTGTCTCTGTGTGTGCGCGCGCTCAGTCCTCACTGTACAAGACGGTGGTGGATGATGTCATCAACAACGTCAAAGAGTCATTCCTGGATGATGGAGTGGATGAGCAGGTCCTGATGGAACTCAGACAGGTCAGTGTTCCCGATGATGCGTCGATTTCACAACTACTCTTACCTCAAAGTTCAAATAAAAATCCACCATGATCAGAATTTCATCAGTCAAAACATTGGTCTTTTGCTATGAGATATGTTAATATGTCAGTTTCTGCTGGCTGGATTCTAAATTGTGCCACATATTTCAGTACTACTCTTGCATCAAAGTACAAATGAAAATCCACCGTGATTTTGATTTCATCAATTGAAAATGTGATTGTTTTGCCAGAAAAAAATCAAAATGTCAGTTTCTGCTGGCTGGATTCTAAATTGTATTGCAGGAGGTGAGGCTGCTGTTTAAATATTTGAATTGTTTTAGGGGAATTGAAGGTTTTTTTTTCGCATTATTTGATTTATCAGACAAGTTGCAGCTTGTAATGCCAGGAATGATTCTGCATTCTGCATTATGCCAGTATGGTCCAGATTTGATGAGTGCCAAGAGACTTAAAGATTTTTTTTTTGTTCAGTATGCCTCAATAAGTTATTGATTACCAGTTTCATGGCATTTTAGGGTATCTGTTATCGTAAAGTTGTGAACTTTGAAGTCTTGTTACTTCAGTATCGGTGGATACATAAAATAGTGTTGATGTAAAAACTTTAAATACTAGTATTCTTGTGTGAGTTAATGATGGTAAATTGACTTTTGCAAAGTTTTTTTTCTTTTTTTTTAAACATCTCATTCATTGCCATTCATGATAACTTCAAACTTGACAACTTTGACAAACACAGTGTTCCCAAATACAGTGAAGGTGACCTGAATTAGCAGGCAAGTTTGGCTTGCGATCTTTAGAGTCAGGCAATGTTTATCATCAGATATGACTTTTCATTCGACAGGGGTTTTCTGAGCATAAAAGCTGATACGAATTTTAATGAATGGCTTCTCTGATCTGACTCGGTGTAGTTATTCATGATATGAATGTCTACATGACAAGATAGTCTGTCCTTCCTAGGGCTCCCAAGGAGAGCTACTTTCTGCCAAAGATTAAGTGGCACTGGCATTCACTAATACATTAGTAATTTCTGTTTTCATTAAAAAGGAATTGCAGTGTAAACAGTGAAATATTACAGCCACATTTATTCTGCATTCCACTGTTGAACATGTAAACCTTCCCTTCTTCTCATCCTCCATCAGCTGGTGTAAATCATTGCTGTTGTTTTCTCTTTAGCACACAAACAGAGTTTCTTTTAATGACAGATTGATATTTAAAGGAAACCTGTTTTTAGGGGATATGTTTTCTTTTCTTTTTAACCTTGGGTCCAAGTGGAGTCACTGAAGCACCACTCTGAAGAACAGTTCACCAAGTTTTTTTTTTTTTTTTTTTTTTTTTCCCCCCCAGTTTTATTGATTGTATGCCATGGCTGTTGTCTGCAGATGTTTTCCCTGTCCACTCTGCATTGTCAGTTCATGTTAGTTTTTTTTGTCTTCTGTGTTTTGTGGTGTTTGGGGGGCAGGGCAAAGTCAGTGCTGGTGGAGCCCATCCCTTTTGAGCTTAGCTTTTCTGGTTGGGTGTAAACCACATGGTTACAGAAAACCTCTGACCTGACTGGTTGGGTGTAAACCACATGGTTACAGAAAACCTCTGACCTGACTGGTTGGGTGTAAACCACATGGTTACAGAAAACCTCTGACCTGACTGGTTGGGTGTAAACCACATGGTTACAAAAAAAACTCTGACCTGACTGGTTGGGTGTAAACCACATGGTTACAGAAAACCTCTGACCTGACTGGTTGGGGGTAAACCACATGGTTACAGAAAACCTCTGACCTGACTGGTTGGGGGGTAAACCACATGGTTACAGAAAACCTCTGACCTGACTGGTTGGGGGTAAACCACATGGTTACAGAAAACCTCTGACCTGACTTGTTGGGTGTAAACCACATGGTTACAGAAAACCTCTGACCTGACTTGTTGGGTGTAAACCACATGGTTACAGAAAACCTCTGACCTGACTTGTTTGGGGTAAACCACATGGTTACCTTTTGAAGAAGAAAACCTCTGACCTGACTTGTTCGGGGTAAACCACATGGTTACCTTTTGAAGAAGAAAACCTCTGACCTTACTTCATTGTCTATCTTTTCCATTCAGCAGTGACGCAATGACCGCAGCCACTTTTTTTTTTGGTGGGTAGTGTGATGCAGATGTTGTTAATGTATTGATCAGCGATATATGAGCCTACCCCCTTCTTACACATGCACACAGGCAGGCAGGCAGGCAAGCAAGCACACACACACACACACACACACACACACACACACACACACACACACACACACACACACACACTCAGTCTCTCTCTCTCACTCACATTAAAGCCTAGTGGATGGTGTGTTGTGTTAAAGTGTATGTTTGTGTGTGTGTGTCTGTGTCTGTGTCTTTTCTTTCTTTCTGCTACCTCTCTTTTCCCACCTGTCCTTTTCCTCTTTCAGGTCTTTGTCTTCCAGTTCCTTCACCCTCACTGAGAGGACTTGATTACACCTTTCTGCTGGTGATCAGAAATGAAGAGCAGATGATAGCCGTACTCTGTTGTATATGTTCAGCTCTGGGAGTCCAAGCTGACCGCCTCTAAAGCCATGGAACCAGCATCAGAGCCCAAGATCCACCTCACAGCCCCGCCCATGGGTCTGGCACTGTATCAGGGGCAGTCTGGGCAGCAGACTCACCAGGGTTATATATCAAGTGGGGGTAAGGCTGTAATGTGTGTGTGTGTGTATATGTGTGTCTGTGTGGTTCTGTTAGCTGAATGCACAGCAGATCGTGAGAGAGGCGTTGCTTTTCACTCACTCACTCGTGCTTGACTACAGGCATGCTTTTGGTTAAACACACACAGACGCAGCAGCAGACACGCACATGCACATGCACACACACAGCACACCAAACCGCACCACACAAACACACACACACACACTCACCACACCACGCCACGCTACGCCACGCCACGCCACGCCACGCCACACCACACCACACCACACCACACCACGCGCGCGCGCGCACACACACGCACACACACGCACACACACACACACACACACACCTCTCTCTCTCTCTCTCTCTCTCTCTCTCTCTCTCTCTCTCTCTCTCTCTCTCTCAAACATAGACACAGAGAAACAAAAAACATTCTCTGACGCATTCAAACTCTCTGTCTCTGACAAATGAAAATAAAGAAAAAATGTTTTTTATTTTAAAGGATTAAAAAGTAAACTATATCATACTGCTTTCTTAAAATGGTAACATGCAAATTTAACACTCATTACGACTCATGTTTACTTTGACTAGAACTTGGAGATCAAAGAAAACTGAAAATGTGACTGGATATACACCTGACTGTGGCATACAGCTTTGACGAAAAAAGAAAAAAAAAAAGATCAGATGTCTATCATAAGTTTGTATTAACCACAAACATGGCAAAGTGTTTTTTTTATGACCCAAACAATCAACAGTTTAACTATTTGGCATAAGGCACAGTACTCAACACAGTATGTCTTTGGACTGATTCAATCATGGTATTGAAAAATTTGATGGAAGAAATGAAAAGAAACAGTTTTAAGAAGGCAACTTGCCTGGGGTATGGTAGCAGGTCCTTGAGGAAGAGGTGGATGAGGGCGCTTCAGTTTAAAACCTTCTTTGCTCAGAGGGACAAGTGGGAATGGGTGACAGTGGGCAGGGAGAAATGGGGAAGTGAGGAAGTGAGCACTGCCAAAAAGCTGAAAAGTGAATACTGCTTGAAGATGAAAAGTGTTCAGCAAGGATTGAGGGGGAAGGAAGGAGAGAGTTGGAAGGGATGAGGGGGGGGGGGGGGTATAGAAGGAGAGGGCAGGGTGGGGAAGAAGAGAGAAATGGGTTAAGAGCAGAAGGACTGGGGGGGGGGGGGGGGATAAAGTAAATAAAAATAGTAATAATAATGTTAAGAGACAAAATCAAGATAAGTAAGAACAAAGGGCTGTTATAGAGGAAAGTCAGTGTTTGATATTGATTCCATTTGGGTGGATAGTGCCAAGTTTGTGAATAAGGAGGGGCTCTTGTTCTTTACGTCTTATAGAGGAAGATGAATTTTGCCAGACTGCAGCAATCTGCATGTGGGAGAGGTTGTGGCCGGAAGAACAGAAATGGTTTGCAATTGGTGTATTGTAACCGAGACGGACTGCTCGTAGGTGTTCTGTGAAACGGTCGTTGAGGGTTCTGTAGGTTTCTCCAACATACAGGAGGCCACAGAAGGAGCAAGAAAGAATGTAAACTACATTGCGGGACTGACAAGTGAAAGGGTTGCGTATGGAAATTTTGCCTGAGGGGCCACAGATGGTTGTAGAAGAGTTTAGGTGAGGACAGGTTTTGCATTTGGGTTGTTTGCATGGAGAATTGCCAGGTGGTGAGACTGTGTTTGTGGACAATTTTGAATGCACAAGAAGATCTCTGAGATTGGTGTCACGTTTGTAGGCAACTAGTGGAGGCTGGGTGAAAATGTGTTTCAGGGAAGGATCAGTCTGCAGAATGTGGTAGTTCTTCATAAGGATGTTTTTGATGGCGAGGTTGTGAGGATGGAAGGTGATAGCAAGAACAGGCCTGTCGTCTGATGAAGGGGTGATCTTTTGCTTAAGAGCAGTGTTTCTGGGAATTCTAGAGGCCCTTTGTAGGGCTTCTTGGCAAATGGGTTCAGGGTATCCACGTTCAAGGAAAAATGAGATCATCAGGGTAGATTGTTTGGCGAAATCGTCATCATCGCTGCAGATGCGTCGCAAACGAAGTAGTTGAGAGAAAGGAATGCTTGTTTTGGTGGAAGCAGGGTGACTGGAGGAGTACAGAAGGTATGAATGCGAGTCGGTGGGTTTGTAATGAACAGATGTGGTGAGGTAGGGTGAGTTGGGACAGATAGAGATTTTGATGTCAAGGAAGGAAATGGTAGTCTGAGTGATTTCAAAAGTGAATCTAAGAGCTGGATGAAATCCAGTGACGAAGTCAATGAAGTTTTTCAGATCTTGGATTGGACAGGAGGCTGCACCGAGGCAATCGTCAATGAAGCGACGGAAAAAGTCTGGGAAAGTGCCTGTGTATTGTGAGAAGATCTTTTCTTCAATGTAGCCAACAAACAGGCAGGCATAGCCAGGACCCATCCTGGTGCCCATGGCAACGCCGCAATTCTGTTGGAAATGGTCAGCACCAAACTGAAAATTGTTGAGTGTGAGAACAAGCTCAGCAAGACGGAGAAGAGTGGTGGTGGGTAGATTTCTGCTGTCTTTTGACAAGAAGTGTTTGAGGGCTGAAAGCCCTTCATGGTGGGGAATGCTTGTGTAAAGTGCACAGACGTCCATGGTGAAGAGGTGACGGTGTTGGGAGCCAGGATGGAAGGAGAAATTTTGCAGAAGATCAAGAGTATGGTTTGTGTCCTTAAGAAAGGTGGGGAGGTTGGAAACGATAGGCTGGAGGATTTTGTCGAGAAACTGAGAGATCTGGACAGTGGGGCAGGAACAGGCAGAGACAATGGGGCGGCCTGGGTTATTTGGTTTATGTATTTTGGGAAGCAAATAGAATTGGGAATCTTTTGGTTCAGAAACGACCAGGGAATGGGCTTCATTTGGGAGGTTTCCAGCGCTAATGCACTCGCGAATGGATTTTCTGATCAGGGTGTTATTGGTTTTGGTTTGACTGGGCTGTGAAGAGGTGTAGAATCTGGTGTCTGAGAGCTGGGAGAGTGCCTCGGCGATGTACAGGTCCCGCCGCCAGACAACAATAGCGCCACCCTTGTCAGCTGGTTTGACTACAATGTCTTTACGCTGGCGTAGTTCTCTGAGAGCTTGAGCTTCTGCTGAGGAAATGTTGGAGTGTCTGAGGGGTTTGGGTTTTAGAGCAGCGATTTGATAACGGGTTTGGATGTAAAATTGTAGAGAGGGAAACTGGTTTGTGGGAGGGGTCCAGGAGCTGGGGAGGGAAGGAAAGGGAGGGAGGTCACTGTCAGGATCAGGTATAGATGGGGTGGTGTTGGTAGTGTTTTCAAAATGTGCCATGAGGCGTAGTCGCCTGAAGAAACGCTGACACTGAAAACAAGCGTCAGAACCATTGGCCTTGGGTTTGGTGGGTACGAAGTTCAGCCCATGATTGAGGACTTGACGCTGTGTGTCTGTCAAATGGAGATCAGCGGGAATGGTGACCACAAGGTTTTTGTGACATGAGGTTTGAGGGGGCTGTGGCTGAGGTTGACTGGAAAGCAGGTTGGATAGTTTTTTTGATTTGGTCTGTTTAGTTTAAGAAGGGATTATCCCATTCACCTTGGTAAATAAAAAGCAAACTGCTACAGTGCCAGCGAACTTTGACGTTCAAATACAGTTGAACCAGAAGCCTCTATGTTGAAAGTCAGTTACTATCTAGAAGTAATACAGCAGATTTTTTTAAAGAAGTTTTCTGAGTCAGTGACAAACACATTTTTTGAAGTTTTATTCAACTTGGTTCTTCTGCTTGTTAAGGCAGCCTTCAGCACAACTTCGAAAAATTTTGCTGCATTATTGTGCATGTGACTGTATTTGTGTCATCCATATCCGATGACACACGGGGACAGTGGTGTGCTCTCCGAAAGATGGAATGAAATTAATCCATATTTGTGTTACGGCACACAGTACAAAACATAGTGTCTTCCTGATCTTCAAGCCAGGGGAACCGTTTTGGCTAGCCCAAGTTAAATCTCTTTGCTGTCAGTGTGTTTGATACCACTCACAGATTTATTTTGTACACCGTAGAGTGAAGGAGATCTTGTGTTTAGCAGCAAAACTGGCCACTGCAGTTGTGGCATGACATGTTTAGGCGTGTGCGCATTCCGTGTTCCGATTCATATTTAAAATCTGCCATCATGTTTTCAATGCGTGAAGCTTTATATTTGTCAAAAATGGAGCTGGTTAATGACGTAGTAGAGGCACGGAAGATCGACAATGACCTGAAGAAAAACAAGTGGAGAAATGAATGGATGGATGAAGTGGACGAATTGAATCGTCTGTTCCGAAAATGGAAGTGGAAAACAAATGAAGTGGGCACTGCTTGGTGTATACTGTGCAGTCGGAAGCTTTTTTTCAAGTCAAATGGGAAAAAAGTCTGTCAAAGTGCATTCTCAGGAGACGAAACATGTGAAGAGATTGAATGCACTGAAATATACATCAGCTGTTCCTGCTGCTGCTCCAGTAATGGCTCCGGTGTCCAAGAATCGCCCCACTGTAGTCAATGAAAAGCAGACCCCACTGCTGTCATCGACTTCTCTTACCATGATTTGCCTCACTGCAGCCACTAATTTCCAGTTCCATACTCACCTTGCTGCTTTAGCTGATAGACTTTTTCAAGTTCACTCATTGCAGCCACTGATTTTCTTCTCAAGATTTATTCAGCTGGGGTGACTGATTTATTGCTTCCAGGTTCATCCACTCTACCCATTGACTTTCATTTTTCTGATGCCCCAGTGCCACCAGCTACTGATGTCTATTGTAAGACTTGGCCCACTGCAGCTTTTGATTTTGCTCAGTGTTGTTCCAATCCAGTGCTAGTGCAGACATTGAGTCTCTGCTGAATTTAAGCCATGTAAGACTAAAAAAATAAACAACCCCCCCCCCTCCCCCCCCCCGCCAGGAATCCTCATTCTTGAACTTATAAATTAAGTGATTGAAATTTGGCCACTATCTTCAATTAACATCACTGGTGAGTAATATTTATACATTGCATCCTGTTTTGTTTTGATGGTTTACTGAATTTAAGATGTATTCAAAGTACTTAGCATAACATTTTCAGTTTGATATTTTTAGCCATAAGTCATATTTTGTCATATTTGGAGTCTTTTTTTTTTTTTTTTTTTTTTTAATAGAAGTTAATTATTAACTTTGTTTTCAAGGAGAGGCCACAAGTGTCTTGGCAAGACAAATTTTCTCCAGCATCTGGGGGGCAACCCAGCAGGGCATTGCCCCTGCATCCCACCGGGGGCCTAAAGCAGCCCTCCCCACGGCCTTTTCAGTATAGCTATGATTTTCTGCTCCCACCCCTGAATATAATTATGTACATAGGACACAGGAGTGCTTTAAATGGGGAACCCTGGCCCCTTAAATGGATTTTTTGCTCAATTGCCTCAGGCACCTAATACTTTGACATTTGACATGCAGGGGTGGGATGAGTGTGAAGATGTCAAATCTGACGCTATGACATGTTAACAAAAAAAGGATAAAGCTCTTAAAAAGTATTGTGTAAATTTTTGTTTTATAAAAACAGAGAAACAAAACGGGCATTTGGAAGGTTTGCTCGATTCTGCACAGGTGGATGCAGGTTTGCAAAGCATTGCTGATATGCGAAAGGTTTTTGTTACCAATTGGAATTACTGGATGAGAGCCGGACTTTGCTCGCATCAACATGAGCACTGAAGTGGAAAAAAAAAAATCACTGTTTAGATGCCAATGACAATTCTTGGTTCCACTGACCACCACGTTATTTGCCATGGAGAGGGCTGCCCTAAATGGCATGTCAGCAATGAGCAGTAGACACAGACTGTGACTGTGGTGCTTTGGTCTGTTTGTGACTGCCGTTTCTTTCAGTCTGTTTGTGACTGCCGTTTCTTTCAGTCTGTGTGTGACTGCTGTTTCTTTCAGTCTGTTTCTGGTATCACGCCTGCATTCCAACATCATGTTGAACAAGTGGAATATGTAAACTGTTAGCGTTTTTGTTTGTCTGCATCAGTAACTGAGTAAGACAGGGGTTTTTTTGTTTGAAACGTGCGAGATTTATCCAGAATATTGTCACATAGCACTGATAGGACATGGAAAAGAACTGATTCATCTGCAGAATGCTTGAAAAAAGGTGATTCAGTGCTCAAAAAAAAAAAAAAAAAAAAAAGAAAGAAAAGGGAGGTAACGCAAAGTTAGTGTATTTATGGTATAAGGTAAGCAACTGCTGAGAAGTTGAATGGGATTTACACAGTCAAGATTATCTCTCATCTGACTGCTGTGGCTGAACATTTCAGTATGATGATGAGTTGTAAACCCTGCAAGGGGACACATGTGTAGTACAGTGTGAACCAGTGAACCAAAGGATTGGATACATTTTACGAGCAGAGTTGAATGAATTAGCCAGCTTCTTCATCGTAAGTGACCACCGGTTTAAAGAATCTTGTTGATGTTTGAGGAAGGCTGGTCATCAGTCCGCCAATTTCTCGAATCCTGCTTTAGTGTTACAGTTAGATTTGTATTGTTCTTTTTTTGAATTTGTTTGTTTCTTGTTCTAATATTAGATAATCACGAACAGATGAACACTTACAATTTGTGCATGAATTATCATTTGAAGAAAAAACAAACCCAGATGAACATAGACTTTTCTGCTGTCTACTGACTTGACTTTGCCAAAAGTAATGTGTGATTTTATAGAGAGGTCTTTTGTAACTGTAGTATTTCTCGAAAAGTGTAATGCAACTATGAGGCCTTGAAGCGGTCATGATGTCAGCAGTGTTTCCCCAAACTCCAAAACAAGGGATGTAATGATCGGGCGATATGATTGTTGGTGTGGTGATGTAATTGTTGATGTGTCTGCCATGCTTCTCCAAAATTGTGATAAACTGATATGACAATTCAGTCATATAATAGTTGTGGTATCTGTGTCAACAGCATTACCCTGTGATAACGTAATAAAGAACTTTTAAACAGCAGTATTACCCTGTGATAACGTAATAAAGAACTTTTAAACAGCAGTATTACCCTGTGATAACGTAATAAAGAACTTTTAAGTGAGTATTACCCTGTGATGGAGTGATAATGAACTTTTAAAGGGCAGTACTACCCTGTCATGGAGTGGTAATGAACTTCTAAAGGGCAGTACTACCCTGTGATGAAGTGATAATGAACTTTTAAACAGCAGTACTACCCTGTGATGAAGTGATAATGAACTTTTAAACAGCCGTACTATCCTGCGATGAAGTGATAATGAACTTTTAAAGGGCAGTGATGAAGTGATAATGAACTTTTAAATGGCAGTACTACCCTGTGATGAAGTGATAATGAACTTTTAAAGGGCAGTGATGAAGTGATAATGAACTTTTAAATGGCAGTACTACCCTGCGACGAAGTGATAATGAACTTTTAAAGGGCAGTGATGAAGTGATAATGAACTTTTAAATGGCAGTACTACCCTGTGATGAAGTGATAATGAACTTTTAAAGGGCAGTGATGAAGTGATAATGAACTTTTAAATGGCAGTACTACCCTGCGATGAAGTGATAATGAACTTTTAAAGGGCAGTGATGAAGTGATAATGAACTTTTAAATGGCAGTACTACCCTGTGATGAAGTGATAATGAACTTTTAAAGGGCAGTGATGAAGTGATAATGAACTTTTAAATGGCAGTACTACCCTGTGATGAAGTGATAATGAACTTTTAAAGGGCAGTGATGAAGTGATAATGAACTTTTAAATGGCAGTACTACCCTGTGATGAAGTGATAATGAACTTTTAAAGGGCAGTGATGAAGTGATAATGAACTTTTAAAGGGCAGTGATGAAGTGATAATGAACTTTTAAAGGGCAGTGATGAAGTGATAATGAACTTTGAAATGGCAGTGATGAAGTGATAATGAACTTTGAAATGGCAGTGATGAAGTGATAATGAACTTTTAAAGGGTAGTGATGAAGTGATAATGAACTTTTAAAGGGCAGTGATGAAGTGATAATGAACTTTGAAATGGCAGTGATAAAGTGATAATGAACTTTGAAATGGCAGTGATGAAGTGATAATGAACTTTTAAAGGGTAGTGATGAAGTGATAATGAACTTTGAAATGGCAGTGATGAAGTGATAATGAACTTTTAAAGGGCAGTGATGAAGTGATAATGAACTTTTAAAGGGCAGTGATGAAGTGATAATGAACTTTGAAATGGCAGTGATGAAGTGATAATGAACTTTTAAAGGGCAGTGATGAAGTGATAATGAACTTTGAAATGGCAGTGATAAAGTGATAATGAACTCTTAAACAGCCGTACTACGCTGTGATGAAGTGATAATGAACTGTGAAACAGCAGTGATGAAGTGATAATGAACTTTTAAACGGCAGTACTACTCTGTGATGAAGTGATAATGAACTTTTAAAGGGTAGTACTATCCTGCGATGAAGTGATAATGAACTTTTAAACGGCAGTGATGAAGTGATAATGAATTTTAAATGGCAGTGATGAAGTGATAATGAACTTTTAAAGGGCAGTACTATCCTGCGATGAAGTGATAATGAACTTTTAAACTGGTCATTCTATCTGTCTTTTTGGTCTGTGGTGACTTAACAATCAGTCTGACCACCAGTCTGTGTGTGTCTTCAGCAGTCCTGACCACCGCAGTTCAGCAGCCTCCCCAGGCCGTCATTGCCGCCGCCCAACCAGAGCTGGTCAGTCTCTGTGGAGTTGTCTTGTGCCTGTTTATCAGTCTGATGCTATTTTCTTGTGCAGTCATTGTTACCAGTGGGAAATGTGTAATTGTAATATCTGCTGAAAAAATGATTTTCTTGTTCTTGTTAAAAAGTGTTTGATCTGTATGTGGACATTATATAGGAGTGCTGATGTCCGTCCTTTGGCAGATTTATGCATTTTTTAAATTTTTGTGTATTTTTTTGTTTCCCCCCTTACAGATTTCCTTTGACAAAAAGAATTGTCGCCTTTTTCTGCCACTCGCCTTCCCTCTCCATTTTGATTTTGTGTTTGCCGATTCCAGAACAGTCACATTCTTGCAGATCAGTTATGTTAATTTTCAAGGAAAACAGTATTTAAAAAACCCACAACTGAAACATAACTAATGCTAGCCTGTAATAAGGGTGATCATTTTTTTTTCTAAAGTCTATGTCTTATAAGGTTCTGAGTTACTGGCCTTGGCAAGAAGCTTTATTAGTGTTCGTTAAAAATCTGGACCCTGAAGCTTACATTGTTGTGTGTTATCTAATGGCATGATTTGTGTGACATGAGAATTATCAGCTTCCTAGCAAACACTCTTCAGTCTTGTGAAATGGAGTTTAACCATCCCAAGACAATGTGTGACTGCCTTCGTGGTAAGATGATTCAGATGGCTGTAACTGTAATGCGCTGACCCTGTATTGCGCAGCGAAATGTCAAACTTTCTGCTCTTTATGTCATGATTTTTTTCTTCTTAACATACAGACAATATTTCTTTTGACTGACTTCTCTAGACAACATTCTCATGTTGGAAGTGAGAATGGGAATAATCTTAAATTCCTTACATTTGTTGGCAGTCAATCAGTTCTGAAGTCCATCCCATAATCGGTGGTCGTGGGTGATATTGACACCAGTTTAAACAGTTGTTCATTGAGCCTTGTTTATGTCTGACAGGTACCAGTTTAAACAAATGTTCATTCATTTAAACAAATGTTCACCCCGTCTTGTTTTATGGCAGACGGGTACCAGTTCGAACAGCTGCTAATTCAGTCATATTTGTGGCAGACGGGTGCCAGTTCCAACAGTTGTTAATTCAGCTGAGTTTGTGTGAACAGTTGCTAAATCAGTCGTGTTTGTGGCAGACGGGTACCAGTTTGAACAGTTGTTAATTCAGTTGTGTTTGTGTGAACAGTTGCTAATTCAGTGGTGTTTGTGGCAGACGGTTACCAGTTGAAACAGTTGTTAATTCAGCCGTGTTTGTGGCAGACGGGTACCAGTTAGAACAGTTGCTAATTCAGTCGTGTTTGTGGCAGACAGGTACCAGATTGAACAGTTGTTAATTCAGTCGTGTTTGTGGCAGACAGATACCAGTTTGAACAGTTGTTAATTCAGTCGTGTTTGTGGCAGACAGGTACCAGTTTGAACAGTTGTTAATTGAGTCGTGTTTGTGGCAGACAGGTAGCAGTTTGAACAGTTGTTAATTCAGTCATGTTTGTGGCAGACAGGTACCAATTTGAACAGTTGTTAATTCAGTCGTGTTTATGGCAGACAGGTACCAGTTTGAACAGTTGTTAATTCAGTCGTGTTTGTGGCAGACAGGTACCAGATTGAACAGTTGTTAATTCAGTCATGTTTGTGGCAGACAGGTACCAGTTTGAACAGTTGTTAATTCAGTTGTGTTTGTGGCAGACAGGTACCAGTTTGAACAGTTTTTCAATTTAGTCGTGTTTGTGGCAGACAGGTACCAGTTTGAACAGTTGTTAATTCAGTCATGTTTGTGGCAGACAGGTACCAGTTTGAACAGTTATTAATTCAGTCGTGTTTGTGGCAGACAGGTACCAGTTTGAACAGTTTTTCAATTCAGTCGTGTTTGTGGCAGACGGGTACCAGTTTGAACAGTTGTTAATTCAGTCATGTTTGTGTGAACAGTTGTTAATTCAGTTGTGTTTGTGGCAAACAGGTACCAGTTTGAACAGTTGTTATTCAGTTGTGTTTGTGGCAGACAGGTACCAGTTTGAACAGTTGTTATTCAGTTGTGTTTGTGGCAGACAGGTACCAGTTCCAACAGTTGTTAATTCAGTTGTATTTGTGTGAACAGTTAATTCATTCGTGTTTGTGTGAACAGTTGTTAATTCAGTCGTGTTTGTGTGAACAGTTGTTATTCAGTCGTGTTTGTGGCAGACGGGTACCAGTTTGAACAGTTGTTAATTCAGTTGTGTTTGTGGCAGACAGGTACCAGTTTGAACAGTTTTTCAATTTAGTCGTGTTTGTGGCAGACAGGTACCAGTTTGAAATGGGGAGTTTGTATTATACTCCCTGTTTGGCTAGTATACTTACCATGTCAGACCATAGCATTCCACGGCAGTTAGTCAGCTCTGCCAGGCCGAAGATTTTGTGTGGCTAATGCAGTAATAAGACAGTCACGTGACGCCCACCCTACTTCTGCGGAAGGAAGAAGCCGGTGTAAACTTCCTGTACCTCATTCGTCGAGGCCTGTACGCCAGGTAACCCCAAGGACCTTGGCGCTAGTGGGGAAGGTAGGGCGGGCATTAGAGTCTGACATGGTAAGTATACTAGCCAAACAGGGAGTATAATACAAACTCCCCATTTTGGCGTCATATACTGTACCATGTCAGACCATAGCAGAATTTATCGCAAAAGGAGGAGGGCGAGTGCCCTAGTGGTTCTTGGGTTAACCGATATGGCTGCATTAGCCGCCACAAAGGAGATCCCTTTAGAACCGTCAGCCCTGGTCATGCGGATGTCCCTTAAATAAAAGTTTATTAAGGGATTCTCCGAACGCCAGTAGGCTGCCTCCAGGAGTTGGCGCAGGGGGACAGAGTGCTGGAAAGCTGCAGAAGCGGCCAGTGCTCTGACCTCATGGGCTCGGGGGGACACGACGGGGAGGGCCTTGGACGCCTGGGCATAGGCCAATTTGACCGTCTTGGACAGCCACCAAGATATAGTGCCAGCTGAGATGTCTTTCTTATTATTGGGGTTGATGGAAATAAGGAGACGTCTCTGAGAAGCGCGCCTGGGGCGCGAACGTTCCCAGTAGTGTCTTAGACACCTGGAAGGGCACAGAACCATGTGACCACAGCTCTCTCCACCTAGGATATCCGCCAATGAGCGGATGACGAGGTAGGGGGAGGGACTACCGGGTTCCTGGTTCTTAGCTAGGAATCTGGGAAGGAACTTAAGGGAGACAGAGCCGTCCCTGTGGAAGGCAATGTCTCTGGGGTCCCCGCTGAGAGCGTGGATCTCGCTTCGCCTCCTGGCCGAAGCCAGGGCGAGGAGAAAGGTGGTCTTTATAGAGAGAAGATCAAGGGGAAGGGAGGAGATAGGCTCGAAAGGTGGTTTCCTGAGAACGTCAAGTACAGTGAAGAGATCCCAAAGGGGAACACGCCTTGGGGATTGGGCCTCACGAAGGGCCACCCCTCTAGAGATCTCTCTGCGAAGGAAGTTATTCTCAAAGGAAGGTCCGCCCAGTTGGCGGATGGTCGTGCAGATGGCCGACCTGTAGCCCCGTATGGAGCTGGGTGAGAGCTTAAGGTGGGACAGAAAATTTCCTATCTGGATATAGGAGGGGCGATTGTGTGGAACAGAGTTTTCTTTGCACCATGAGACCCATTTCCTCCGACTGTAGTCGTAAAGCGACTCAGTGCTAGCTCTGCGAGAGGCCATGGCTAGGTCTCGGAGGTCCTGAGAGGCCCCGGCGTTGGAGAGGATGTTGAGGACGGACTGGGACCTGTCCGCTTGGGAGGTGGGGTTAGATGCTCACAATCGGGCTGGCACAGAAGCCAGGCGTGGTGGCGAAGCGTCTGGGGATTGGAGTGGGGGCGACCCGAGCGGGGTTGCCTGAGCATGTCCCACCGGGCGTTCAACTGGAGAGGGGGTACGTGAGTGAGGGACTTGAGGTCCGGAAACCAGGACTGAGTGGGCCACCATGGGGCTATGAGGATGAGCCTGGGTCCCTCGAGTCTCGCCTTCCTGATCACCTTGTGGAGGATCGGGAAGGGGGGAAAGGCGTAAGCTATGAGGCCGGACCAGGGGAGGGAGAGGGCATTGATGGCGTACACCTGAGGATCCGGGACGGGAGACACATACACTGGCAGACGATGACTGAATCGGGTGGCGAACAGGTCGATCATGGGTCTGGACCAATGTGTCCACACCGAGGTTAGTGTATGCCTGCTGAGGGTCCATTCCATGTGGAGGATGGACCTGGAGCGGCTGAGAGAGTCTGCCAGGATGTTGTGCGTCCCCGCTATGTGCCTCGCGCGAAGGGTGATTCCTTGCGTGTGACACCAGCGGAGGAGGACCTCTGCCCGGAGGGAGAGGCTGATGGAGCATGCCCCCCCCCCCCCCTTTGTTGATGTAACAGGCTACCGAGGTGTTGTCCGTGAGAAGAACAAATCGGTGCGAGACCAGGGTCTGGAAGTGGAGGAGGGCTAGCCTGACTGCCTCCAGTTCCAGGATATTGATGTGGACACGGGCAGTCAATGGGTCCCACACCCCCGAGGCGTGACTGCTCTCCAAGTGGGCCCCCCCGCCCGAGTTGGAGGTGTCTGTGTAAAGTTCTAGGGCCTGGGATGGGAGGGAGATGGGAACTCCAGGGCTCAGGGTGGAGGGGCTGAGCCACTCCTCCGTGGCCCAAAAGAACCAAGGCCTGAGGGGAATGGTCTGGTCCCAGCGGTCGGTGGTCTGCGACCAACGACGGCGGAACTCCCTTTAAAGCTGTCGCTTGGGAACCCTGCCTAGGCGAATGAGAGGTGACAGGGACTCCATCATCCCCAGAAGGGAGGAAAGTGTCCTTGTCGACGTGCGGGGAGAGAGGCGAAGGTGGGAGATGAGGTCCATCAGGCGGGTGGACCTCCCCGGGGTCGGGGAGACTAGCATGGAGGTGGTGTCGAAACTCATGCCCAGGAAGGAGAATCTCTGACTGGGCGAGAGCTCGCATTTGGCGGGGTTGGAATGAGGATCTGAAAGTAAGCGTCCTTCAGATCTAAAGAAGTGGCCCAGTCCAGATGGTGGATGGAGTCTCTGATCTGGGCCGGGGTCTCCATCTTGAATTTGGTTGGTCTGAGGAACTTGTTGAGTGGGGAAAGGTCGAGGATGGGCCTCCAGCCTCCCGAGGACTTGGGAACCACGAACAGTTGAGAGTAAAACCCGGGGTTGGGGCGGGGTATCTCGGTGATGGCGCCATTCCGGAGAGGTACTTTGACTTCCAGGTGAAGGGCCTCCACCCGGGAGGGAGGGGGATCGCTGGGGGAAGGAGGAGGAGAGGACAGCAGGGGGGGGGGGGGGGGGGGGGGTGGGGGGGGTCGTTCGTGTGCCTAGGGCAGACGGAACCCCTCCTGTAACACTGACACTATCCAGGGGTTGAGTCCCATACGCCGCTACTGGTGGGCATGAGGGGCCGGGGAGGGGCGAGAAGTCTGCCAGTTCTCGCTCTTCCGAAGGTGAGTCTGCTAGTCTGTTGGGGGGTTTTCGGTTTCGACCTAGGCGCGGCGGAAGTAGGGCGTCTGGCGGGCCTTGAGGTGCGAGGGGGGGCCTGATCGGGGTAGGGCTGGGGTCTGGCGGAGGGCAGGGCCGGACGGGAGAAGGGTCCAGAAGGGCGATGTTGACGAGGGGGCTTGACCGCAAAAAACGCAGCCTGATTGCGTTCCTCGACTGCATGGGTGATGACAGCAGTAGAATAGTCGCCGGAAAGCGACTGCTCCTGACCCGGGATGCACCATAAGGCCGCCTTGAGCGCCAGGGAGAGATTGGCCTGTGATAACACAGCATCTCTCACTGCCAACAGGCAGTTAAAGTGACTCCTGGCTGCGCTGTCCGCCGCAGCCCAAAGGTGATGCGATATCTTGTTGACAAGAAAGCGCATCAAGGGTCGCCAAACAGGCTAGGGTCTGTCTCAAGTGTCGTCAGGGTCCGAAGACACAGAGGCAGTGCCACCCTCCTTTGCCCAGAGCTCCTCCGCTCGCTGCAGGAACATGTCAATGAAGGCATGTCCCGCGGTGGTGTGAAGAATGCCAGTCCTGGCAATTCTGTCCCACTCCATCAAGTTCTTGCTAGAAACAGGGGTGGAAGTGGGAGGGGCGAGGTTGGGCGTGAGCCTGAGGTCAGCAGGGGAAATGGCAATATCCCTGGTGGCCGGATTGGCAGAGAAGAGGGAAAGGACATGGGGGCCATGACGCGGGTCCTTGAGGAAAACTCCTACTGGAGCTGCGTTAGGGGCTGACAAGAAGTCAATCCCCGGTGGAGGGACAGCATGTGCACCCCTGGTGAAGATGCCGATCTGTCCCACAAGGCAGTGAGGGTCTGGGGGGCGACTATCCTTGGCCGTGATCGCTGGGCAGGGGGGAAACCAGTGAAACGGCTACAGGAGAAAATGTTGTCAGAGGGAGGGGATTCCCTAACAACAAGATCTGGGCGCCAGCTCTCCAAGATGGAAAGGTCACCAGACTGGGGGAGGGAGTCCTTGACCCCATCCTCGAGTTGTGGGTCAGAGTATTCCTGAAGGGGATGTTCAGATCCACCTTCGGAGGGCCAGGGCAGGGGTGCGTGGGAGTCCCGCCCTCGTTGGGTAGTGGGGAAAAACGAGGACAGGTCCCTGGTGGCTCCATACTCGGCGGGCAGACTAGGGGATCGCCGATCGGACAGTGCCCGAGAGGAAGGGGGGCCCAGGTCGATCCAGCTCTGGGAGGCCGGATGCCACATGCGACCGGAGGTGGAGTCGGAATGGGTGTCAGCCCTAAGCCACTGATTCCTCTCGGGGGAATAGAGCCACCGGTCCCCGGGGAGTACGACGGGCTGTGGCGGCCCTGGGGCAGAGTCTCCTCGGGGACCCGGGTAACCTTGGGCACCAAGGGGAAGGTAGCGAGAAGGCGAGCTGTCTCACACCCGCCCCAGGGAGAGCACTGCCTCCTGCATCTCCCGGGTGCGGTCCGTGCCGGCCCCCTGCATGGCAGGGTGGCCGGTGAGTGGTACGGTAGCCGAGCCTCCTGGCCGTGTGGAAGCGGACTGGGATGGCTGCGGTGACGAGTCCACCTCAAAGGACAAAGGGTTACCCCTGGTCCCGCTGGTCGATCCTCCCCCCAGAGGAACGGGACCGCAGACGTTGCCCAACAGGGAAGCGAAAGAAGTCCGCTCCCCAACGTCCTGAACCCCTAGGGCAGAGTTCAACGGTCGATCGGGGTGGTTCGACCGTCGGGGGTGAGGGCGCAGATCCGACCTGGTCAATGCCTGCGTCCCTGACCCGGGGTTGTGGTCAGTGGGGGGGTCCCACCAAAGACTGCCCACAACCCCTCCACCGGAGTGATGACGCTCCTCGTGTCCGAGTCGTGGCTGAACCCGGACACGGTTGGGGAGAGCGTGATTCGACTGCGTGACGTTAGTGGGGGGGGGTAGCTAGCGTCACGAGTCTCATCTGATCGGGTGACGGGCGGTGATTCCAGCCGCGAGTCATCACCCATGCCGGTCCGGGTCTCGGCAAGGGTCCCCAGGGGCCGATGATCGCCGGACGCAGCATGATGGGCAAGAGTCTCCTTGTGCGATCGAAGGTGAACAGGCGATTTGGCGGAAGAACGGGAAGATTTTGAACAGGCATGTCCTTTCATGGGGCCTTGCCTTTGGATTTAGATTTAGAGGCAGTATCGAAAGAAAAACAGTCGGCAATGACGGCCGATTGCCAGTTCGACTCGGCCGATTGCCTGTTCGAATTCGATCGCAACGATCGTGTGTCCGCCGATCGGGTAGAGGAGGAATCGTAACGATGGTCGCGCGTCCCCTGCGCGGAACCCTCCTCCACACCGACCGTACGCTCATAGGTGTGAGCGGTTTGTCCCCTGGAATCGACACTCGGGTCCTCCGGGGCAGAGAGTGACTCCTGAACAAAGGAGTGGCTCGACCCGTTAGTGTCCTTCACCATGTTGGGCACTGGTGGCGAGACAAACACGGAACGCACGATCGCAAAGGGGAGACAAAGAGGTGGATCGAGGGATAGAAAGAGCTCGAACAACCTCGGGAGGGGCACTGGTAGTGCGATAAAAGCACTGAAATCGCGCTGTTCGATCAAAGAAGCTCGATCGTATGTGCCGCCGGTATTGGCCGGTCGAAACAAAATGGCTGAAAGACCGGCAAAAGGAATGGAAACTGAGTGAAACGACAAGGAAGGTCGTCGAATCAGGTATCCGAATGGAAGGAGAAGCGAAATGGGACTCGCAGACAAAGGGCTGTAAAGGCTAATTACAGCGAGGAGATGTGGAACCGGCAATGTAGTTCCGAAATTCCGAACTGCGAGATGCACGGAAAGCAAAGTCGCGAGTGCCGAGAACAAGGCACGAACGCGAGAAGCGTGTGGTTAATAAAAATCAATAAAACACGCCAAACCAAAGCCTCACTGGCAAGGGTAAGGGTTCAGCGCGCAAGCCACAACAAAACAAGTAAAAAAGCAAACACAAGGCTATCTTAACACAACGGCAAAGAAAAGGCGAGACAGAGCACAAGACTTATCTTGCTTGGACGGCAGGCCGAGAGAGAATGAGGTACAGGAAGTTTACACCGGCTTCTTCCTTCCGCGGAAGTAGGGTGGGCGTCACATGACTGTCTTATTACTGCATTAGCCACACAAAATCTTCGGCCTGGCAGAGCTGACTAACTGCCGTGGAATGCTATGGTCTGACATGGTACAGTATATGACGCCAAACAGTTGTTAATTCAGTCGTGTTTGTGGCAGACAGGTACCAGTTTGAACAGTTATTAATTCAGTCGTGTTTGTGGCAGACAGGTACCAGTTTGAACAGTTTTTCAATTCAGTCGTGTTTGTGGCAGACGGGTACCAGTTTGAACAGTTGTTAATTCAGTCGTGTTTGTGTGAACAGTTGTTAATTCAGTCGTGTTTGTGGCAGACAGGTACCAGTTTGAACAATTGTTATTCACAAATAGTTGGTTGACTGCAGGACCTGGATCAATAAGACAACTTGCCTGGGGTATGGTAGCAGGTCCTTGAGGAAGAGGTGGATGAGGGCGCTTCGGTTTAAAACCTTCTTTGCTCAGAGGGACAAGTGGGAATGGGTGACAGTTGTTATTCAGTTGTGTTTGTGGCAGACAGGTACCAGTTTGAACAGTTGTTATTCAGTTGTGTTTGTGGCAGACAGGTACCAGTTCCAACAGTTGTTAATCCAGTTGTATTTGTGTGAACAGTTGTTAATTCATTCGTGTTTGTGTGAACAGTTGTTAATTCAGTCGTGTTTGTGTGAACAGTTGTTATTCAGTCGTGTTTGTGGCAGACGGGTACCAGTTTGAACAGTTGTTAATTCAGTTGTGTTTGTGGCAGACGGGGGCAGCCCAGCAGGCAACAATGGCCCTCCCAGTGGGACTGTTCCAACAGCAGCTGGCAGCGCTGGGTGCTGGGCAGCCCGGATTGACTCTGCAGCCAACTGGTGAGCTGACTGGCTTCAAGCAGTGCAGTTCTGCATCTTGCAGATTAAAAACATGATTATATGTATATAGCCGAACAATTAAGTAGTGGGGGAAAACAAGTGCAGGCTATATATGTATGTATATATAAATGTGTGTGTGTGTGTATGTATGTATGTATTCCCTTTAGTTCGGGTATTTCAGAAAATTCAGCTTCAGTGCTAGATAGCATGGTGATTCCAGTTAGGGGTTTGAGGGGAAAAAGACACTGCAACACATCCACATGTACGTGTAGAATGAAAGAGAGCACCTTCTCCAATCAGTTTATTTCAAGTGAGTGATAAATGCATGCATTGTGACAGCTTGCACATTGAATGTACGCTGACTCAAAGCATTTGTAGAAATGAAAAGACATGATTTCGAAAAGACATGAATTTGGAAGATGCCACAGTTTTATGTGAAATGTCATGGAGACCATCATTAACAAGTTATTTTTTGTCATTTAAATCTGAAGGTACCTAGTTTGTACAGCCAGATGATACTGACTGTGGCATAACAATTGTTAGAAACAAAATCACCGAAAATGTTTTAAACATAGAATATTCTGTTTATACAGGTGATGTATTATTTGATAAGTGAGAGATGAACAGGTGTGGTGTACAACAACAACAGAACTGAGGTCATTGTAAGGACAGTTGTAACATAACTGCAGCAAGGACAGAGTATGTTACTACCTTCTGTGTTCTCATTTTGTCTCCTTTATCTAGATATCACTTTATAGCCAAAAAATGAGGTCATCAATGATTAAACTGTTGTTTTCTGGAACACAACCACATGTAAGTTGCTTAATAAACCAGTAAAAGAAAAGAAAGGGAAATGATAATACACCCAAGGATGCTAACTCTGCATTTTGGTATGTTTGCATGTTACGTTTGTGCTTGAAAAACTAGTATACTGCTTTTTGTTGTGAGGAGAAACATGATGAACAGCTTTGTGTTAGAATAGCTGAAATCAGTTAAGTTCTCATTTGAGAAGAAGAACTGTGTTTGTTGTTTAAGAATTGTGTACATAAAATCAAAATGTTTGTTACAAATGAGAGTAGAATGGGGGTACCTGGGCCTTCACTGCCTTCCGTCATTCCTTTGCAGTGGTCAGTTTTTCTGTGGACATTAGCTAAATGTGTTAGATATAGTGCCCCTCCTCTCCAATTGTCTGTTTATGGATGTGAGGTGGGTGTGTTGGATACAGTGTCCCTCCTCTCCAGTTACCTGTTTCATCTGTGGACACGAGTTGGGTTTGTTGGTTACAATGCGCTGGCCTCCAGTCAACAGTTCTACAAGGGACAGTTGGTGGGTTTACTGGATGCAGCATGCTCCTTCTGTCAGTCACTTTTGGTATGGACCTGAGATGAGGTTGTTGGATACGGTGCCTAAACTTTTATGTCTGCAGTTTTTCTGTGGACAGTAGATGCCGGTGGGTTTGTTAGAAGTAGTGTTCCTCCCTCCTGGTCATCAGTTTTTCAACAACCTTTTTTTTTTGTTTTGCTTGTCAGAATGCTGGGCGCAAGGAATAAATACAACACAAACACATGGGGGTCGCACACACAAACGCGCACACATAGACATACTCACAGGCACACTGAAATTTCTCAGCTTTTTTATCTCGTCTTTTTCCACCTTACAGCAAATGGTCAGTACATTGCGGTGCAGAACATCGGAGGTCAGACGACGACCTTTGCCATCCCACAGCAAGCGCTGATCAGCGCCCAGCCTCAGCAGGTCATCCAGGGTCAACCTGTGGCCGCCACCATCAGCCAGGGAGCCGCCAACCCCGTGAGTACTCTCCCCTCCCTAGCACCCTGCAGTTCTCGAGGGATTGCCTGATGGTCTGCCCTTCAGTAACACATATCTACCTTTCATGCAGGTGTCTTTTCTGCCCCAGACCCCTAGCTCCCTGCACAGAGGGACTGCCTGATGGTCTGCCCATGAAGTAACACTTGTCTACCTGGCATGTGTGTATTCTGTCCCTGACTATGTTGCCCATACACACAGTAACACTCACTGTGCCTGCTTACTTAATTAAGCCATCCCGTACCAAGGTAGCATAGGACATCAGCGATATTTTTCCAGCTTACTTGATTCAGGGCTGTCCTGTTTCCAGCTGGTTCTGTTCGTCTTCCAGTTCTGCCTGGGTCTCTGTCCTCCAGCTGCCTCTCAGTTGCCTCTTCTTCCTTTCCCCGTGCTGGTTCCAGGTCAGAGCTTGACAGGTGCTGGATTCTTGGGGGCGATTCCCCTGAAGCCCCACAGTCTCCTTGGGATGCGTATGGTAACTGGCTTCTGTCCCCCACTCTGTCCACCCCTGTTTCACATAACTCTTCACTGCTGACTACTGTATGGCCACTGGATGTTAACCTTTACCAGCGGTGTCCGCCAATAGTGGCGGATGGGATTTCTCTCCCTTGAGCCGTGTCAGCCAAGGCTGGCGGACGGGAAGAGAGTACATTCTGCCTCGTCCACTATCGGTGGACGGGAACATGAAAAATTCGTACACTTTCCTTGAAATGGTCTAGGGGAAATAAGCTAAAAAATTAATCGTGGGGATGTCCTAGTGAGTTGTACACCCTACTTTTAGTGCTCTATCGTGAACTTGGCTGACCCCAGCAGCTTTGAAACAAAGTAACTGGCACTTGGCTTTCCCGCTAAGCACGCCTGGAATTTCCTGTGCCAGAAAAAATGTCGGTCAGGCAAAGGATATTTGAATCATCAACATCAACTGCAGCAGATGACGCTGCATCAAACGTTGTCGCCGATGAGGCCATTGAGATGATTGGGGCACAAATGCATTTGATCAAAACACAGCCAGTGCAAACAATGGCAATGTTGCTTACTTGTTTGCTTCTGATTTTGACAGCGTGTTGTTAAAGAACGGAATAGAATGTAAACAATTTTTCTTTTTTACTGATTTGAAATGACAGTGTTCGATTAGTTTAGTGTTTGTTCTTTCCAATGACACCTAACACAACACTGTCAGTTGTTGTCTGGCTACGGTAAAAAAAAAAAAATTAAAAAGTGGCGAAATATGCGCGTTCGCAGGGACTGAGCGTGCGTGACCAGGGAATCATGCTGTGCATGCCATCCGCGACTGGATAGTATTAAGGATGTACCTCAGACAGGTGTTAATGAATGTCTGTGTTCAAGCCTAGGTAGTTTGATATTGAGAAGCCTTTTTTTTTTTTCTCCTTCAGTGGCAATGCTCCAGAACTGCTCATTCTGGTCACCCCTGTTTACCACCACTCCCACATTTACCCTGACGTAGCCAACACCGGTAGTCAAGGGGAACAATTACTATAACCAGGTAACCATGGTGCAGCCCATCAGAGGAGATAATGCCCTGCTGCTGAGTCACTTTGGCGGCGTTCAGTGGTGCCCAGTCCAACCAATGCTGAACACTACCCACAGCACAAGCTGCCAGTGATGGCCGAGTCACAGAGCCATGGTGAGTGGATGTCCTGATCCCCCACCAGAGGGCACCACCCCGTCCACCCAGCAACAGTCCCCATGAACCTGCTGACGCTGACGTAGACACAAACTCAACTCAGCTGTGGACATGCAGAGGAGGTGAAGACTCTCAGGTCACCGCCAGGAAAATAAAATGAACAGGAAAGTAGCTGTTTAGTTTAGTCGCAGACTTCCGGCTGGGAGGTCGTGGGTTCGAATCCTATCAGAGTCACGTGGGTTTTTCTGCCCGACCGGCTCATACCCAGAGTTGAGTTTGCTGCGGACTCAGTTGGGAAGACTGGGACCACACAGTCGAGTTTCATCCACTTAATGGATGCGTTTCTGAGAGTGTTGCTCAAATTTCCTGACCAACACTGCAGGTGCCTGTATCTCTCGGGCCTGGTTGACACCGGGATATATTATGAAAGGAAGCGTAGAGTACAGCCTTGTCATGTAGTCTCAGACTGAAATGGAAATCCGTAGCATCATCTTAATCATCCTCATCGATCAGCATAAAAAAAAAAAATGTCTCAAATTCTGTGGCCCTTCATGCCCTGCTCTCATGGTGACCTCAATTTCGATGTCCTCTCCATGTCTGTGGTCTTGGTTTGGTTCCGTCGAGGTCACCGGTATCGGCAAGTCCATGGGGGCTGTCGTTGGACGGACGTGGTGGCGCCCTCTGGGGGGAGAGCTCACTCATGCCGGCTCCGTGACTAAGCAATTATTGTCGTCAGTAGGAGGCTTAGTAGGTGGTGTCCTGCGTATGTTAGATCAGAACAGGTGCCACTGAACACCACCGAAGTGACTCGGCAGCAGTGCAGTGTCTCCTCCGGTGCACTATCAAGCCTTGGTGCGCCATGCCATGATGGTGTAGGGGATTTGTGTGTGTTTCCAGTGTATTCTACATTTTCATAATTTGTAAAGATTTCTTATGACACTAAAAAGAAAAGCTTGTTTTTGAAGAAAAGTAAAGTTCACAAAAATTGTGCAAACAATTTCATCGCATCGTGTTTGTTTGAAAAAAGGTAAGTGTCGTGCTTGATTACTCTCAGTTCTCAGAAATTACACATTTCTGCCTCACTGAGCTTCAATTCTTACTCATTGGTCTCTTAGGGGGTTGGCAGGTCTGGACAAGACGAAGTGCATTTCGACCTCTTGGGTCTTCTTCAGGCAAAAACAAATAACATTTAGGACAGTGAAAACGAAGAACGAGAAACCACTTATCTTATCTTCTCATGTTCGCCACTTGATCAAAATGATCCAGTGGCGAACAGATGACATCGGGAAAAAAGTACTCCATAATGTTAGGTAAACAAGTGTGTGTGTGTGTGTGTGTGTGTGTGTGTGTGTGTGTGTGTGAATGTGTGAGTGTGTGTGTGAGTGTGTGTGGTGTGTGTGTGAGTGTGAGTGTGTGTGAGTGTGAGTGTGTGTGTGTGTGTTTGTGTGTGTGAGTGTTTGTGTGTGTGTGTGTTTGTGTGTGTGTGTGTGTGTGTGTGAGTGTGTGTGTGTGTAGTGTGTGTGTGTGAGTGTGTGTGTTTGTGTGTGTGAGTGTGTGCATGAGACAGGATAGTTTGAATGTGTGTGTATGTGTGTGTAAATCTGTGTTTGTGTACGTGTGTGTGCTGCTGTGTGTCTATATATGTGTAAGTGTAAGCAAGAGCCAAAGGTGGTGAAGTTCCTGATGTCTCGGGTGATGATGATCTGTTGCAGAGTCAGGCTGGCATTGCTCAGCTGGATGGCACTGGGGATGGCAGCAGTTCTTCTGAAGACGATGACTTCGACAATGATGATAATGACGACGACAATGATGATGATCAGAACGACGACGAAGCAGAAGAAGGTGAAGAGGAGGTAAGCATGGACATCCATGTGCTTCAAGGTTTTGACATGGATGGTAGTGGTAGGGGTTGACATGGCTGTGTTGTGGCCTGGAGACAGGTGAGACAACCGATGACAGGCTTGTCTCTTCTTCATGTGTGGAGGGAATTTTCATTTCTTTTAGGAAATTCTTACAAAAATATTTGTGTGTATGTGTAAAAAAAAAAACATGATATATAGAGAGAACATTTTGTAGAAAACTGTGGACTATAGGCGGAATGATTACTTTGAGAATTGGATCAAAGCAGAGAAAGAAGAAACACAGAGTTAGGACCCTTTGAGAGCACAAATGGGGATAATTGTCATGGGAACAGTAGTCAGTGTGGGAATTATAACAGGTTTTAGGAGCGCTTGACTGTGATCTCTCTCCTCCCCTCTCCCTTCTCCTCCCCCTGCCCTCAGAAACTTTAAATGAAATCAATAGACAAAGAATAATGTTTTTCTCATATTTACCTGTCCAAACAAATTCCTTATCACACTTTGGCATGAAACAACGCCATATTATCAGGATCCCCAAAACACAGAACTGGGAGAGCAGGGAGTAAGCTGGTTTTAGTTTGGGGCAGTGTTTCGAACGCACTAGGGGCAATCACCTTAGTTAGCATATCTGTGGATGGAGGCGAAGTTACCTCCTTAGGGGTGGGGATGGGGTGGGGGGGGGGGGGGGGATCCAAGCTGAGAAGGGGACAAGGCGTTTGTTTGAACAGGTAAGAATATTGTAGAACTACTTTTAGGAACAAAATTCCTATCATTTTTCCTACCCAGGGGAATTTTGTGCTGTTCAATTCAGGCCAGGGAAAAATTCCTCCAGCTCTCTTTGTCTCGGTGTGTGCTTACCATCATGACATGAACTTACCAGAGCTCCATTGTCTGTGCTGGCTTGCAAGGAAACCAGGTCTTAACATGGATTATTCTGCAACATTTTTTTTTTTTCAATAGAGAAGTTGATGGTTGGAAAACTACTTTCAACATTATCTTTTCGAGGGCCCAGTTATTCCCAGTTGTGGGAGGATTTCACCAGGTAATGGAAACTGGTTGACTTGCCTGCAGCAGAAAGTGATTCGTGTTCCGATTGGTAACCCAATTTTGTCATCATCAGAACCATGTTTCTTTTTATGATCTCAGCTACGCCTCTGTAGTTACTTATGCCAGTAGGTAAGGCCTTGACAACCTCCAGAACCTAAGTTAGACCAAAGATTCCTCAGCGCTAGAGCTGAGGGGGAAAAACAAGGGGAAGTGGTTGTGGTGTGACGAGGACAGTGATCAAGGAATCAAAACAAAAGTGCGAGTCGGAAGGACGCTCATGTTTCCATCCAATCAAGTAACCCCACCTCCACCCCCATCTCCACTCCACCTCTCCTCCCCTCCCCCCCCCCCCCCCAAACCTTTTACAAACATTTGGAAGATAAAAATCTGCCCCACCACCATCATGCCACCAGCCCCTGTCTCACCTTGGCATGTGCTTTCTGCCCTGCCCAGTGTCAAGGGTCAGTTACTGGTAACTCCTGAGAATCAGATGTCGGTGTTCTGCTATGGTCATTTACTTCATGTGGCTGTCCTGTTCTGCTATGGCCATTTACTTCCTGTGGCTGTCCTGTTCTGCTATGGTCATTTACTTCCTGTGGCTGTCCTGTTCTGCTATGGTCATTTACTTCCTGTGGCTGTCCTGTTCTGCTATGGTCATTTACTTCCTGTGGCTGTCCTGTTCTGCTATGGTCATTTACTTCATGTGGTTCTCCTTCAAGGACCTGTTTCTTTTATCAGACTGTCATCACTGGACTGCACATTTTTGTGGTGATGTTATGGTGTGTTGCCAATGTCGAGGTCTTCGATGAATTCTTACACAGTTGTGATCTGTCCTTGTTTTTCAGGAGCCTCTGAATTCTGGTGATGATGTCAGTGAGGAAGACCCAACAGAACTGTTTGATGCAGACAGCGTCATTGTTTGCCAGTATGACAAAGTGAGTAGAATCCATGCAATAGAGAACTGTTTGATGCAGACAGCGTCATTGTTTGCCAGTATGACAAAGTGAGTAGAATCCATGCAATAGAGAACTGTTTGATGCAGACAGCGTCATTGTTTGCCAGTATGACAAAGTGAGTAGAATCCATGCAATAGAGAACTGTTTGAAGCAGACAGCGTCATTGTTTGCCAGTATGACAAAGTGAGTAGAATCCATGCAATAGAGCTAGGGTGCTAACGAGTGATGCAGACAGCGTCATCGTTTGCCAATATGACAAAGTGAGTAGAATCCATGCAGTAGAGCTAGGGTGCTAACGAGTGATGCAGACAGCGTCATTGTTTGCCAGTATGACAAAGTGAGTAGAATCCATGCAATAGAGCTAGGGTGCTAACGAGTGATGCGGCCATCAATGTTTTCTAATACAATAAAATGAGGGAGAAATCTGTTGTAGAGCCAGTCTGCTAAGGAGTGGTGCAGACAGCGTCATTGTTTTCTTGAAACAGCAAAGTGAGGGAGAAATTTGCAGTGGAGCTAGTCCACTAACGAGTGATGCAGACAAGGTTGTCATTTGTCAGCACAGTAAAGTGAGGGAGAAACCTGCAGTAGAGCTACCCTGTGAAAGATTTATGCAGACAACATTGTCGTTTGTTAGTACTACAAACTGAATGAAATCGTGGCAGTAACGCTAGTCTGCTGAAAATCTGTTTGTCGGTATGATGAAAAAAGCCAGAAACTTGCAGTACTGTAACCAGCACCAGATGATGAAGTCCAGGATGCTGGATGACTGTCCAACATGACAGCACAGTACTTTGCAGTGGTGGGAGTAAGTGCAAAGTGATGTTCATTATTGTATGTACAACTAGTCTGCTGACGTTGCCTTGAGTGCTAGTAGTCTGGACGCTGTATTGGCAGGCTGGGGATATTTTGACAGGGGAAAGCGGGTGGGGAGGGGTGGGGGGAAGAGAGGAGTTTCTTTGTTCTGTTTTTCCTTTGTTTGTCTTTGCGCTTACAGTGTAGGTAGTACAACCAAATGTGGCTTTGTTTACTATTGGAGCAAAAGTTAGTGTATTTATTTTTTGGCTGATTTTTGTTCTTCCTGGTCTCAGTTCAGGTTTCCAATAGCAGTGTGGAGATAGAGACAGACAGACAGACAGAGAGACAGAGAGGGAGAGCTGGGGTGTGGGATACACAGAAAAAGGACATGGAATGAATGAGAGTGCTTTCTTTGCCTGTGTCCTCCAGATCAACCGCATCAAGAACAAGTGGAAGTTTCAGCTGAAGGACGGCATCATGAACTTGAACGGCAAAGACTTTGTGTTCCAGCGGGCCACCGGGGATGCGGAGTGGTAGTGGTGGTGGTGGTGAAGGAGATGGTGTGTGTGAGTGTGTGTGTGGGAAGCGTGAAAAGTGTGCAACGCCTGCCCTTTGTCCCTCTCCAACACTCTCTCTGGATCACTTACTCTTTGGTTGGTTGGCCAACTCTTTTTTTTTTTTTTTTTGTCTTTAAACTTTTTTCTTCACCCTCGCCCCCCTTCTTCTCAGGACCATGGTTTTCCATGATCAGTGTTTCCCTGTAAAGTCCCTGCTAAATGGTTTTGTACGGCTGGCAAAGTTGTATGGAGTGGGTAGGAAAATTTGATGTACCACAACGTGTGGGTTGGGCGTTTTGTTTGAATGTCAAAATTTCATGTTGAATGTAAGTGATACGTTCAGAATGTGTAGTTATTGTTTCACTACCTCTTTTACCTTTTCAACCTTTCCGTGGGTTCCTGTCTCTGTTCCATTTCTCAGTGACCCAGTGTTGTGTGAAGATATGTTCAGGCCTGTTGGGCTGCCAAAGTCGAAAATCTGATGCTGCCATGGATATCTCCCCGCCCCATTGTTGTTGGAGAGGACAGTGAATGGGGAATGGTTTGGTCACGCTGAAAGCGCAGGGTTAGCAGCCTGTGGCCACTGACTGGAGGAGGACTTGTTATACCAGGATGTGATTATTAGACAGTGTGTCTGGGTTGTCAGGATGTTGATGATTGGTTGGTTTTGAATTTTCTGCACCAAGTTTTGCCCCCCTCCCCCTTTCCTCTGGCGATGGATTGTCTGCAGCCCGTGTCATGTTGAAGGCGGCAGGGCTGATGATCTGTCGGGTCATTCCTCAAGGTGACTGAGGTGTGAGGAGCATGGAACGTGTGTGGACCAGATGGTGTGCAGCTCTGACCAGGCTCTGTGTGACTGAGCGCATGGAGAAGCAGAGTTAGTTTGGGGCACAGAGTGTGTGACCAAATGCATGGGAAGATTTCTGTGTCTGTGACGGCAGAGTTAGTTTGGGGCGCAGAGTGTGTGACCAAATGCATGGGAAGATTTCTGTGTCTGTGACGGCAGAGTTAGTTTGGGGCGCAGAGTGTGTGACCAAATGCATGGGAAGATTTCTGTGTCTGACGGCAGAGTTAGTTTGGGGCGCAGAGTGCGAGACCAGATGCATGGGAAGATTTCTGTGTCTGTGACGCAGAGTTAGTTTGGGGCACAGAGTGTGAGACCAAATGCATGGGAAGATTTCTGTGTCTGTGACGGCAGAGTTAGTTTTGGGCACAGAGTGTGTGACCAAATGCATGGGAAGATTTCTGTGCCTGTGATTGTGTGTGTGTGTGGCAGATGGGAGCATGGGCGAGGATGGAAACACCATGTAATGCATGGCTGAGGTTTGAAGGCTTATACTCTGCGATGACGTCCATGCGCACAGATGTCCTGTAAGATAATTTACATGTATCACATATGCATCTGTAAGCATCCTCCCACACAGACGCACTTTACATCCGCAGATTCAGTGTGGGTACAGATCAGTAATTTTTGAATTATTAGATGATGTGTGTTTTTATCAGCTGAACTGTAATAAATCATTTTGGCATTTATTTTAGTGGTTATGGTCTCCAGTGTCATGGAGTATTGTGAACATTTTGGTGCAACGACATGCATTTAATTCAGAGGGAGGTTGTATGGATGTGCTTGCACATTGGCAAATAGCAGGGTTTTTTGTGGTTTCGTTTGTTTCTTTAATATCTGTCAGTGTCGAGCATGTCTGCGCGTTGTGTGCGTGGTGAAAATGTGCATCCGGTAAAAAAGTCCAGATACGTAAGATAAGAGCAGTCGCTTTCACACTAAGGGGAAAGATGTTTCAGGAAGAGTGCATAGGGATTGGAGATCGATTCTTTGATTACTAAACAGCACATTTTTGTCTGGCATTCGAAGTGGAGTAAATTGCTGGTGATGAAGAAATGACATGAGGAGGAAATGTGAGGGGAGAACAGAAAGAGAGGTGGAGCGTGACTGCAGTCACCAGATCAGGTCAGTGCACAGTTCTGGTGGATTGCTCACAGTCACATGTGGACAAATAAAACGGACCACGAGAATGCTCGGTGTCGAGTTAGGAACAGGAGAGCATGAAATCTGTCTCGTAATGAAGAATGGCTCTCAGGGAAAAAAGTGTCCACTGGCACAGAGCATCTGGTGTTTGAACACGGGGAGGACCAGAAAGGAATTCCCATACAGCGCTTTTCAAACTGGATCAGCATTACCTCCGTAAACACTTTTTTGTTACATTTACTGTTGTGTTTACGTTACATTTGTCAGCATTTTCTTTCACGTAAGTCTAGAATAGCCAATGACTTTTATATGATCCAGTGGTTTGAGTTCAGATGTATTCAGGATTTAGAGATGTTTTTTCTGTGAACAAACCTATCGTTTGGATGGATAATTCATATCATGGATGTAGTTCTATCAGCAGGTTGTAAACTGCATAGGTTGTTCCATGTCTGTAGCTATGATTGTGAGATCAGGCCTCAATCTGTATCATCAGCTTTCTGAATAATTTTACAGCTGTCCATGATCATTAATTCTGAGCAACAGTGATCATGTGAGAGGTCTAACTTGACAGTTATTGTGGAGCAAGCATGTACATTAGATCACTAGTTCTAGTCAAATAGATCAACTTTTCCGCCAGCATCATGATTATAGATCATTCCATAAATTGCATGTAGCCTGGAACAAGCTTGATACTTAATCATTATCGATGGGGGATACAATTCATCAAGATCTATAATAAGCCATATGCAAATAATCATTGATGAAAAACTATTTGAGTGTGTGAAGAAAAATCGGTTCAAAGCATTGTTCAATTCAGCTATGAGTTCAAATGGTTGCATGTTCAAAGCCCTGTACTCCCTTTCTCATCCCTTCGGCACATTGAAGACATTTTTATGCTGCATTCTTTGGTGTTGCCAGCTATCGTGCTGCACTGTGCTGTACTTCAGTGACCAAGAAGTGTAGTGAAACTTGGTTCTCTGGGTATGTATTTATTTGATCAACCAAACTGCACGTCTCAGAATGTCATGACCAAAGTATGGTCTGATACTCTGATGCTTCCATGCAGCACACGTGTGGGGGCGCTTTCCGGTACATGTCTCTTTCCTCTGTGCCAGCAGTGTGTTGTGATGATCTGGGTTGTGGTTGTCCCGCCACAGCCTGTGGCAGAATAGACAGGCAGTCTGTAACAGACCTCGGTGACTGCTTGGCCCGGTCTCTGCAGTTCCTGTGTGGTTGTCCCGCCATGGTTTGTGGCAGAATGGACAGGCAGTCTGTAACAGACCTCAGTGACTGCTTGGCCCGGTCTCTGCAGTTCCTGTGTGGTTGTCCCGCCATGGTTTGTGTCGGAATGGACAGGCAGTCTGTAACAGACCTCAGTGACTGCTTGGCCCGGTCTCTGCAGTTCCTGTGCATCAGTTCAGCTTAGTTTTGAGCACAGTTATTTGGATAGCTGTGGAACTGCTGGGGAAAAAGAGAGAGAGAGAGAATGCAAATCACAGTTGATGACATCACTATCAGCTAGATTTGGGTAATTATGATTAGATGGACTGGAGCCCACACAGCACCCACCATATGGCCGTTTGGATTAACCTCCAAAGCTGGCTGGCCTAAACAGAAAACGTTTCTTTCTGATGTTGGTACATTGTTGTACTGGCTAGAATTATCTCTGTCACTGTCTTTTTTTTTTTGTCCCTTTTTCGTAATCTTGATGCCTGTGCAGAAGTGAAAATGCGATCAATTTTTTGAGAAACTGTAATGGTCTCGCTAAAGCTTGCGAAACGTTTGGTCTGAATCGTGTGTCTCGTGTTAAGGGTGATACTTTGAGTTTGTGCTGCACGATGTGGGTATCTCTAGTCTTGGCTTCGAGTCTGTGTAGCCCTGAGTGTATCAGTTTTTGTTTTTTTATTTGGTTGTTTGAACTTCTCTTTGGTTTTGTTTTTTTTCTTTTCTTTTTAAATTTTGAGGGAATTTTTTGTGCTACAAACTTCCTCTTTCTAGTGAGGATCCGAGGAGATGTCACTAGTATTGAAATGAGTTTTGATGGGGGCCGAGTTTCCATGACCATGGTTGATGGACGGAAGGGAGTCAAGGAAAGAGAGAACTGGGATGGGGTCCATTTATTGGTGTGGTTGGACTCTCCTGCTGTCTGCAAGGTTTTTCAGTTTGGTGTAACAGTGGAGTGGACATGACGTGCAGATTGTGCTAGTCGTGTGACTTGGTGTGTGTGGTTATGCTTGGGGTGTCTGGGCGCGGACGGAATGGTGCTGTGAGCTGACTGCAGTTAAGCTTGTGTCAAATTTCAGTTAAATCTTTAATCTTCATTTCAATAAAAGATGCCAATATTTCCGTGTTTGTATTAGTGACATTGTGTGTTTAAAGTGTTTGTTTCCCTGAAGTTGGAGTATGGCTGCCTTAATGGCAGGATAAAAAACGGTCATACACACAAAACTCCACTCCCTATACAGGGGGTGTCCGCAGGAGTATCGGCCTGCGTACGCAGAAGAAGAAGAAATGTGTGATTTTCTGTTGAGAGTAAACGCGAGACATATCGGGGGAAAATGTTAACCTACATTGTGTTTGTGAAGAAAGAGGGAGAGTGGTTGACAGTGGTTAGCAGTTTTTACTGCAGTGGGACATTTCCAAAGCACTTTCAGACATATTGAACACCATTGACAGTACTTTATTACACATTCACACATCTGCACTAAAAAAACACACATAATTGCCTGAACACCCTCCATTCTCCACCCCCCCCCCCCCCCACCCCCCCATGCATGCGCACGCACACACACACACACACGCACACTTCAGCCATCCCCATATTCCCATATTGGGAGAATGGAGGGTGTTCAGGCAATTATGTTTTTTTTTTGTTTTAAACTTTTTTTGAGTGCAGATGTGTGAATGTGTAATGAAGTACTGTAAATGGTGTTCAGTATGCCTGAAAGCGCTTCAGAATGGTCCCATGGCAATAAAAACTGTTTACCACTTCCAACCACCCTCCCTCTTTCTCCACTCCTCGGCTACAAGTCCAAGGTTCAACGATTCTTGTGTATGATTTTAATCCTGCCATTAAGGAAGCTGTACTCCACCTGTGGAGATGATGGCTAAAGCGACATCAGTTATGCATACGTCTTCCCACCAGCACATGAAGGCCTACTCTTCCCATAGAATGGAATAACATGCTTGCAAGATTTTTCAGTCATGCGTTTTCACACGGGGCCTACACAGGATAACAGTCGCCTTGGAAGGTGTAGGAGAGTACTTGAGTTTGCTCGTATGTTACCTCTTAAGAAAATATCTTCAAGGCAAGATGGGAATCGAACCGCAGACCTTAGAACAAGAGTCTGGTGTTGTACCCACAAGATGGACCAGGCCCTTGCTTTCAAAATCGGTAACAGAGATGCAGTTTGTTATAGAAGATGCCCTCTTCGCCAACTTGAAAAAAAAAAAAAATCAACTTTCTGAATGTGATTGCAATGTATTTTACAAATATAGTCTGTGTAGAATTATGAACAGTTTTGATGTTAACATACAGATGAGGGCTCTTGTCTGCGCATTTGTTCTATCCCGCCTGGATTACTGTAATGCTCTTTTGTCTGGCTCTCCCTCTCATCTCATCAACAAACTTCAAAGAGTTCAGAATCATGCTGCCCGTCTCATCTTCCGCACTTCTAAATATAACCATGTTACCCCATTGCTCCGCTCTCTCCACTGGCTCCCTGTTCAGCTAAGAATATCCTACAAGATTGCCTCTCTCTGCTTCAAATCTATCGAGTCTTCCTGTCCTGAGTATCTCACCCACCTGTTACATCTTTACACCCCATCTCGAGCTTTACGTTCCTCATGTGACACTCGTATTTACAGTATCCCCACTGTTCGCACTAAAACCTTTGGTCAACGTTCCTTTGCCTATCAAGCTCCAACTACCTGGAATCAATTGCCTCGCTCTCTCAGATACTCACCCTCACTGCCCACATTCAAGCGCCTTCTCAAAACTCATCTGTTTCCTAGGTAACTTCGTCTTCCCTGTGACCCGACGTTTGCAATGTGTGATGCGAGTGTCTGCTTTGTGTGCGTTCGTGTCTGTGTGAGTGTGTGTTTGCGTGTATGCATGCTTGTGAGTTTGTGTCCTTGCTTTGGATTTTGATGCCTTTTTCTCATGTATGATTGTTATATATTGTGTGATTTGATGTCTGTTGTGATATTGTAAACGCCTAGGGCATTCAATTGATTAGGCGTCATAAATGTTCATAATAATAATAATAATAATAATGTTTATTCACTGTGTAAAGAAAAGAAGGAAAACTAAAGCAACGGGACATGGTCTTGTATTAATTCATCTTTATTTCACATTGAAAGAAAACATTGGCGAAACAAAATTACGCCCTCCCTCCCCAAAACCCACGCCTCCAAACCAAAGTCAAATCCACTCATAAAAGTTTATGTTATCATGAAAATGTGGTCAATACAAAGCACGAACACAGTTACAATATACAATCTTGACACAAATACATAACAAGGCTTATGAATATTGAAGATGACCCGAACTGTTGTGCATACACCAACAGTTGGAAAGAAAACAACCAGCTGTCCACACAACTGTTCATCTTGAAACCAACGTGCACCCTGACACCGAGAAACTTCCTTACGGTCATGGTAAAATGTAAAATATTTAACAATTTTCCTTTTTCTTTTCCAATGGAACATGGATTTCTAGCATGTACTCATTTGTGTCTGTTTATGGTGTGTGTGTGTGTGTGTGTGTGTGTGTGTGCATGCATGTGTGTGTGTGATCGTGTTTGTTTATGTGTGTGTGTGTGTATGCCAGAATCATGAATGTTCCCTGTTGCAAATGCGTACATGTGTGTATGAATATATGCAATATGTTAGGTTTAGTCTTCACAAACATGATTCAGAAATTAAACACAGAAATGCTGTAAAGCTAGTTTGTCCAATTCCTATGAGTGTGTAGTGATACCAAGGTCCTTCACAACAGGGGACAGTGTAGGGGAAAATGTTAACAGAAGCAGTTCTCTTCTAGACTTCTTGTTCTTAATGTTCTCTCTCTTCCCCCCCCCCCCCCCCCCCCCCCCCCCCCCCCCCCCCCCCCAGCTTTTTCCAGCTGAACAAGGACTCGAAGGAATCAGCTTGAGAGAATGGTCTTCCTATGAAGTGAAAGAAAGGAGTCTTCATAACACTGCCACCAAGACTCACAGTGTTGTGTTTCTAATGGTTCCCACCACCAACTGAGGTCCCTTCCATAGTTTTCACAACAGGAACAGGGCAAAAAAAAAAAAAAGGAAAGAAAAGATGTGCTGAAATAGAAAAACAGCAGAAACAATTGTCTAATTGTTTTCATCAGTTCATGAATAGCTAAGCATCTGACATCCTTAAAGACAGGTACATCTTTCATTAGTTCATGAATAGCTAAACATCTGACATCCTTTTTTTTTTTTTTTTTTTGCTGTCCCAACCTCTGTACCACCTCACCACGCCGCTCATTCCAACACCCCGTCCACAGCCACAGCCCGGTCGGCCCTGCTGCAGCCCCGGCACCAGCAATCAACAGGGAGCAGCCAATGTCAAGTCGTCAAGAGGTAACCCACCGGAGAAGACACTGCACTGCTGCCGAGTCACTTCGGTGGTGTTCACAGTTCAGTGGCGCCTGTTCTGATCTAACATACGCAGGACACAACCTACTAAGCCCCCTACTGACGACAATAATTGCTTAGTCGAGGAGCTGGCGTGAGTGAGCTCTCCCTCCGGAGGGCGCCACCACGTCCGTCCAACGACGGCCCCCATGGACTCACTGATACCGGTGACCCCGACGGAACCAAACCAAGGCCACAGAAGTGGAGAGGACATCGAAATTGAGGTCACCATGAGAGCAGGGCATGAAGGGCCACAGAATTTGAGACATTTTTAAAAAAATTTTTTTTAAATGCTGATCAATGAGAATGAGGATGATTAAGATGATGCTACGGATTTCCATTTCGGTCTGAGACTACATGACAGGGCTGTACTCTACGCCTCCTTTCATAATATATCCCGGTGTCAACCAGGCCCGAGAGATACAGGCACCTGCAGGGTTGGTCAGGAAATTTGAGCAACACTCTCAGAAACACATCCATTAAGTGGATGAAACTTGACTGTGTGGTCCCAGTCTTCCCAACGGAGTCCACAGCAAACTCAACTCTGGTTAGGAGCCGGTCGGGGCAGAAAAACCCACATGACTTCTGATGGGATTCGAACCCACGACCTCCCAGCTGGGAGTCCGCGATGCTAACCACTTCGCCACGGCGGCTGGTAACATCTGACATCCTTAAAGACAGGGTAAACCTTGTACCCTTTTAGGGCACCAGCATTCACTTAATAACACCCTCAAATCTTGCCCGCATGTGTGTGTGCGCGCGCGCACACACACACACACACACACACACACACACTCGCACAAACACACACACACACACAGTCAGACAGAGAGCAAAAAACAAAACAAAACAAAAAAGAGAAACAAAGACACAAAATTAATGAAAAAGAACTATGCTAGGCGAAAATCAAAAGGCCCTATGGGCATTTTCAAACGAGAACCCAAGCGATGAATTTCCAGGAGAGCAATGTATGGGGCACAACGGCAAGGGGTGGGGTAGGTGGAATGAAAATGCCGAGGTGCGGTGGGGAGAGAGAAAGTCCCAGGACAGAAAATTTATCCCACATTTCTACTGAAAGAGCCCTGGGGCATCCTGGGAGCTGCCCACACACCGTCCTCGGCCTGATCCATGAACACACTGTCCTCAGCCGGATCCATGCACACACTGTCTTCAGCCGGATCCATGCACGTAGCCTGATCCATGCACACACTGTCTTCAGCCTGATCCATGCACACACTGTCTTCAGCCTGAGCCATGCACACACTGTCCTCAGCCTGAGCCATGCACACACTGTCTTCAGCCTGATCCATGCACACACTGTCTTCAGCCTGATCCATGCACACATTGTCCTCAGCCTGATCCATGCACACACTGTCCTCAGCCTGATCCATGCACACAGCCTGATCCATGCAGACACTGTCCTCTGCCTGATCCATGCACACAGCCTGATCCATGCACACACTGTCCTCAGCCTGATCCATGCAGACACTGTCCTCAGCCTGACCATGCACACAGCCTGATCCATGCACACACTGTCCTCAGCCGGATCCATGCACACAGCCTGATCCATGCACACACTGTCCTCAGCCTGATCCATGCACACAGACTGATCCATGCTCAAACTGTCTTCAGCCTGATCCATGCACACACTGTCTTCAGCCTGATCCATGCACACAGCCTGATCCATGCACACACTGTCCTCAGCCTGATCCATGCACACACTGTCCTCAGCCTGATCCATGCACACACGGTCTTCAGCAGATCCATGCACACAGCCTGATCCATGCACACACTGTCTTCAGCCTGATCCATGCACACACTGTCCTCAGCCTGATCCATGAACACACTGTCTTCAGCCGGATCCATGCAACACTGTCCTCAGCCGGATCCATGCACACACTGTCTTCAGCCTGATCCATGCACACACTGTCCTCAGCCTGAGCCATGCACACACTGTCCTCAGGCGGATCCATGCACACAGCCTGATCCATGCACACACTGTCCTCAGCCAGATCCATGCACACACTGTCTTCAGCCTGATCCATGCACACAGCCTGATCCATGCACACACTGTCTTCAGCCTGATCTATGCACACACTGTCTTCAGCCGGATCGATGCACACACTGTGTTCAGCCTGATCCATGCACACACTGTCTTCAGCCAGATCCATGCACAGACTGTCCTCAGCCGATCCATGCACACACTGTCTTCAGTTGGATCGATGCACACACTGTCCTCAGCCGGATCCATGCACACACTGTCTTCCGCCGGATCCATGCACACACTGTCTTCAGCCGAATCCATGCACACACACTGTCTTCAGCTGGATCCATGCACACAGCCTGATCTATGCACACACTGTCTTCAGCCTGATCCATGCACACACTGTCTTCAGCCTGATCCATGCACACACTGTCCTCAGCCGGATCAATGCACACACTGTCTTCAGCCTGATCCATGCACACAGCCTGATCCATGCACATGCGGTCTTCAGCTGGATCCATGCACACACTGTCTTCAGCCTGATCCATGCACACAGCCTGATCCATGCACACACTGTCTTCAGCCGGATCGATGCACACACTGTCTTCAGCCGGATCCATGCACACACTGTCCTCAGCTGATCCATGCACACACTGTCCTCAGCCTGATCCATGCACACAGCCTGATCCATGCACACACTGTCTTCAGCCTGATCTATGCACACACTGTCTTCAGCCTGATCCATGCACACACTGTCTTCAGCCTGATCCATGCACACACTGTCTTCAGCCTGATCCATGCACACACTGTCTTCAGCCTGATCTATGCACACACTGTCTTCAGCCTGATCCATGCACACACTGTCTTCAGCCTGATCTATGCACACACTGTCTTCAGCCTGATCCATGCACACACTGTCCTCAGCCTGATCCATGCACACACTGTCCTCGGCCTGATCCATGCACACAGCCTGATCCATGCACACACTGTCTTCAGCCTGATCCATGCAACATTGTCTTCAGCCTGATCCAAGTACACACTGTCTTCAGCCTGATCCATGCACACACTGTCTTCAGCCTGATCCATGCACACAGCCTGATCTATGCACACACTGTCCTCAGCCGGGATCCATGCACACACTGTCTTCAACCTGATCCATGCACACACTGTCTTCAGCCTGATCCATGCACACAGCCTGATCCATGCACACACTGTCTTCAGTTGATCCATGCCAACATCTGTCCTCAGCCGGATCCATGCACACACTGTTTTCAGTCTGATCCATGCACACACTGTCCTCAGCCTGATCCATGCACACACTGTTTTCAGTCTGATCCATGCACACCAGCCTGATCCATGCACACCTGTCTTCAGCCTGATCCATGCACACACTGTCTTCAGCCTGATCCATGCACACACTGTCCTCAGCCTGATCCATGCACACACTGTCCTCAGCCTGATCCATGCACACACTGTCTTCAGCCTGATCCATGCACACACTGTCTTCAGTCTGATCCATGCACACACTGTCTTCAGCCGATCGATGCACACACTGTCTTCAGCCGGATCCATGCACACACTGTCTTCAGCCTGATCCATGCACATACTGTCTTCAGCCTGATCCATGCACACGCCTGATCCATGCACACACTGTCTTCAGTCTGATCCATGCCACACATGTCCTCAGCCGATCCATGCACACACTGTTTTCAGTCTGATCCATGCACACACTGTCCTCAGCCTGAATCCATGCACACACTGTTTTCAGTCTGATCCATGCACACAGCCTGATCCATGCACACACTGTCTTCAGCCTGATCCATGCACACACTGTCTTCAGCCTGATCCATGCACACACTGTCCTCAGCCTGATCCATGCACACACTGTCTTCAGCCTGATCCATGCACACACTGTCTTCAGCCTGATCCATGCACACACTGTCTTCAGCCGGATCGATGCACACACTGTCTTCAGCCTGATCGATGCACACACTGTCTTCAGCCGGATCGATGCACACACTGTCTTCAGCCGGATCGATGCACACAGTCTTCAGCCGGATCGATGCACACACTGTCTTCAGCCGGATCAATGCACACACTGTCTTCAGCCGGATCGATGCACACACTGTCTTCAGCCGGATCGATGCACACACTGTCTTCAGCCGGATCGATGCACACACTGTCTTCAGCCGGATCGATGCACACACTGTCTTCAGCCGGATCGATGCACACACCGCCTTCAGCCGGATCGATGCACACGCTGGTGACCTACTCGTTTTTGTGTGAACCAGTAGTTTAGGAAGAAGAAGAACTTCACTGCAGGAGGCTGCCACAGAGAGATGACGACCAACAAAAAACACCGACTACGACTAATCACCCCCGGGGGAGAGCAATGGCAAGAACTACACAGACTAGTGTTATATCCACTTCCGCTTCCGGCCAGCAGGGGACGTTACTCTCACCTGTCACCACCAGCCTGTGGCCTACCAGTGGCTCCACAGGTAGCGGCACTTTCTCCGACAGAAAGTTGGCCGCCAAAGGCTGTCTTTATGTGTTGTTGATCATTGTATATGTTTTGTTGTCTCCCTTTTCGCCCCACTCATGTATAATCTTCATACCGTAGGCGTTCACCTGAAGGAGGAGGAGGAAGAAGAAGAAGAAGAAAGACGAAGAAGACGACAGAAGATGATGAAGAAGAAAAACAACAAGAGCAAGACTGAAGAAGAAATGAAAGTGGAAGCTGTATGAGTAACCTACACGCAGAGAGATCAACACTGTGATGCTGCCAAAGTCTCAACAGCACAGCCAGTACTGCCTGAAACTTCCCCTGCCCTACCTACTACTACGACACTTTCCCCTAGTTCACAGCCAGTAGGCCTACTGCTGAAACTTCCCCTACTTACTACTACGACACTTTCCCCTAGTTCACAGCCAGTACTGCCTGAAACTCCCCCTACCCTACTTAATACTACGACACTTTCCCCTCGTTCACATGAACAGTCCAGTCAATTTTTGCACTCGCAGCCTGCCGAGAACGCTACCGTCACGAAAGTTGTTATGAAGTGCTCTATAAACACATGCGCGTGCGTGCATGCACACACACACACACACACACACACACACACACACACACACACACACACACACACACACACACACACACACATACGTTTCCTCGTTGTAAAAAGTCAAATTTATCAGTTTTAGTTTTAAATGGATAAACATTTGAATCAACGTTTTTTTTAGGGGCGTGGGGTAGTGGTGATGGTGATGTTCACACAGCATGTACCGAAGCAAGACAGTTTGGATATGACCTATACTATGTGTGGTCTGGATATGACCTACACTATTCGCTGGTTTATATGACCTATACTATTCGCTGGTTTGGATATGACCTATACTATTCGCTGGTTTATATGACCTATATTATTTGCTGGTTTGGATATGACCTATACTATTCGCTGGTTTGGATATGACCTATACTATTCACTGGTTTGGATATGACCTATACTATTCACTGGTTTGGATATGACCTATACTATTCACTGGTTTAGATATGACCTATACTATTTGCTGGTTTCGTGTTATATTCGCTCTTGCTTGCGTGTACGAAAGCAAACTGTGTCATTCAAAAAATCCCTATGAAATAAAGTCTTTCTGTGTCATTCGCTCTTGCTTGTGTGCACGAAAGCAAACCATGTAAATCACAATTATCCATAAGATAAAAGGTCCTTCTGAGTCAGAAAGATTGCCACAAGATAAAACTGTAATTTTGACCTCCCCCCCAAAAAGTGGAAATTAGGGCTTTCCTTTATCTCCTACTGCAGGAGTGAGGATTAGGATCAGAATTTTCCTGTCTTGGACTGTCGATAAGAATCAGGATTACAACGTTTCTTCATCTGATTGTTGATGACAATTAGGATTAGGGGTCTCCTACATCTTACGGTCGATGATGATTAAGATTTTCCTTCACCTTAGGATCGATGAGCATTAAGGCAAGGATTTTCTTTTATCTGATGGTCGATTCAAGGATTAGGAGCTGTAGGATGTTATAATGATTTTTTTAAATATTTTTTTGCTTTGGTTTTGACCGGCGAGATCGAAAGGCGAACGGGTATAGAAAACCACATTTCTTATTCGATAAAAAAAAAGATTATACACTGCACTACATTCCACTACACTACTGTACTACACCACACTAAACTACTCTACACGTGGCTTCATGTGGAGCAACGAGACTGCCTGCGCGCGCGCGCGCACGCGCGCGCGCACACACACACACACACACACACACACACACACACCACACACACACACACACACACACACACACGAGCGCACTCGCATGTATAGTAGAAGGGAGAATAATATGTAATATACAAATTTGCAAGACAAAGGGTTTTTTCCCCTTTCCCCAAATTCGGCGCAATAGCTTATTTCACCACATATCTAACCGTCTGGACTTTGCAACAGGATCGATCCTGTGAGACCCCACTTGCACAGCTTCAAAACCCTTGTCGCTGCCGTTAGATGCAAATCTAACCTAACAAGAAATTCTGACGGATCTACCCGCTTGCAGGATAACATTATGTTACTGAACTATGAAGGGGCCTCAACGACCCTACGACCTGAAATCAGTACCATCTCTCTTCACACAGTGACAGAAGACCACCAGAGCGCCCCCTATCATATCCATGCCACCCCCCCCCCCCCCCTATCATATCCATGCCACAGTGCCAGTGCCAGCGACTGGTGGGGGAGGGGGAGGGGGGGGGGGGGGCAGACCTTGAAAGATGTGAAGGATTCTTTTCTTTCTTTCAGCGTACGCAGGCTGATACTCCTGCGGACACTGCCTGTATATACAGGCAGTGGAGTTTTGTGTGTATGACTTTTTTTTTTATCCTGCCATTAATGCAGCCATACTCCATCTTCGGGGAAGGTGCATGCTATGTGTAACGTGTCATCCATACCAACGGCCAAACTGTCCTTCTCTTCCGAAAGTTGGTGATGGGATTTTTACGTGTGTGCAAGATGTTGTGCGTGTCTCACACGCAGAACCTCGGTTTACAGAGTCATTCGAAGACTGTATGGGAATGAGTCAGAACCAATGTTAACTCCAAGGGAAAGATCCCCTGTACCGAAATTCGAACCCGCAACCCCAGGAAAACGAGTCCGGCGCTCTACCAACTGAGCTATTCCGGCTCCCAGATGCGAAGGATCAGCGCAAACATTTCTCACAGAAGTCCGGTGTCCATTCTTCAGGGTGGCTGTCACCTCGCTGTGCAGTCTGAGGCAAACATTTCTCACAGAAGTCCGGTGTCCATTCTTCAGGGTGGCTGTCACCTCGCTGTGCAGTCTGAGGCAAACATTGCTCACAGAAGTCCGGTGTCCATTCTTCAGGGTGGCTGTCACCTCGCTGTGCAGTCTGAGGCAAACATTTCTCACAGAAGTCCGGTGTCCATTCTTCAGGGTGGCTGTCACCTCGCTGTGCAGTCTGAGGCAAACATTTCTCACAGAAGTCCGGTGTCCATTCTTCAGGGTGGCTGTCACCTCGCTGTGCAGTCTGAGGCAAACATTTCTCACAGAAGTCCGGTGTCCATTCTTCAGGGTGGCTGTCACCTCGCTGTGCAGTCTGAGGCAAACATTGCTCACAGAAGTCCGGTGTCCATTCTTCAGGGTGGCTGTCACCTCGCTGTGCAGTCTGAGGCAAACATTTCTCACAGAAGTCCGGTGTCCATTCTTCAGGGTGGCTGTCACCTCGCTGTGCAGTCTGAGGCAAACATTTCTCACAGAAGTCCGGTGTCCATTCTTCAGGGTGGCTGTCACCTCGCTGTGCAGTCTGAGGCAAACATTTCTCACAGAAGTCCGGTGTCCATTCTTCAGGGTGGCTGTCACCTCGCTGTGCAGTCTGAGGCAATGACAAGATGGACAGGGTGGAGGAGCAACACTCTGGCCTGGCATTTGGCCATGTAAAAATGTCACCAAGAACAGATGGAGACAGCGCTTTATCAAAGATGCGAACGGCACAGGATCAGTATGTCGCCTCGCTCTCCCCCCCACTATTTGGCTTTGTTGGAGTCCCATTCGTTCACGCGGGTCACTGACTACTTCCGGGCATCACAGTCACCGTAAACACCGTTGGTGGGCTGTCTGTGCTGCCCTGGCAGGCAAGCAGCTTGTTGTAATGTGCTGTACAGCGAGACTGGTGAACTGGGGATTAGTCTGGACTTGGGAGTAGTTACCGTGGTGATGCCGTTCACCGTGGAGGGGAGAAAAAGAAATGTACACTATAGGAAATACGTAGCAGCTGCCTTCCCCATGCATCAGTTTTCGCAAACCCTAGACCGTACACGCGCGCGCGCACACACACACACACACACACACACACACACAACACACACACACACACACACATACACACACACACGCACGTATACACGCGCGCGCACACACACACGCACATGCACACACACGCGCGCGCGCGCGCGCGGCGACGCACGCACACACCACACACACACACACACTGTACTAAGTAAAAACAATTCTCCAAACCTTCTTAAAAGCGATTTAAATTGCCATTTGGAAAATGTGTATAAAGATCACTTGAAAGTTTTTACGGATGGTTCAGTACTAGATGATCGTAACACCGGCGCAGCTTTTATCATACCAACCTTAAAAGTGGAGAAATTGTATCATCTTGGGAAAAACTTGTCGATTTTTACCGTAGAACTAGTAGCAATTCTAATGTCTCTAAAGTATATTCTAAATTCTTCCACTAAAAATTGTCAACTTCTACTTTGTAGTGATTCTAGATCAGCGCTTTCTGCTTTACAATCTTCAAATTCAAAGATTCGTAATGAGATAATAACGGAAATAAATTATGTAACGCATCTTCTATCAATGAAGAGAGTCAATATTACTTTTTGTTGGGTGCCCTCTCACTGCGGCATTTCATCCAATGAGAGAGTTGATCAAGCTGCTCGAAGAGCAGCTCGCAACATTGAAGACACAACTTCATGCAGTATAGATTTGGATTTGTCAGAATGTTATGCACTGATAAATAAAGCATCAAACGACAGATTTAAACATTTATTGAAAAACACAGATTGTCTGTATTATAAAATGTGTGTTAAACCAAGCCCTGATATTAACCCTAAGACACAATTTAGAAAAATCCAAACTCCAATTTCAAGAGACGCAGAAAGCTTAATCCATCGCATGCGATTAAATTCACCTCGAACTAAATACTGCAAAAATGTCTCATGTATGTGTTGGGAACCTCTCAGTGCAAGTCATCTGTTATTGGACTGTGCAAGAACAAAAATAGTAGTGCAAAGGGAAGGTGCTGAAATTTTATCTGATGGATCGACTTCACTGAACTTGCCTTACATGTTAAATAACTATTTTTTCATGGTTTAATTTGTAAACATTTATTACAAAGCCCAGTTGGAATATTCCTTTGAATTATAACTTAACTTTTATCACAGAATTTTTTTTTTCAACATATTTGAACAAACACATGCTCATCTTAATCAAACTCAATCATTAATAATGATGCCGCTAACAAATAAGAATATAAC
>CM065723.1:5592802-5600302 GCA_033310375.1 Conus canariensis | reverse complement strand
ACACACACACACACACACACACACACACACACACACACACACACACACACACAAAATAAGCTGCTCTCCTAGCTCAGGACATTCTGTGTCAGTTTGGAATGATTTCTGTCATTTGCGTTGGAGCAGACAAACTGTGTCTTTGAAAATTCGCACAGTGACTCTTGAAACCGTTCTGAATATACCCCAGTTTTGATGGCCTGGGCTGAAGAGTTCCACAGATCTTAAAGTCCTTGTTTATTGGATAATGAGACAGGGCGAAAAAAAAATGAAGAAAATAATGACAGCAACATCAGTAACAGTAGGGACTGCTTGTGTCGGTAGATTTCTATACAGGGCTGTATACGGCATTCAAGAATTAACACCAGGGGGTGGATTAGAGGGGGGTGGGGGGGGGGGGTGGTGGAGGAGGGGATACAGAGGTTCCGGACCTCCCATTCTATCCCCCACCCCCCTTTTGAAAAAAAAAAACCCACATGAACAAACACCAACAAAACCCAACGGAACTCTCGCTCTCTGAGTCACACACACACGCACACGCACACACACACACACACCACACCGCACACACACTGTGGACGGAGTTGATTGAGAAATCAACCGCTTTTGAATCCTCGGCACAGCAATGTTTAATTAGGTCAGGGTTTTTTCGCCTCTGTAACACCCACCCCTCTCCCTTCCCTTCTTCCCCATCCCCTCTCTTTCCTTCCCTCTTCAACTACCCCCCCCCCCCCACCTGCCCCCACCTCCTCGGAAGCATGTAGGCGGCGTGACCCCCCCTCCTCCTACTCCCTCCCCAACCTCGCCCCCCCCTCCCCCCACCTCCTCTGCCCCCCTGCTTTTCTCTCCAACTTGTCATTATTAATTTTTCTTCGGAGAAGCTGTGGTAATAGACTGGCGTGGTGAAACGTGCCCCCCCCTCCCCCGCCCCCCCCCCCCCTCCCCCCCCCCCCCCCCCCCCCCCACCTCTTATCTCGTTTTGGGTCAAGTCAATCCGTCAAGCTTTCAATCACGCGCAGTTGGGTTTGGAAACTTAGCTGGACGCGGCGTGGGCGTGTAGGGACAAGTCCGCAACGCAGTGTCACCACCTTGATGACACTGACACTGAAACAAAACTGGTCATGTAAACGGGGGTGCTTACAGCCTCCGGACGAAGGAGGCCCGGCCAGGCCTGTCATGTTTATCGTGTGGACAGTGTGCGGCGCCTCACAGTGGGGCTGTTTCATCAAAACGAATGTGAAGCTCCTGATCCTTCCATCAATTACCTCCCCATGCCCCCCCTCCCCCCACTTCCCCTTCCTTCTCCACTCCTCCCCCTCCCCCTCCCGTCCCACCCGCCCAAGCAATGAACTTGATCCGCCCCTGAACATGTAACTTGACATGTCACGTGACGCGCGCGCTCACACCACACACACACACGCACGCACGCATTCTCTCTCTCTCTCTCTCTCTCTCTCTCTCTCTCTCTCTCTCTCTCTCCTCTCTCTCTCTCACATTAAACACTTTATTTAGGAAACTGGTAAATATAGCAGAGACTTCTAGAACAGGCCTGCCAAGTGAGCAGTATGTGTGTGACAGCGAGGGTTACAGTTAGGGATCGACGCAGAAAGCGTGAATAAAATCGACGTTTGTTCAGAAATCAACGCAGGTTGCCGATGACCGACAATTCAACCACTGCTTTGTTAGGAAGCGATGCAGAATGCGTCACCAAAAAAAAAAAAAAAAAAAAAAAAAAAAGAAAAAAAAAAAAAAAAAAAAGAAAAAAGAAAGGAAACCATAACCCTCAGATACGCCATTTCCGTTATTCAACACACACACACACACACACACACACACACACACACACACACACACACACACACAAGCAACAAAAAAATCCAAAAATAGACTTTTAAAAAAAAGAGAAAGAAAAAAGTATTCTCTCTCTCTCTCTCTCTCTCTCTCTCTCTCACACACACACACCACACACACACACACACAGACAGAAAGACACACAGACACACAAACAAACACACACACAAACACACATACACACAGACACACAGACAAACACACACACACACACACACACACACACACACACACACACACACACACACACACACACACACCACAAAACTGTTCAGTAATGGGAAAGGTTCGCTGATATGCCACTGGAGGACTGCCGCAAATTATTAATATCGCCATGATTATTTCAAATCAGCACGATTTACTCAGCAATTTGAGTCAGGAAAATGGGAAACCAACAAGTGGCTATAGAGAAAGCGCCCAAGTCAAACAACAACAACAATAACAACAATCACAAAGCAGTAAACAAACCTTTAGAAGGTAAACAAGACACCCAGGAAATGTTTCATTTCCCTTGTTAACCCTTTAGAAGGTAAACAAGACACCCAGAAAATGTTTTCATTTCCCTTGTTAACCCTTTAGAAGGTAAACAAGACTCCCAGGAAATGTTTCATTTCCCTTGTTAACCCTTTAGAAGGTAAACAAGACACCCTGGAAATGTTTCATTTCCCTTGTTAACCCTTTCATTGTTGATACTCCCCCCCCCCCCCACCCCGGGTCTCATTTAAAAGAATTCTTCGGGATACTTCAAACACAGCTGCACCCAAACTTGTTTCATCGCAGATCCAGCTCAAGCAGTTCTTATGAGGCTTTCACTAAGACAGAGGATATATCGGGTCACCGTAACACTACCCACCGGAGGAGACACTGCACAGCTGATGAATCAAACAGTTGAATTCTTCGGCTTCAATAATCACGGGTTACTCGCTCTGTCGCCGGGGCTTTAGGAGGCCGGTGTGTATTTGTGTCCTACGTCTGGAATCGTTCTTCTGCAACATTTTGTGTGTGTCAGAAATTCTCGGGTAGTGTTGACGTGTGATTGGATCAAGATATCAAAATAACAGCTGCACAAAGAAGGGCCAGGATGAAGAGAGAGAGAGAGAGAGAGAGAGAGAGAGAGAGAGAGAGAGAGAGAGAGGACAGAGAGAAAGAGAGAGAGAGACAGAGAGAGACAGACAGACCGACAGGCAGGCAGGCAGATAGAGACAGGCAGAAATATACAGAGAGAGGCAGGCAGACAGGCTGAGGAGAGAGAGAGAGAGAGAGAGAGAGAGAGAGAGAGAGAGAGAGAGAGAGAGAGAGAGAGAGAGAGTTCATATTTACAAAAGGGAAAGGCAGTTGTTCATCGACTTCCGAAACAGAAATGAAAGAATGACAGTTGGCGAAAAAAAAGGTCACACACACACACACACACACACACACACACACACACACACACACCCACAACGGACACACGGACACACGGACACACACACACACACACGGAGATACACACCACCGCCATCACACACACACACACACACACACACACACACACACACACACACACCTCTCTCTCTCTCTCTCTCTCTCTCTCTCTCTCTCTCACACGCACACGCACACACACACACACAGAACGTCAGTGGATGAGAAGCAGTAAACACAAAGAGACAAAGGTAACACGTGCCCCTCACCAAGCGTCCCACAAAGAGAGATGGACAGACCACATACACATCACAGTGCTGAAGAACACCACGCATCCTGAAATATCTCCCAAGAACGCAGAGCCCAGCAACACAAAACAAGATGCAAAGCATATAAACCTACTCCCAGTTTATCTTGAATACAAGTACTTTCTGAGATATTCCATAAAGAAGAAAAACCGTTTTGGGCCGTTATAGCCGTTAGTAACTGCTGTTCTGGTAAAATAAAAACATCGGGCATCATCCGTGACCCATAATGAACATACGTACAAATTTTCAGAAAGATCGGCCCAGAAGTTTTGTCTGGAGCGAGTGGAACACATTTTGACCACGGACAGACAGACAGACAGACAGCATTTCTTCGTTCCCATTGTAAAGTACTCCCTGTTCTATAAGAACTGGGAGTACAGAAATCATCGCTTGCCAGGGGAAGTAAGAAAAGGTACCGAGTGAAAGAGTTACCGGCCATACACTTTACTGTGATACGATATGGCATAATACGAAATGTCAGTGTTTCATATGACGGGAAAGTGAAAAACAAAAAAATTAATGAGAATGTACTATTTTGTAGATAGGCATCAGTTAAGTTCGTGAACAGTACCTTCATGTAGTTATGTTCTGTAGGAGACTTTTGGATTCTGGATCTTCCTTGTGATTCTGATCGGCATCACGGATCTACGCCAAAAATAGCGGATTTGCCACCCTGCGCCCCCGTCTTTCTCTCTACCAAGATTCGTCACGAACGGTTCAGTGTTTTTTCTTTATGTTTTAAAATTTGCTTATTTATTCACTTAAATGTTTATTTTCTTTTAGTTCTTTACCGTTGCTTCGTTTTCTCTGTAACTTCCATGACATTACGCCCGCATCTTTTATTCTGGCCCACGTCCATATCCACAGCCCGGCTTGGTCCATCCCAACCCTGGCGCCCGCGATCCACTAGGAGCGGTCCACATCAAGTCGTCATGAGGCAACACACCAGAGGAGACACTGCACTGCATCACACTCACTTTGTTAGTGGTCAGTGGCGCCTGATCCTGCAGACGTAGGACATCACCTACCAATCCCTCTACTACAATAGTAATTCTTTTTTTCAGTCACAGAGCCAGCGTGAGTGAGCACCCCACATCTGTCCAGCGACAGTCCCCGGGTACTCGCCGATACTGGCGACCTCGACACATTCTCAGCAAGGGCAATGACGTGGAGAGAAGATGAAAGCTGAGGTCACCATGAGATCTGGGCATGAACGGCCATAGAATGTGAGACCCTTTCTATGCTGATCGATGAAGATGAAGAGGATAGATATGATGCTATGGAATTCCATTCCAGTGTGAGACTGCGTGATGCCTTATACTTTCTTTGTAATATATCCCAGGGTCAACCAGACTCGAGAGATACAGACGCCTGCAGTGTTGGTCAGGAAATTCAGCAAGACTCTCAGAGACGCACCCATTAAGTGGATGAAACTCGACTGTATAGTGGATCCAGTCTTTCCAGTTGAGCAAAACAGCAAACTCGGCTCTGGGTAGGAGCCGGTCAGGGCACAAAATTCACACACACACAAACGGCTGTGATGGGAATCAAACCCATGGCCTCCTGGCCGGGAATCGGCGACGTGCTAACCACTGTGCCACAGCGGTGGTTACCACTCCAGCATTGACTGGACTCCTCCTGTACCACAGTCTGTTTGCCCGCCAAGTTTGATCACAAACAGCTCAGTACTTAATGCGTGATCTTGCTGACAGACAAACAAACAGACGCGAGTACAAACTAACATAAGCTCCTTCGCAGAAGCGAAGGGACATAACCCCAGTTTCCATCTCACGATCACAGCAATCTTAAGGGACGTAACCCCAGTTTCCACTATCACGCCTGTCGTCACTTTGAATGATCTCCCTTTAAAGGTCCAGCCCTGCCCCTCTACCCCCTCCCAAGTATATATTTCTGTTGTTTCTTTGTTCGTGTCCTGCCTGAAGAAAACCAGTGAAGTCGACATGTTTCTTTAGAGTCTGTGACCTTCATCTGACCGCTCAGCACTTCAGCATTTGTTTTCAGAGTTGGAGAGTCTCCCGTCTCTCGTGCATACATAAGCACGCTGCCTCTCCGAGGCCACTGTCACTCGTAGCATAAACACCCAGGCTTCAACCCTGACACGAATACTTTGTTCCAGGGACACACACACACACACACACACACACACACACACACACACACACACACACACACACACACAATCACCCTGCAGGTGCTCTGGTTCACTGTCACCCCGACATCTGTCCCCTCCCTGTCGAGCCAGTCTGTCGTGACCTGGTATGCATAGCTTGGATGGAAGCTTCGGGCCACACTCCTCCTCTCAGCTGAACGTGCCAAGCTTTACGCACACATCTGCGATTCATCGTGTTCAAAGCCCTGCGGGTTTCAGCTCGTCAACAGACTGGAATCGCCGTCAGATGAAATACTGGCCATTAGTCGGGAGACGGAAAGGAGACATCTATGTAAAACATGAATCCACGAAGAGGTAAGCTGAGTAGACATCACGATTCCACTTCTTGTGTTTTCTGCTTTCAATATTGCACGCAGGTTTACATGTATGTCTTTGGTGGTTTGACGCATCAGAAACACGCGATATTCAGCTCCTCATATTATTGCTATGCCTGGGGCCCTCGAACTGGCTCAGTCTCTAACTGTCACATCTGCACACGTTACACGGAAACTGCGTTACCGCATCCCTTCACAATCAAATGCGTTTCAACTTCGTTCACATGTTTGAAATTCGTTTTTTTTTTTTCTCTCGCTTTTTCGTGTTTTGAGTTCATAAGTAATGTGTAAGATCGAATTTGTCATTGAAATGGCTCAGATTTTATTTATTTACTTATTTATTCGTTGAGAGAGAGAGAGAGAGAGAGAGAGAGAGAGAGAGAGAGAGAGAGAGAGAGAGAGAGAGAGGTCCCTGTAAAACAGCCAGTAGAAGGGAAGTAACCATGTAAGATACACTTCCAGGAGACGGCAACAGCGAGAAATGACGATTCTGGACTTTCATTATTCTGCTCTCAGTATAAAGGAGAGGATGATGTTAGATATCAAGCATGGCTTTACGCACGGACATACACAATACCAAGATTCTCTAGTGATGTTTCTGCTCTCTCGTGGCTGCCGGCGATACAAGCTTGTCGGGTTCAACGGCAGCATGTACGGAGCCAGATATTCGTACGTCTGTCGTGAAAGCTCATTGTTTATGGCCCCTATGTGAGCGCTGTCTGAATAAATGAATGCATTCATCGGGTGACGTCAAGTCCAGTTCCCTGCGAGGTGGAATAGCAGCGAACACCTAGCGAGATGTGCCAGCTCTCCTTTGAGGGACACGGATGTGACAGGTCAGTGTCAGGCGGCCCAGCCATACAGGTGACGGCGGGTCTAACCTCTGTCGCCGGGGGACGGCTTCTGGAGATGTGGGTCGATCGGCTATAATGCGCTGTCTGACTACGATTACCGTGGCCTGGGATACCATGCTATGGGGGCAGGGCATGGGGGCACCCCTCATGCGGTTGGGCTGAACAATTGCCCTCTCGGCCGTAGTCTGCGTGGAACTTGGAATAGAAGAGATTCGTGCTATGCTCCAGCGGCTTTCGTCCTGCTCGCTCTTTGAGGCGGCCCCACGCAGCACAGGACCATCGCCACCCGAGCATGAAGAAGGCCGCCTGGTGGCCCTGAAGACAGACCTTCTGAGGGGGAAAGAGGCGAAGAAACCCGACGCCATCAGTCGGCCGATCAACATCACGAAGTGAACCGGAGTTGACACGGAACCAGAGTTGAGCGAGCGACAGACGACAGCCCCCATCCGGAACGGGACAGAAACTACTGCCAGCGCCAACTGACACTAAAGGTGCAGACCACTGTGCAAGTCTACCTTGCCCCTAAGGGCCTCCGGCCGATAGGACATAAATCTGACCCTTGACCGACGGACGTCATGTGTGCA
>CM065723.1:5570302-5587802 GCA_033310375.1 Conus canariensis | reverse complement strand
ACTACTCCCTCTCCTCCTCCTTCAAATGTTCAAACTGTCCAAACGACAACGCAGAGTAATCAAAGCACATGGCGCCTTAAAAAGGCAAAGCAAACACAAAAAAAAGGGGGGGGGGGATTTTTTTTTACCTCAGGCAGAACTACCCCCCCCCCCCCCCCCCCCACACACTGTTCCAAAACCAATCCCTGGTGAGCAATAATTTGGAACGGCTCAGAAACACCCTATGGTACTCCCTATGGGGGGAAATGTAGACACATACCCATTTCCACCTCTGTGTCACACAGGGTACTCCCTATGGGGGGAAATGTAGACACATACCCATTTCCACCTCTGTGTCACACAGGGTACACCCTATGGAGGGAATATAGACACATACCCATTTCCACCTCTGTGTCACACAGGGTACACTCTATGGGGGGAATATAGACACATACCCATTTCCACCTCTGTGTCACACAGGGTACTCCCTATGGGGGAATAAAGACACATACCCATTTCCACCTCTGTGTCACACAGGGTACTTCCTACGGGGTGAATAAAGACACATACCCATTTCCACCTCTGTGTCACACAGGGTACTCCCTATGGGGTGAATAAAGACACATACCTATTTCCACCTCTGTGTCACACAGGGTACTCCCTATGGGGTGAATAAAGACACATACCCATTTCCACCTCTGTGTCACACAGGGTACTCCCTATGGGGTGAATAAAGACACATACCCATTTCCACCTCTGTGTCACACAGGGTACACCCTATGGGGGAAATGTAGACACATACCCATTTCCACCTCTGTGTCACACAGGGTACTTCCTACGGGGTGAATAAAGACACATACCCATTTCCACCTCTGTGTCACACAGGGTACAGCCTATTGGGGGAATATAGACACATACCCATTTCCACCTCTGTGTCACACAGGGTACTCCCTATGGGGGGGGATAAAGACACATACCCATTTCCACCTCTGTGTCACACAGGGTACTCCCTATGGGGGGAAATGTAGACACATACCCATTTCCACCTCTGTGTCACACAGGGTACTCCCTATGGGGGGAATAAAGACACATACCCATTTCCACCTCTGTGTCACACAGGGTACTCCCTATGGGGTGAATAAAGACACATACCCATTTCCACCTCTGTGTCACCCAGGGTACTCCCTATGGGGGGAAATGTAGACACATACCCATTTCCACCTCTGTGTCACCCAGGGTACTGCCTATGGGGGGAAATATAGACACATACCCATTTCCACCTCTGTGTCACCCAGGGTACTCCCTATGGGGGGAAATGTAGAACACATACCCATTTCCACCTCTGTGTCACCCAGGGTACTCCCTATGGGGGGAAATGTAGAACATACCCAGTTCCACCTCTGTGTGACACAGGGTACTCCCTATGGGGGGAAATGTAGACATATACCCATTTCCACCTCTTCGTCACACAGGGTACTCCCTATGGGGGAAAATGTAGACACATACCCATTTCCACCTCTGTGTCATACAGGGTACTCCCTATGGGGGGAAATGTAGACACACACCCATTTCCACCTCTGTGTCACACAGGGTACACCCTATGGGGGAAATGTAGACAAATACCCATTTCCACCTCTGTGTCACACAGGGTACACCCTATGGGGGGAAATGTAGACACATACCCATTTCCACCTCTGTGTCACACAGGGTACTCCCTATGGGGGAAATGTAGACACATACCCATTTCCACCTCTGTGTCACACAGGGTACTCCCTATGGGGGAAATGTAGACACATACCCATTTCCACCTCTGTGTCATACGGGGTGGGTAGGTTTGGGCCCATGCCTATGTTCATTCCATGGAGTGTCTTTCGGACCATGACCCAAATCACCCACCAGAGGACTGGTCTTGTGGCAGGGGTGGGAGTGGTGGTGGGATTGGGGGGGGGGGGGGGCGGTTAGTTCTGGCTTAGGTCCACAGTTATCCCCTACCGTAGCCAGCAATTCAGGTGCCATGTGATTTTAGTCTGTTTTATTGTTTGGGACACTTTGGAGATGTAAAGGGAGGGGGGTGGGGGAGGGGATTTGGGAAGAATGTGTGTGTGCGTGTGTGTGTGTGTGTGTGTGTGTGTGTGTGTGTGTGTGTGTGTGTGTGTGTGTGTGCGCGCGCGCGCGCGCGTGTGTGTGTGTATTTTTTTCTCCGGGGGTTGAGTTTGGACATGGGCCATTGCTCATTCGCACGTGGTTGATTTCGGGCGTGGAATGATTACAGAACGGTACACCGAGTACTGAAAGCCGGATTTATGGAATGAGTATGTATAGTAAGTATAGTATAGTATAGTATAGTATATATGTATAGTATAGTATAATGTATAGTATAGTGTAGTTAGTATAGTATAGTATAGTATAGTATAGTATAGTATAGTATAGTATAGTATTATAGTATAGTATAGTATAGTGTAGTGTAGTATGATATAGTATAGTGAAATGTAGTAGTATCATATATAGTGTAGTATAGTATATTTTACTGTCATATAGCACAGTACAGTAGACTCCAGGTCCATGTTGTCAGGCCTGTCCAAGGTCTGTGCTGATTCTTGGGACACTACAAACTCTTTATTTTGATATGTAAACGACCAGTCTTGGACCAGATCTTGGTCAAACACTGTCTTTAAAAAGCCAGGGGTCTTTAACTTTTCTTCCCATTGATTGACACACACACACACACACACACACACACACACACACACACACACACACACACGCACACACACACATCACACACACACACACACACACACACACACACACACACACACACACACGCGCGCGCGCGCGCGCGCGCGCGCGCACACATACAATAATAACAGTGGCGCAGACAATGCTAGGCAAGGTACCCACGGTGTGACCAGACCGCCAGATATAGACATCTGCTATGTCGTCTACATCAGACACTGGCCTCAAATCCTGTTATCTCAGCGGCCAAGTGTCTCAACATTTTGTTTTTATGTGTTAACCCCACCTCCTCCTCCCCCGCAGTCATTACACGTTGAAAACGAAACAAACAACGGTACAAACCACAAGTATCCTATCTTAAACTTCTATTATGATGAAGAAAAAAAAAAAAAAAAAAGCTCACAAACCACAACAAATGTCCCTTCACAATTCATATTCATTAAACGTCTGTGCCACGATGAAGAAAAGATCAGCCCCATCACAATACATACATTTTATGTAGACTCCGTAATCACGAGGAATAAAAATCCATAAACCACAACAAATGTCCCACCACAGTTAACCTCTCAAGTAGGATCCGTATCACGAAAACAAAACAAAACAAAACAGAAGCAAAAACAAAAAAACAAAAACAAAAAACAAACCCAAGCCCCGATTACTTGACAATATGTATGTACACTGTACAATAACAAGGAAAAGTGTCACCATAATTTTCATGAAGAAGAATCTTTCTCATGGCGAATAAAACGCAACAGTTCCACCACAATGAAAATCTCCGCCTGACGAAGAACGAATAATTTGTAAAGGATTGTAGCGTGGGGGAAGGGGTAGGCAGATACACAACTCTTGAAATGAACCTATCTTGCTGAGATGATAAAAGAGAAGAATGAAGGATGGGGTGTGAGACAAGTAACCAGCTGTCCAAACGGAAACTATGATACAAAAGTCCTTAATATTCATCTGTCTGAAAGTAGTCTGTATACACTGTCTCCATACCCCATTCGAATTTGCTCCAAAAGAAATACTGCGCGCACGCACACACAGACACACACAGGCACAGACACTACAATTCTTAGTGCGCGCGCGGCACACACACACACACACACACACACACACGCGGGGCGCGCGCGCGCTCTCTTTCTCCTTCACACACACGCACGCACGCACGCACGCACACACACAAATACAGTATTTTTTTTATACACTATATATGCGGTGCCATAAAACTTCAAGTGCTAGAAATTGAAAGAAATGAATAGATAAATGAATGAGACTTAACAAACAGCTGTCCTGAGAGAGAGAGAGAGAGAGAGAGAGAGGAGAGAGAGAGAGAGGAGAGAGAGAGAGAGAGAGAGAGAGAGAGAGAGAGGCAGCCAGATAACATGGTGTTTCAATTTTACATCATGAGAACGATAATCTGAAGGCGGTATTCATCAAAAAAAAAAAAAAAAAAAAAAAAATCCACTCAAAACACATGGAGGGACTGGAATGAACAGGAAGTGGGGAAGGGGAGGGAATGGGGGGAGGGGGGAAGCGAGGGGTGGGGTGGGGGACAGGAGAGACAGATTTCAGTATACAAAAGTCAAATCTGTTTGGAATGTGTACTCATCTTTAACATTATTTGTACATTTCTTTACGCAAGCATGTGTAAAAATAGAACATTACCTCTTTCTGTTTGGATAATTTTGCGCGTCTAAATCCACCTGCCCCGTGCATGAACTGTTCATTCAGTACTGTCCGGCTGGATTCACCACTCTCAGCGCCAACGCAGTGAGTTACTTCCCCTGTTTACTGATACGTCACACATGACGACAAGGCTGTGGTCAGAGACTTTATACTGTGACGTCAGGAATGGGAATCATGGGTCAGGTCACGTACTACATACATCAAAATTAGGGTCAAAATTTTGTTTGGTGACTGTCTACATAAGTCGGGACTGTAATCAAAACCGTGTACAGTGACACGTCAAATAGCGCTGGACTGTGGCTATGACTTAGTGACTGAAGACATGACGTCAGGATAGTGAGTTACAGTTTTTGACGTGACAGGTCACTTGACGTCAGACTGGATAAAACTTTGTTCAGTGACTGTATACACCGCATCAGGAATGTGAGTCACACCTCCGATCAGTGTCACGTTGTATGACGTCAGAAACGTGGCTGCAATTCAGATTAAGAAAATACATGACGTCAGGATTTAAATTCTCTTTAAAGGAAAATCATGATAAATCCATCAGACAAAGTGGACTTACAAATAACAAGACAAAACACGACGCGTTTCGACCTCTTAGGTCTTCTTCAGGCGGATAAACAACACTCAGGACAACGAAAACGAAGAACGAGCAATCACTTATCTTCTCGAATTCGGCATAAGACGTTCAACGCCCATCTTGCGCCGAATTCGAGAAGATAAGTGATTGCTCGTTCTTCGTTTTCATTGTTCTGAATGTTGTTTATCCTACCTGAAGACGACCTAAGAGGTCGAAACGCGTCATGTTTTGTCTTGTAATTTGTTCATCCACTTCGTCTGGTGGATTTATTATAACTTTCCTTTTCAAGTATAGTTTTATGAATGTCCGCCAGCAGTGACCTCACTGTGAAACTAAGTCATAACTCTTGTTCAGCGAGTAATTTCATGACGTGAAGACTGAGTTACAACTTCAATCGGGGACACGCTTCGCTTCAGAGTCAAGGCTGACAAATTGCAACAAAACGTTATGACTGAAGGTTGACTCTGTTGAGCGAAGTGTGACATGACACCAAGAGTGTGAGAAATCGATGACGTGTTCCGTTCATTACTGTCATCTTGATTAAAAGGGAGGGGGGTGGGGGTGGTCTGACCACTCTCTGGTGAAGGCCGACGATCCAGTCTGATTTCTTGCTTCCTGTCCTGGCTTGACCACACTGCTCCAGTCCACATCGGAACCCTTTCCTCCTTCCAAACAGGGGAGGTAAAGCGCAGTAGCTGGAAGGCGGGGGGAGGGGAAGGGAAAGGGGACGGGGGTGGGGGAGGGGGTAGGGGTGGATGGGGAGTCGGCTGTCGAAAGGGGGGGGGGAGGGGAGGGGAAGGGAAATGGGGAGGGAATGGAGGGGGGCTAGGGGTGGGTGGGGAGACGGTTGTTGAAAGGTGAAGGGGAGGGGAGGGGAGGGGAAATGGCGGGGGGGGGGGGGGGGGGGGGGGTAGGGTGGACGGGGAAGTGAGCAGTTGTAAGGGGAGGATGGAGGAGCCAGGAAATGGGCATCATTCTCATAATGCCGGTCCCCCCCCCAAAAAAAAAAAAAAAAGAAGTTGAGGTCTCTCTAACGCCTCGCTCAGTTTGGTTTTGTTCTGTGGAGAACATCAGTCAGAATAAAAAGCATTTTGCCCTTGTCCTGTGAGCAGTCCTCACAAGGATCCACAAACTGTAACCCACAGCAACGTGAACAGAACGGGAAAAGAAAAGAGCGGATGGGGAGGGAGGACGACATCAGCACTGGGTGAGGATGATACAGTACAGGCTGGTGGCACTCGGAGCTTAGTCCTCCAGACACACGTTACAGACTATTTCAGCGGAGCTGAACGATGACGACGTTCAGGGTGTCCAACGGGCTCACTCACCACTCCCTCCGTCATCTCACAACAGGGACTGCTTCACTTTGATGTCGTCATCCAGCAGATCCTCATCCAGACCTGAAGCACACAGCTCCTCCTGAACATCCTGGTCCCTGGGCATGAGATGGGTTCGCGGACTGCAGATCTTCAAAGGCAGAGCCGCGTTCTCCTCGCTCTTTGACGGGGTTCTCGGCCTTGTCGGGAGGAAACGCACGCTTGGGCGAGGCAGTGCCGGGTTGACGGGCGGCTCGTTCCGGCTGTCGTCCTCCGAGGGTCTTCCGCTGACCGTCATGGCGGCGACCGCTTTTCCCGTGGCGGGCCACTCGCTTTCCTGACCTTGACCCTGACTGTCCGAGCTGAAGCTGTCCAGGCGGGTCCAGGAGGAGTCGCTGACGCAGGAGGTCTCCGTGTTGCTGCTGATGCTGGTGTCCAGGGAAGGCTGCTTGTCGCGCAGGGCGCGTGAGGGGCGGTAGGTCCGGCCCTCACGACTGACCTCCCCTGACGGAAGCCCCTGCGGCTGCTCGGCCTTGCCTCTGGAAGGGTACAGCACCACGTACTCGCTGGCGCTCCGCACGCGCCCGTGAGACTTGCCTTCGAAGAAGTCCCGGAGGGAGTCACGTGCCTCCAACACGCGCTCCTCGTGAGAGGCACTGCCTTCGTCTGAGGTCTGGCTGCTTTCCGGCACCACGCTCAGCTTCCGCTCTTTGCTGGCGCTGGTGCCGCTGGTGCCGCTGCCGCTGCTGGCCTTGGCGCCGCCGTTGTCGGAGGAGGCCACAGGAGTCCAGCCTGCGCCGCTGCTGATGCCGGGATGAGCCATGAAGGACGACGTGGTGGCGCCGATCAGGCGCCGCAGCGGCGACGCTTTGGGCGAACCAGGCGGGGTGGTGTGAGGCGAGGTCTGGGGCGTGGTTTTGGGCGTGGCTCCGTTGAAGGAGCAGCGGGAACTCTTGATGCTCAGGCGGGACAGCATGCTCATGTCCGAGGGGTGCTGGGCGTTCTTCAGCATGATGCCGTTGTTGCGGGAGTTGCTCTGGGACTTGTTGGTGTTGGTGCCTTTGTACTCGTTGGCGCGCTGCGTGCAGACGCCATAGCGTGCCAGTAGGATGAGGACGTCCTTGCGGAACTGCTTGGTGAGGATGACGTAGAGGAAGGGGTTGGCGCAGGAGTTGAGCGGGTAGAAGAAGACCAGGAGGATCTTGGAGTCGCTGATGTCGATCATGGGGAAGCCGAAGGAGGCGGTCAGGCCGAAGAAGGCGATGGGCGCCCAGCAGGCGAAGTTGGTCAGCACCAGGATGGACATCCGCTTGGCGATGGTGGCATCGTTGCTGCGGGCCGTGGTGTCGCTGGACCTCACCTGTCCAGCAAGGGTCAGACACAGGAAATTAGGAGGAGCAGAACGATCAAGTCATTCAGCCACTTCATTCAGTCAACAACCATTACTGAAATGTTCATTTCTTTTTCATCTCAAAACTTCATCAGGAATAAAGGGACGCCAGAATCACAATGTTCAACGTCCTCACAGCTATAGATCGTCAAAAGCAGGGAAAAGAGTGTGTTTTCTTGAAATGCAGTTTTACAAAGACACACTCTAAGTGTGGTATTGTAATGTTGCTTACTGCCCAGCCAACCGCAAAGGGCCGCATCAGGGCTGTAAGTGTGGTAATGGCAGCCTTAGCTATCGAAGATGAAGATGTATGCATACAATGCTTATTTCATTTTTTGTTTAATTAAATGTGAGTTAGTTGGAAAGCATATCTACTATGACACGAGCTGTTTTAGTGATTCAGCAATGAACATGTCGAGGAACTGTGATCCGAATATGACAAGATACCACCTAGGATTACCACGCTAACTGTCAGGAATGTGTGATTACGGTAGATTCTCCTTGAATCGATATAAGTTGAAAGAATTTTATTTTATCTGCACATTACCTTCTTAAATGTATTAGTAATTCGTGTATTTTATGAAATTTAAATTATTGGTATTAAAAACACGTTCTAAATAATGTAGTAATGCTAAGGATTGTAGCACATATGATAACAATGGTGAACATCATCATAACGCTTCTCTTTCTTTCTCACCTGACAACAATGCTGATGTACAGTCACCCCCCTCCCTTCCCTATTTCACACCTTATACTGACCAAGCAGCCCCCACCCCTCCCAACACCCCCTACTCCCTCTCCTCAAAATTAACACCTCCCGCTCATTCACCCATTTCCCATTTATCTTAACATATAAGCATGCTGTCAAAAAAAAAAAGAAGAAAAAAAGCCAAACCAACCAACCAACGAACCAACCAAACATCACCACCATCAACACCACCACCCTCACACACACACACACACACACACACACACACACACACACACACACACACACACACACACACACACACACACACACTGTCCCCTCACTCACCCCTTCCCTCAACTCATAACCCATCCGCCTAACGCCCACACCCTCTCTCCCTCTCATCATCATCAACCTGCAGACATCACAGTCGCTCACGCCCAAACACTGACACCCACCCACCCCACACCCCCCGAACCCCTTCACCATCCCTCCCCCTCTTGTCCCTCACTCTTCTCCCCCACCCCCACCCCTAGTCTCACCTATACATGCTGTCATCACGTCTCTTCAAGCTCACCCCCCCCCCCCCCAACCTTCACTCATCCCCTCCCTCCCCACCACCTCCCACCACCCTAGGTCTCACCTTCATGAACATGCTGTCATCACAGTTACTCTCGTCCAAGCACTCACCCCCCCCCCCCCCAACCTCTTCACTCATCCCCCCCTCCCTCTTGCCCACCACCTCTCGCACCCAACCCCAAGGTCTCACCTTCATGAACATGCTGACGTAGCAGCAGCAGATGACGAGGAAGGCCAGGCCGTTGAGGAGGAGGAGGCCCACGATGTAGACCTTGCCCCAGGCGTTCTTGGCCTCCATGGGCAGGCACATGCTGACGGCGCCGTACCCGGACACCCCGACCAGGGGCAGCAGGGCCATGGTGCTGGCGTACAGCCACCCGGTCAGCATCAGCGCCCACGCCTGGCGGATCCGGAGCCGCTTGGTCAGGTGGATGGCGTAGCTGATGGCGTACCACCGCTCCAGGGTGATCACCATCAGCACGAAGACCGACAACTCGCTGGAGAACACGGTGAGGAACCCGGCCACCTGAGGGACATGGGAGGGGGAGGGGGAGGAGAGGGTGTGTGGGGTTGGGGTGGGGGTGGGGTGGGGGGTGGGGCTACTTCACTCACCAGACTTTTTTTTTCTACTCCTACCACCACCACCACCACCACCATCACCACCACAGCCATCACTACCTCCAACACCACCATCACTACTTTTACCCACTACCCCGATGATGCTCATTCCGGCCTTTGCATATTCAGCCACATCTAGCCCGTCCTGTCGCTGCCTCAAAACTGCAAAGTGCAAAGGACACACAGATCAATCTCGAATAGTCACAGAGCAAACTCGTCTGATGCACAGCATTGCTTGCTGGGTCATTTACGTGCTGTTCAGTGGCGACTTTACTGGGACGCCACCAGATAAGCTGCTGCCCTACCTGACCACAAAGATTGTGTAGTCACAGAGCCAAGTAGATGTCGAACAAGAGAGAGAGAGCGAGGACCAAGCGAGAGACTAACCTGGTTTGACATGGTCTTTCATCGTTTTCACGTTTGAGAGTGACACTGACACTTGTGCTGCACCGTATTGCCGTATTGAAGAAGAAGAAGAAGAAGAAGAAGAAGAAGAGAAGAAGAGAGAGAGAGAGAGGAGAGAGAGAGAGAGAGAGAGAGAGAGAGAGAGAGAGAGAGAGAGAGAGAGAGAGAATAGCACCCGATTCTTTATGTTACAGCAGAAAAAGTATTGAGTTGAGACTGCCGTTTAGCTGTCCCGCCGTCCTGTGTATGAATCGTGTGCTGTCTACAGCAATACATGTATCGAAAACAAAAGGCAAGGATCACACACATATCTGGTAAGTTACTGAAAAACAAATCTTTTTTCATGTTTCAGCCTAATCGATCGCACAGGATCTTTTCAGGTCTGTCAAACTCATACGAGAAAAATGTCACATCCTACAGAGAGAGAGAGGAGAGAGAGAGAGGGAGGAGAGAGAGAGAGAGAGAGGAGGGAGCTAGAATGAAAGAATGAAAGAGAGGAGAGGGAGGAGAGAGAGAGGGGGAGAGAGAGGGGGAGGGGGGAGAGAGAGAGAAAGAAAGAGAGAGGGAGAGAGTGAGAGAGGGGAGAGAGAGAGAGAGAGAGAGAGAGAGAGAGAGAGAGAGAGAGAGAGAGAGAGGGAAGGAGGAAAGGGAGAGGGAGAAGAAAGAGAGACTCTTTGACACACGCTCCCGCGCGCGCGCGGCAACACACACACACACACACACACACACACACACACGCACACACACACACTGCAATATATATTCGTGAAGGGCTTCAGTATAACATAAATGCATCGCCAATCCCAAAATCTGTCGGTGATGTACATACATGCGTAGCTAATATAAAATTCGGTAATTCTTTCGCAATGAATGTCATGTCAGTATATCTTCCTAAAGGCCCAAAGATCAGAATTCTGACTGGCTACGCACTATTCAAGATCAACATTGTAATAAGTGGTTAATAGCAGGTGACTTTAATGCTCACTCGCCCTTCTGGGAAAATGATTGTTAACACGGTTACCAGTAATCGTCTTGTTGAAAACATCGTAGATAGTTCATTCCATCTGTTAAACGATGGCAGCATAACCCGGATCCCAGATGTGTCTAAACATAGACTACAACTATAGACCTTTCCCTTATTTCACCAGAACTTGCGCCGTCAAGTTCATGGGAAACATGTAAAGATACTTTAGGTAGCGATCACCTGCCTATAGTAATAACTATGGTGAAAGAAAACATTCAGGGTAATAATGACGACATGACACTCCAATAAAATATGACTATAAGCGTGCAGACTGGGATAAATTTCGAACTATTCTAGCTTTTCAAAACTTTGATAAATGTACGCAAGAGCATATTGACACGCAATATTCAGATTTCAAGGATGCAGTTCTTGTGGCAGCCAATTCATCAATCCCAAGATTACAAACCACAAAACAGTCTAATCATGTGGGGAATGTCTGGTGGACTAGTGAATGTGAACAAGCTGTTAATTAGAAAAAAGAAAAAATATAAGCTGTACATCAAGTCGAAAACAGAAAAAAATCCAGACGAAAATTTGCTTAAAGAGTCAATAGAAGAAAGCCATATAGAAATGAAGAAAGCAAATATACACAGTAATAATGTAATAGCCAAAGCAAAACGGCTATACTGGAATTCATTTTGTACAAAGGAAGTTTCAGATGATAAAGACTTTAATAAGGTTTGGAACAAAGTGAAATGCATGAAAAAAGGAATCAGACTCCCAAGCTATCCAATAGAATCTAATGAGAATAAATTTCCTTCTGATGGAGAAAAGGCGGAAATTTTTGTGGATATATTTTCTCGGAATAGTAGTTCAGAAGGCTTGTCCTCAAATTGTAAAATATACAGAGAAAAAGAACAATCACAGCCTTTCTATTCAGACCCTGTTCCTGATAATGATATCCCTATTAATGCTCCGATAACAATCAATCAGAGAGTTGAAAAATGCAATATCTGATATCAGCAACAAAAAATGCTCTGCTGGTCTTGACATAGTGAGTAATGAAATGTTAAAACATCTCCCTAACAACTGCATTATTTTCCTGCATCATATAATTCAGAACCGCTGGGAAAGTGGTGTTGTTCCTCAAAAATGGAAAGATTCAATAGTTGTTCCAATTTTAAAACCTGGAAAAACTATAAAAGACAAAAACAGCTACCGCCCTATAGCTCTCACTTCCCATTGTGGCAAACTTGTAGAAAGAATCGTCTTAAATAGGCTCACACACTTTTGTGAAAAGAACAATGTAATACCAGTCAATCAAGCTGGATTTATGAAAGGAAGATCTACAGTTGAGCACTTGGTTAAATTATCTACTCAAATAAAGCGTCAGTTTGCACGTAGGAAAAGTATACTCGCTACTTTTTTTGATGTTAAAAAAGCCTATGACCAAGTCTGGCATAAGCGCTTGTTTACAAACTGAAACTGATTGGATTATCAGGAAACATATATAATTATATCAAATCGTTTTTAGATAATAGAACTATATAAGCCAGAGTAGGAGGTACACACTCAACACTCAGAAAATAGACATGGGAATCCCGACAAGGTTCAGTAATAGCGCCTATTCTTTTTAATATCCTTATACAAGATCTCCCAAAAGCAGTCTCCAAAAATGTTGTTCTAGTGCAATACACAGATGATATCTACATGTGGATGGAAGTAACTCTGAAAAAGTCAACTCCACAAAGAGCACAGAATTATGTTAGAAGACTATATCAAAGAGATCTAGACAGCATAGGCAACTATATGACACAAAATGGTCTGCCTTTGTCCACTGAAAAAACAAATATGATGTTGTTTAATGCAGGAAGCAATCCAGAAAATTTACCAGTCTTCAAACTTCTAGGTGAACCCTTAGAATATAACAAAATGTTAAATTTTTAGGAGTTTTCTTTACACCAAAATTATCTTGGAATATTCATTTTGAATATATATTAACAAAGGCTAGGAAAAGTTTGAATTTATTAAAAATTATAAGCAGACTACCCTGGGGAATGGATTCAAAAACTTTACTTCATCTCTCCATAGCTCTTGTTAGATCAAAACTTACTTATGGTCAAGAAGTATATTTTAGTGCTCCAAAATGTCTTCTAAAAAGTTACAAAGCTTGGATTGCAAAGCCATTAAACTTGCTCTTGGTATCCCTGTTCGTGCCTCAAATGCAAAAACATATAGAGAAGCTGGAATTGTATGATTATCGTGAACTAGCAGCATCAAAATTTGTCATGAAATCAAGTGTTAATGATAATTACATTCAAGAAGACTTAAAACTTAGATCGAACACTGACTTTCCAAAAAGGGCAAGTATGATTACATCGCAAGAAACAATAGGTACATATACTTCTGATTTGATTGAATGTTCAAAAATTGATATCAAAGATGTGGCTAAAAATCCATCTTCTTCATTTATTCCATCATGGGAGATACCAAAACCTTTTCTTGATATTGGTTACATTGACATAAAAAAAGGGAAAATACCAATATCATCGCTAATTTAGCAAAATCACATGTATACGAAAAACAGCAAAATCATTTTCAGGTGTTTACTGATGGTTCTGTTTTAGATGATGGAAATGTTGTTGCAGCATTTGTTATTCCTTCGCTTAAAACTCAAAGATCGTTCTTTCTGGGTAGTTATTTATCTATATTTACAGCTGAATTAGTAGCTATTATGCTAGCAATGGAATTTCTAACAGATCTTCCCAGTAATATTGTTCAGATAGTTTTTTTTTTAGATTCAAAGTCAGTCTTACTTGCCTTGATTCATCAAATATATCGACACGACCCGACCTTGTGTTTGAAATTAAATATCTTTATATACTGGCTGGCGTCTAAAGGCACTATTATAGAATTTTGCTGGATTCCTTCGCATACTGGTATACTTGGGAATGAATTGGCTGATAGGGCTGCAAAAAATGGTGCTAAAAAAGCAGGGTTTATCTTCCGAGCTGAAAATAAAACCATTTAGTCGTAGAATGTTATCGTATCCTTGAATCAACTGCACGGAAGAGAGCTCAAATAAATGTTGATATTTCATCCAAACAGTGCGAAGCTTTCCAATAGACCTTGTTCTAAGAAAAAATGTCTGATCATCCAGTTTATTATTCCAGACAATATATTCTCTTATGATTCGATTAAAGCTAAACGCTTTAAAAACAAAGTTTAGTAAAAAGTGCTAATTGTATTTGTGGTAAAGAAATAACACTGAGCCATATTTTATTTAATTGTCGCAAGTTAACTTCTTTCTTACCAACATCATTAAGGTCTAATAATTTTTCTGAAAAAAACTTGCAAGATATACTTTTGGACCACTTTTTGCTGATCGAAATTGCTGAACACTTATTTCATAGTCCGATTGGGGTTTTTCTTTAAATTGTTTTGTGTTAGTTCACAGTGCGTTATATAATGATGGCTTGCATTTTACTCCTTCACTCTTAAGTTTAGATAGTGAAGGATTTTTGTTTTATTGTTATATTATGTTAGATCTATATCTTCTGTGAATTTATCCATTAATTGTTGTATTAAGAAATGTTTTTTTTTCTTTTGTTTTTGTTTTTGTTTAGATACGTATACAGATATATACACGTATACACTCACATACAAAGGCCTACATACACGCTTATATAACATATAGGCTTATTCACCCAATCATTCATTCCTTCAGTCATTCTCTTCATTCATTCACGTCTAATATCACTCAAAGTGAACAGACGTTAAACAGAAGAACGAACGAACGAACACACACACACACACACACACACACACACACACACACACACACACACACACACACACACACCGCGAAGTGAAAGTAGACTGGAGCGAAATGAAATTTCCCAGACCACTAGACAGCGCTGAAGGGAGATAACGCTAACTGCCAACGTGCAGACGACATCTCGCTGATGAAGACCTTGAAGAAACCGGCCGCCTGTGTAATATATTGTCTGAATCCCAATGGCTCCACAATGCCCCGGGAGAGAGAGAGAGAGAGAGAGAGAGAGAGAAGAGGAGAGAGAGAGAGAGTCTCTCTCTCTCTCCCTATGATTGATTATATTCGATTTCACCGAGTTGTTCTGTGTTATGTGGGTCGGTTCAAAACAAAAACTGTTTTCAGTTCATCTTCACTCGAATTTCATTCTTCTTAATCTGTCATTAGATATTAATGGACAATTGAATGAAGGAACGAACGAAGCGTTCGTCGTTTTTCAACGCCGTCTACTGTTTTTGCGCTTATGTGGGCGTTGTCCTGCCTTTGTTTAATGAACTTTTACGCCTTTTTTCTGATCGCTTCTGATGTAATGCCAGCCTTTTTTTTTATTGTCATAATCTGGAGACTAGGTCGTGAAAATTGTGCACACTGCCCAGGATAGACACTACACATGTACTTGGGTCATTTTTAGATTAAAAAAAAATCTAAATGTTTTTCATCATTTGTTTATTTATTTATTTTTTAAAATCTTCGGAATCTTAATCGCCTTAAACATGTCAATAGTTTAGATACCATGTTATTACCTGTTTTTTGTTATTTGTTTCTTTTTCCGGATGTGGGCTTTTTCAGAGTGCTTTTTTTTCTTTTCAGCATGTGATCTTTTTCAGGATGGTTTTTTTTTTTTAGCATGTGGCCTTTTGGGGATGTGGGTTTTATTTTAGCATGTGACTTTTTCATGATGTGGCTTTTTTGAGCATGTTACCTTTTTCAAGATGTAGCTTTTTTTCTTTTCTTTTCTTTTCTTTTTTTTTTTTTTTTTAGCGAATGACCTTTTTCAGAATGTGGCTTTTTCTTTTATCAGCATGAAACCCTTTTCAGGATGTGGCTTTTTTTTTGGCATGCGACCTTTTTCAGAATTTGGGTTTTTGTTTTTCATGAGACATTTTTCAGGATGTGGCTTTTTGAACATGTGATGTGATTTAAAAAAATTTTTTTTTAATGGTTTGTGATCTTTTTCATGAGCGACTTTTTTTTTTTTTTTTTTTTTTTTAGCATGTAACCTCTTTTTAGATTGCGACCTTTTCTTTTTTTTTTTTATTTTTTGCTGTTTGTGTTTGACAGCCTTGAAAAGACCGACCGGCTATGGCGGGGCACAACTCTAAACTTACCAGAACCAACGAAGGAAGACAGGCTGACCCTAACCCTAACCTTGACCCTAACCCTGACCCTAACCATGACCCTGACCCTAACCCCAACCCTGACCCTACCCCTGACCCTACCACTGACCCTGACCCTGACCCTAACCCTGACCCTAACCCTGACCCACCCACTCACCTGGCACCCCCCGTCGTTCTGCCAGCTGACGGCGTGGGTGAAGTACTCGCCCAGGGAGATGACGTCAATGGAGGCCAGCAGCAGGAGGTAGAGGCCCATGAGCAGGTCGGCGAAGGACAGGTTGCACATGAGGAACTTGGGCACCGTCATCTTGCCCCGGCCCGTCACCAGCACCACGATGACCACCAGGTTGCCGCAGATAGTGGCCAGTAGCACGAACCACACCGTCACCCGCAGCCACTCGTAGCTGCCCCCAAAAAGAGAGTATGGAAAGCGCATAGAGTCAAGTGGTTCTTTCTTTCTTTTTTGTACTCCCAGTTCTTATAGAACAGCGAGTACTTTACAATGGGAACGAAGAAATGCTTGTGTGTGTGTGTGTGTGTGTGTGTGTGTGTGTGTGTGTGTGTGTGTGTGTGTGTGTCCGTCCGTGGTCAAAATGTGTTCCACTCGCTCCAGACAAAACTACTGGGCCGATCTTTCTGCAAATTTGTAGCTATGTTCATTATGGGTCACGGATGATGCCCGATGTTTTATTTTACCGTTATATCCGTTACTAACGGCTATAACGGCCCATAACGGTTTTTCTTCTTTATGGAATATCTAACAAAGTACTTGGCCGATCTTTCTGAAGATTTGTAGGTATGTTCATTATGGGTCACGGATGATGCCCGAATTTCATTTAGCCGTTATATCCGTTACTAACGGCTATAACGGCCCATAATGGTTTCTTTTCTTTGTGGAATATCTCAGAAAGTACTTGGACGATCCTTCTGAAAATTTATAGCTATGTTCGTTATGGATCACAGATGATGGCCGATGTATACCAGAATAGCCGTTACTAACGGCTTTAATGGCCCAAAAGGGTTTTCCTCTTTATGGAATATCTCACGCGTATCAAGATAAACTGGGAGTACTTTTATATGCTTTGCATCTTGTTTTTCTTTTGAGGGTTCCACTCTGGGTCGAGCAATGATGTCTAGTTTATCAACGATCGTACTTCTATTTCTTCATTTTTTTTCTTGTAAATAATGCGACTAGATTTTAGATATACTGAAAAGACCGGCAAATATGTGCGCATATCAGTATAATATTTTGGACCTAACTAGGGCTACATAAAAAAACTGGGAAAAACTCAGGCGAGGTGGAGAGAGAGAGAGAGAGAGAGAGAGAGAGAGAGGAGAGAGAGAGAGAGAGAGAGAGAGAGGAGAGAGAGAGAGAGAGAGAGAGAGA
>CM065723.1:5527802-5565302 GCA_033310375.1 Conus canariensis | reverse complement strand
TGGTCTTTTCTCGTTAGTTTCAACGTGAGGTGACTGCAGGCGGAAACTGGAACTTCTTCTTCTTCTTCTGCGTACGCAGGCTGATACTCCTGCGGACACTCCCTATATGGACAGGCAAATGTTAATCCCATCTACCCTGCAAAGGGGGTGGAGTTTTGTGTGCATGACCGTTTTTTATCCCGCCATTAAGGCAGCCATACTCCATCTTCGGGGAAAGCAAATTAGAACAAACTTAAAAGAAAAATTGCTATCCCGCCTAACGAAAGAAACAAAGAAATAAATTACACGACAAAAACGACACGTTTCGACCTCTGTGGTCTTCTTCAGGCAAGACAGACAACATTCAAGACAATGACAACGAATCACCTCCATTTTGCGCCCAAGTTGAGGAGATAAGTGATTGTTCGTTCTTCGTTCTCGTTGTCTTGAATGTTCTTGTCTTGCCTGTAACAGACCAATGAGGTCGAAACGCGTCGTGTTTGTCGTGGAATTTTTATTTGTTTCTTTCGTTCGGCGGCAAAGTAATTTTTTTTTTTTGAGTTTGGTCTATTCTCGGGTCGCCTAGTGCCTGAGGATGCTGCTATTCTCAATGGTCTCTTGAGGGTTTGATGTTTGTGTCCTGTTTTGCCTACCCGGGTAGCCATTCCCGTTTTGATTATCTAGTGGGATAACTTCTCATTCTCGACCGGTCTTGAGACTGAGCAATGTGTTAGCGAGTGCATACACAGAAGTGACTCTCCGATGATTCTGTTACAGGCCAGTTTTGCATTCTCTGTATCTGTCGTCTAGATGTCTGTCGGTCTGTCTGTCTGTCTCTGTCACTCCTTCCCTCTCTCTTTCTGTGTCTCCCTTCCTCTCTCTCTATGTGTCTGAAAACACACACACACACACACACACACACACACACACACACACACACACACACACACACACACACACACACACGTCTGCTCAGGATGAACCTTTTGTCATTATATGCGAGATGGATTTTATCCCTTACACACAAATGTTTTTTGTTTTTTATTTTAGATGAAAGAGCACTCGATGTCAGATCGAGTAAATTGGCAAAACTGGGAACAGGCGAGAAAGGACCAACAATTTTGAGTAAAGGCCAACCGGGAATAGGCGAACCTGGAGTAAACGAATCCGGAATCGGCGAACAAGGAATCGGCGAAACAGGAATCGGCGAACCGGGAATCAGCGAACCGGGGAGTAGGCGAACCGGGAACCGGCTAACTGGGAATAAGCGGACCGGGAATAGGCAAACCTGGCATCGGCGAACCGGCAATAATCGGCCAACCGGGAATCGGCGAACCGGTAAAATCGGCGTACCGGGAATAGGCGAACCGGTAAAATCGTCGTACCGGGAATCGGCGAACCGAGATCGCACCCCTTACGGCCCTTTGATATAAACCCCACCCCGCTCTCTCTCATTCTCGCCACCCCCCTTATCGCCCCATCCCCCCTATCGCCCCCTCCCCCTCCTCTTCTCACCCCATGACGTCCTCGCAGGGGTTGAAGGCGTTGGGAACAGGGGTGCAGACGACACTGGCGTAGTCCTTCCGGCGCGTGAAGTTGGCGCAGGGGTCCTGACGCATGGACTCGGTGGCAGGTCCCGTCATCCACTCCTCCTCCTTCCGCCCTCCTCCTCCTCCTCCCCCTCCTCCTCCCCCTCCTCCTCCGCCTCTGTCTTCAGGCGGTCGCTTCTCGGCTGTGTTCGATAGAAATGTTGACCCAGTTACCGTTGTCATTTTCGTTCTATCGTCGTCGTTGTCGTCGTCGTCTTCGTCGTCGTCGTCGTCGTCGTCGTCGTCATCATCATCATCATCGTCGTTGTCGTCGTCGTCATCGTCATCACCATCATCATCATCATCATTATCATCATCATTGTCATCATCATCATCGTCGTCGTCGTCATCTTCGTCATCGTCATCATCATCATTATCGTCGTTTTATCGTCATTTTTAAAAAAATATTTTCATCAGTGTCGTCACCATCATTATAACCATCATTGTCGACGTCGTCGTTTTATCATTGAATCTTTCTTCAACGCCATTATGTTGTTCTTGCTGTTGCCTTCCAATTATCACATCATCATCATCACCATGATTATCATCATCATCATCACCGACATCATCATCATCACCACCACCTTCACACCATCATCATCATCATCACCACCACCACCACCACCACCACCGCCGCCACCGCCTTCAACGTGGTCCTTACAATCGGCATACCCTCCCTCCCTCCCCACCACCCCCACCCTCCTCATCTCCTCCCCTTGCATCACCCACCTGCCATCCCCCAGACTTGGAGTCTTCCTGCTGGTGTTCATGATCAATCGGCCCAAACTGCCCAGAGTGCATCACCCACCTGTCATCCCCCCAGACTTGGAGTCTTCCTGCTGGTGTTTATGATCAATCGGCCCAAACTGCCCAGAGTGCATCACCCACCTGTCATCCCCCCAGACTTGGAGTCTTCTGTGGTGTTCATGATCAATCGGCCCAAATGCCCAGAGTGCATCACCCACCTGTCATCCCCCCAGACTTGGAGTCTTCCTGCTGGTGTTCATGATCAATCGGCCCAAACTGCCCAGAGTGCATCACCCACCTGTCATCCCCCCAGACTTGGAGTCTTCCTGCTGGTGTTCATGATCAATCGGCCCAAACTGCCCAGAGTGCATCACCCACCTGCCATCCCCCCAGACTTGGAGTCTTCCTGCTGGTGTTCATGATCAATCGGCCCAAACTGCCCAGAGTGCATCACCCACCTGTCATCCCCCCAGACTTGGAGTCTTCCTGCTGGTGTTCATGATCAATCGGCCCAAACTGCCCAGAGTGCATCACCCACCTGTCATCCCCCAGACTTGGAGTCTTCCTGCTGGTGTTCATGATCAATCGGCCCAAACTGCCCAGAGTGCATCACCCACCTGTCATCCCCCAGACTTGGAGTCTTCCTGCTGGTGTTCATGATCAATCGGCCCAAACTGCCCAGAGTGCATCACCCACCTGCCATCCCCCCAGACTTGGAGTCTTCCTGCTGGTGTTCATGATCAATCGGCCCAAACTGCCCAGAGTGCATCACCCACCTGTCATCCCCCCAGACTTGGAGTCTTCCTGCTGGTGTTCATGATCAATCGGCCCAAACTGCCCAGAGTGCATCACCCACCTGTCATCCCCCCAGACTTGGAGTCTTCCTGCTGGTGTTCATGATCAATCGGCCCAAACTGCCCAGAGTGCATCACCCACCTGTCATCCCCCCAGACTTGGAGTCTTCCTGCTGGTGTTCATGATCAATCGGCCCAAACTGCCCAGAGTGCATCACCCACCTGTCATCCCCCCAGACTTGGAGTCTTCCTGCTGGTGTTCATGATCAATCGGCCCAAACTGCCCAGAGTGCATCACCCACCTGTCATCCCCCCAGACTTGGAGTCTTCCTGCTGGTGTTCATGATCAATCGGCCCAAACTGCCCAGAGTCATCTCCGTCCGGGTAGCTGCCGCCGCCCTCCGCCGTAGGGGCACGTGACGGCACGTGGGGGTCGATGGGCCCAAAGCCGTTGTCGGCAACCCCAGGTCTGGAGCGGTAGAAGTCAGCATAGGGTTCCGCCCAGGGCTCCGTGGGGTTCAGGGCGTAGCCGTGTCTGGGGTTCGCCGTGACAATGTCGCCGAAGTGTCCCGCGTCGCTGTCTCGCTTGTAGCGGTCGTCGGCGATGATCTGTGGGAGGAGATGTTGGGTTGTTTTGGTTGATTGATGGTTTAAGAGACAAAGACACTGACACTGGCTTCATTGTGAAGGACAACGCCCCACACACAAGACAGAAGATGGAGAAGGGGAAAGAAAGGGTAGGGGGCAGGGCGGGTGGGGTAATCTACATAAATATGGATAAATGCGCGGCCAAAAAGCTAGTACATGGTACAACAGTACAGTGTATACCATTTAAAAAATAACGCAAGTGCAAATAATGGAACGACTACACCAAACAGTTACAATCGTGGACTGGCGAAAAACAAATAACAAACTTACATTTAACTGAAGGAGACGAATGTGTACGTATCAGGTAAATAACATTTAGAAGTATCCCGCTGGTTTGAGAGAGAGAGAGAGAGAAGAGAGAGAGAGAGGAGAGAGAGAGGAGAGAGAGAGAGAGAAGGACAGACAGACAAGACAAACATACAGACTGAGAGAGACAGACTGACAGACAGAAGGGCAGATAAACAGATAGACAGAAAACCAGACAGTCTTTCAAATCGTCTGTGGATTAGAGGAAGACGAAAAACAATCACGACTGTCCGAAAATCCCTGACAACAGAACGCAACACGAGAACTTCCTCACAATGGTTCCAGACTGCTTCAGATAGACGCTTTTGAATCACATCGACCACCCACATAATGGACTTCATCACCAACCCAAGACTTTCTCTCTTAATTATTAAACCACTCTTTCGACCGAGGCGCAGAGCCATACTTTTCAAGGGATCAGTAAATCGATCGAAGAAAAATCCAATCCCTCTCCCGTCAAATCTGTTGGCGCTGATGAAGATGGGACCTACCGGAAACTCATCAGGTCTCTTTCCGAATGACGTTTCTTTGTCGCTTTATTCACTTGTCTGTCTGTCTCCTGTAGCTTGTCTCTCATCCCTCTCCTCCCCACCCATCCCCCTCCTTCTCTCTATTCTCTTTCTCTCCAGCATGTTTTCAAGTTTGTAATCAGACTCTCTGTGTATTATTAATGAAGGAAGAGGAGATGATAGAATGCAGTCCTGGCAGGTGGTCTCAGACTATCATGACCACCTCCCCCCCCCCTCACAGCATCATCTTCAGTATCCTCATCCTCATTAGATATTTGAACCCCCCCCCCCCCCCCCCCCACACACACACACACACCCTAGTCCGGGGAAAAAATCGGGGGAAGATAAACCCCGTTTCCCCACTGCAAACAGAGTTACCTTTTCTCAGTTTGCGTGGTCAAGCAAATAAGATCTAGATAGTCAAATATTTAATATGAAGCGCACGTCAGGATCACGATCGGGATGTTGGAGGTCTGCCTCACAGGGTACCTTTTCACACCCATGTTTTTGGCATGTTCGCTAAAACTCATCGATCTGTGAAACAGCCCGATGGAGCAAACTTGCTTTGGGCGTGACCACCAGCGGCGTCTGTCCTATGAAACACAGCGGGGTCACTCTCGCCGAACGCGAGCTCTGACACGGATAACCTCCCTTGCAGATTTCCGAATATCGTCATTTTCTGTGGCCCCTCATGCCCTCCTTGTATGGTGATCTCAGTTCCAATGTCCTTGTTATGTTAAGGCTTGTGGTGGGTTTATGAAGTAATTAACTGCCATGAATTTCCATAATTGTAATGATCATAATGATGATTACTATCACCATTATAAGTGTTTTTTTTATGCACCGCTGTCTCATTCTCTGTCTCTGTCTCTGTCTCGTCTCTGTCTCTGTCTCTCTCTCTCTCTCTCTCTCTCTCTCTCTCTCTCTCTCTCTCCTGTATTTTCCCCTCCTCGATTCTCGCTCTCTGTTTGTCTTTCTCTTCCAATTAACTTACAATCTTTTGACATACCAAGAGGACTATATTACCTATTCCGACGCATCGATCAGTTTGAGAAAAGTTTGCCCGCCATTACCGCCGGCAAATATGAAGGCCAGACTGGCCGGAAACTGAACTCTTACGTAAGGTGGATTCTTTCATTCTTCTGTCTGTATGTCCGTCTTATTCTGTCTTTCTCGAATAACCCCTTCCCTCCGTCCCAGCTTCTCTCTACGTACTCTTTGGCGGTTTATCTGTTTGTTTCTTTCTCAAATACCTCTTTCCATCCTCTGTCTGTCTGTCTGTCTGTCTGTCTGTCCGTCTCGCTGACGATGGTATGGCAGAGGAGTAGGACCTGGCACTGTGCATTTATCATGTTTTAAATAATTTTCATTTTCATTTCTTTTCTCTGAATTTAAGAAGCATACTATCGTGTTTCCAAATTTTTTTTGTGTTTTTGTTTCCAAACATCGATTGATCGTTTTAATATTCGGTGAGTATATGTCATAAACAAAAAAACCGATCAGTTTTCTCGCTCTATCATGTCCGTCTCTCTCCGCGCTTCCATGTATACTCCCCTCTCCCCTTTCCTTCGCCTTCTAATATTTTCTTTCTAACATTTCAAGTCGAGCGTGACAACACTGCAGAAACACCAACATTTTAAACATGATACAACACTGACAAGGAACAGAAAAAAAGAGAAAGAAAGGAAAAAAGAAAGAAAGAGAAAAGAAAGAAGGAAAAGATGAAAAATAATTGCGGGGGGGGGGGGGGGGGGGGGAGCGAGAGAGAGATACAGAGATAGAGAGAGAAACAAAAACAAGAGAGAGAGAGAGAGAGAGAGAGAGAGAGAGAGAGAGAGAGAGAGAGAGAGGAAATGAATAAATGAAGTCAATAGTGCACTTAAAGAGAGGAAAAGAGGAAAAACAAGACACACACACACACACACACACACACACACACACACACACACACACACACACACACACACAAAGAAAAGAGGACGAAAGGAAAGAAAATAGAAGCATCAAACATTACGTGCATCACGTGCACTTCCAGCTGACCCTCTTCACTTTCTCTTCCTTCCACAAACACTGAGGTCTGTGTACAGATGCTCTCCCTTTAAATCCATTTGTGGCAGACCCCTTTCTCCTCCCCCCCCCCCTCCTTTCCATCTCCCTCAGCAAATACATGTTGTGGTACACTGGTCGTAATATATCGGATTTTACAGTAATACTGTGGCGTTGGTTATTTTGTGATTAAGTGTGAAATAATAAAAAGATGGTGATACTAAAATGTTTTCTACGGTGAGTTCAGCAGGACCAATTGTTATTAACATTATTATCATTATCATTATTATTATTTTACTAACAAACAACAAAAACAGGAGGCGTTTATAAGCGGACAGTCCGTGCAATCCAAGGACCGATCAGTACATGCATACTATTCCAATACATACAATTGTTGATGCAGATGCATACATGACAGAAAATGTAACTAATGATGACCGACGAAGACTGGGCACAGAAGATTATGGCAAAAGGGAGTAGTCGGGAATGACGTATGTTAACGACCAATCTGTCGCCCCTGCCCAATTTGTCGCCCGGCGACAGATTGGTCTTCAAACCAGGACCAGTCTGTCGCCCAGGCGACAGATTGGTCTTCAACACCGGGTCCCGGGTGTTGCATATTTTGATGGATAGACCTTATAGGGAAGACATCATGATTAAAGAGGGAATATTTGAGCGAATAGAAAAACACAGCGTCACAGCGAACTACTTTTGAACTTGGAGTGTTTCTACTCCTGTGGCAGGGTAATAAAGAATCGCGGCCCTGTAACTCCAGGGTATTGGGGCTAATTCTCTTCTAATTTGGTGTGAGGGTTTACCAATTCCTTTTGTGACAGCCACTTCTGGCAGGCACCTCTCGCACACGTTTTCTTAGTCTAGAAAATGCTAGAAATAAAAACAATATAAAAACACTCAGAGTCTGTATTCACATTGAAATAGCATGAGAATGGCACCATGCCTCTGCTCCCCCCTTCCCCCTACCCACCCCACATCCATGCTCTCTCTCTCTCTCTCTCTCTCTCTCTCTCTCTCTCTCTCTCTCTCTCTCTCTCTCCCTCTCGTCCTTTTCGGTTCCTAGTAATGCCAATGCTGCAACAAAGCCGAGTTAATTGAAATTCCTTGGGACTACTCCTTGACTTGCTCAGTTAATTTCAATTTGTTAAGTTTATTTTGAGTTCCTTTTAGATTAGGCAAAAAGTTTAGATTAACTCAACACGCGGATAATTTTAAATTCGGATAATTAAAAGTCCATAGGTGGTTCAAAGGCTCTTTGAATTAACCGGGTTTTACTGTACATGGTCAGTTCAGTGGTGTTCATGATCTCTTTGATACAGAATCTATACAACCTATTTTGACCTACATCATATTAAGAGGAGACGTACATATTAAAAAATATATACCGATAGATACTGCATCAAAGTGACCACAGGTCATCTACGTCATGAAAAGTAGAAAAAAAAAATGCTCATCACACAATAATATGCAATCAAATAGAGAAAACATGGAATTTACATCACAATGAAAACTGGTCATTCTTGCTGATTACCGGTCATCTGCGTTGTAAGGCGCAGAGAAACGCCCATACCACAACAACATTCTGTCTGTCAAACCTTTTCTTTTAAATATGGAATTGGCATCAAACTGATCACCGGACATTGTCACTGACCACTGCAACAACACTCCGTCTGTCAAACATATTTTTTGAAATATGGAATTGGCATAAAACTGATCACTGGTCATTGTCACTGACCACTGGTCATCTACATTGCAAGAAGCACAGAAATATTCGTATAAGAAACAGTAAGCAATTACGTTTTCCAAACTGGTCACTGGTCATTGTTGCTAACCACTAGTCATACTACGTTTTAAGAAGCATATACACCCTATAACACATCAATACAGAATGAGATAATGAAAATATGAAATTGACATAAAACTGACCACTAGTCTTTCTTGCAGACCACTGGTCTGCTACATTAAAAAGAAAGCATTAAACATATCAATATAGAGTGAACTCAGGTAAATATTAAATTCACATGAAACTGACCACTGGTCAGTCTTGTTGACCACCAGACATCTATATTGTAAACTGTACAGAAGCGTTTATAACACATCAATATGCAGTGAAATAGTGAAAACGTGAAATTTTCATGAAGCTGACCACTAGTGTTGGCACTGACCAGTAGTTATCTAGGTTGTGAATATTATAAAATTACCATTAGAGCATACGCAGCCTAAGTAGTGAACATTTGGATTTTACAATAAACCGAACTACTTCGTGGTCACCCCATTCGATAGGGAGAGTATTGGACAGGTAACGTTTATGGTCAATGTTTAATACCATGTCCATATAAACTCACCAAAATAACATAAGCAACATTTTTTGTGTGTTTGCCTACTTTCCAGCGTGAATTATATTATTTGGATGTGATAACTAGTTGATAAAACTACTTTTTTTTAAAATTAGATTTTATTATCATTTGGCTCTTAGTTTGAAGTTAAGGAAAGACAAAAAACTAATAACGAAATTGAAAATAAATAAAGAAATAAAAATATGGGGCACTTCCCACACTTTCTCTCACAATCGGAGAAAGTGTGGGGGCGCCCTCATATTTTCTCTCACATGGGAGAAAGTGCGAAAGGGGAAGGACCACACTTTCTCTCAATCCCGCACTTTCTTCTTAAGTGAGAGAAAGTGAGCCCCCACACTTTCTCCTAAAGTGAGAGAAAGTGTGGGAATGAGAGAAACTGTGGCCCTACATCAACTTATTGAGAGCAAGGTAAGTTGGCGACAAATTGGCCAAGGGGCGACAGATTGGACAGTGAAGTGCGACCCAATCTGTCGCCCTCAAAAACTGAGAATGGGCGACAGATTGGTCCTGGTGTTGAGGACCAATCTATCGCCTGGGCGACAGATTGGTCCTGGTGTTGAGGCCCAAATTGGGCAGGGGCGACAGATTGGTCGTTAACAACGTATATGGCTGGAGAAACATTGATGTATAACTGTTGCACGCAGCTTAAACTGCTTCGGTCATTATTAACGTTGGCATTGTATAATCCAGTCTTGAATCTGTCGCTCAGCTGACCTTGCAACCTGTTACATATGGCTCATGTTTTTCAGTTTAGATTTGTAAATATATATTTTTTTTCCTCGCAAGCATCGTAATGAGGTAAAACATTGAATAAGTTATAGGGTTGACTATCTACTCCATAAATGGCAATGTTACACGTGATTTTAATGCTGAAAAACATCCTGCATTTATATCATTGAAGAAATTAATGGTCACCAGCTTTCCAGAATGTTTGGCCATCATTGCATTTCTACAAAAAGTGATTAATTAGGATTTCCTCTTCATCGCAAAACTGAACAGTTTATGGTGGTGGTAAATCCCGCAGCATTCACAACAACGTTCCATCGATAGTTCTTTGTTTTATATTAAACTGGCAGCCAGTTTCAAAGAGAGGTGACTGCAGGCGGAAACGGAAACAAACTTATACGATAATTTACTGTTCCGCCTAACGAAAGAAACAAAACAAAACAAAACAAAACAAACAAAAAAAAAAGACAAGACAAAACACGACGCGCTTCGACCTCTTTGGTCTTCTTCAGGCAAGACAAACAACACTCAAGACAATGAAAACGAAGAACGAACAATCACTCATCTCCTCAAACTTGGCGCAGAATGGATGTGTTCGTTCTTCGTTTTCATTGGCTTGAATGCGCTTTGTCTTGCCCCGAAATCCGTCGTGTTTTGCCTTGTAATTTGTTTGCCTCTTTCGTCCGGCGGAAGAGTAAATTTTCCTTTAAGTTAATTTGCAGCCACTGTGTTTTACTTCCTTTATTTTGTGAACGTTCCCGAATACTCTGTTCCGGGGAACATCAGAGTTCAGCTTTTGTTTATCTTATGTTATTTCTATGACTGCATTCTCCGTATTATTCAGCTGTGCGTTTCCGGAAATAATGTTAGGTTTGTTAACAGAAAAACTTTGGACAATACATGTCGAAATCTTTTTGACAGCAGGACGAGTATTACATACACACACACACACACACACACACACACACACACACACACACACACACACACACACACACACACAAAACAACAAAAACCGCACGCTTTGCATTTGTCTAATACGATGTTTTTGACTCCAGGAAATATTCACAGCAGGAATGAATTTTTTCTTTTTTTTTGTTTGTTAAATGAAAGGGATACCTAGGCCTGCCAATTCTATCGTTTTAAATTGTAGCTTTTCTCGAAATTCTCTCTCCCGTCTGCTATTTATGAAGTGAAAACATTTCATCATGCGCGCGCACATCCACGTGTACCGCGCGCGCGCGCGCGCGCACACACACACACACACACGCGCGCGCGCACGCAGATGCTTACTGTGTTGCATTGTATTGTACTGTGTTGTGTTGTACTGTACTGTATTGTATTGTACTGTACTGTGTTGTATTGTATTGTACTGTGTTGTACTGTACTGTGTTGTATTGAAATGTACTGTGTTTATTGTATTGTATTGTGATGTGTTGTACTGTACTGTGTTGTATTGTACTGTACTGTGTTGTATTGTATTGTGATGTGTTGTACTGTACTGTGTTGTATTGTACTGTACTGTGTTGTATAGTATTGCACTGTGATGTGTTGTACTGTACTGTGTTGTATTGTACTGTACTGTGATGTGTTGTACTCTACTGTGATGTGTTGTACTGTACTGTATTGTACTGTACTGTGTTGTATTGTATTGTACTGTGTTGTATTGTATTGCATTGTGATGTGTTGTATTGTACTGTGTTGTATTGTACTGTACTGTGTTGTTTTAGACTGTACTGTGTTGCGCTGGGTTGCAATGCACTGCGTTGTGTTATATGACACTGCAGTATGATGAACTCCACGGTCCTGTACTGTGATTGATACAAATACTCCACGGCGCCACAAAGCTTTCCCTGCGTGAAATAGTCACAGCGTGCCATAAAATGTAACTTCACCCCCCCCCCCTTCCCCCTTTCCTACCCGCTTACCTCCCCACACACGTACACATGCACTCTCTTTTCTCTGTCCTCAGGAATAGTCTTGCTTCCCAGTAAAAGTGAACTTTCCTACAGTGTTGACTTGCAGTGGTTTGTCAGGTCACTACTGACGTTTGTGACAGGCCAGATTCGATCCACGGGTCCACGGTTTTCTGACATCCGCGAGAGTGTTCGGATGGGGACGGTGGGTAGGGAGGGTAGTGGCTGTCAGAAAGGGTGTTACCCGTTGGGCCGGCGGCCGGGCTCATTACATCGATCAGACGCAGGAGCAGCATCAACGTCATTTCCGCCAGTCATGACGAAGATCCGGGGGAACAGGAAGTGTGATGGCGAGACTTTGCGCGGAGTTACTTCGTCTCTCATCGCTGTGGTCTGTGTCTGTGTGTGTGTCTGATTAGTTTGTTTGTTCTTCTCTGATCTGATTATTCGTCTGTCTCTGCTGTCTCCGACCTGGTTATCTCCCTGATTTGCCTATATACCTGTCGCCTGTCTGTCTCTGAAAAGTTTATCACTCTGGTTTGCCTGTATATATGTGGCCTGTCTGTCTCTGAACTGTTTATCTCTCTGGTTTGCCTGTATATCTGTGGCCTGTCTGTCTCTGAATTGTTTATCACTCTGGTTTGTCTGTATATCTGTGGCATGTCTGTCTCTGAACTGTTTATCTCTCTGGTTTGCCTGTATATCTGTGGCCTGTCTATCTCTGAACTGTTTATCTCTCTGGTTTGCCTGTGTATCTGTGGCCTGTCTATCTCTGTACCATTTATCTCTCTGGTTTGCCTGTGTATATGTGGCCTGTCTGTCTCTGAAATGTTTATCTCTCTGGTTTGCCTGTGTATCTCTGGCCCGTCTGTCTCAGCTGTTTATCTCTTTGGTTTGTCTGTATATCTCTGGCTTGTCTATCTCTGAATTTTTTTTATCGCTCAGGTTTGCATGAATATTTCTGGCCTGTCTGTCTCTGACCTATTTATCTCTCTTGTTTGCCTGTATATCTGTGGCCTGTCTGTCTCTGACCTGTTTATCTCTCTGGTTTGCCTGCATATCAGTGGCCTGTCTGCCTCTGAACTGTTTGTCTGACTGCTCTCTCTGTCTCTGATGTCTGTCCATCCATCTCTGATCTGTTTGACCGTGTCGATCCGCATGTCTGTGTCTCATCTGTTTGATCGTGGACAGACAGACCAGCGTAGCTCAGACATCCGCTAAGTTGTAGCCACGAGACCCTCTTTTTAACTTCTCTCGTCTTACTCATTAATTCATTTTTCCATCACCTTCAAACCATGCGCAGTGTTGTCTCGAAACTTAGCGGATGTGGTGTAGCGTAGATGGACTTGTCCGCACGCAGTGACGCCTTCTTAAGGAAACTGTTGGACTGTTTCTGATCTTCTTGTTTGTTTATATCCGTTTTGCTGATCTGGCTCTGTCTTACCTGGCTGCCTGACTGTCAAGCCTGTCTGTCTGTCTGTCTCTGAAATGGTTTCTCTCTGCTCCGTCTGTTTCTTGTCTGTTTGTCTGTCACTGTTAAGTTCTTCTGTCTCCTGTATATTTGCCTGTGACTGATCAACAACTTGTTCCTGATGTGTGTGTGTGTGTGTGTGTGTGTGTGTGTGTGTGTGTGTGTGTGTGTGTGTGTGTGTGTGTGTGTGTGTCCTTTTGTCTCTGATCTGTTCACCTGTCATTTATCTTTTCGTCTGCCTTACTCTGATCTTCTGATCGCTTAACATGTTTGTGTGTCTGTCTCCGATGTGTGTCTGATATTTTTGTCTGTCTGTTGTAAGAAGCTTGTTTGCCTGTCTCTGAACTGTCTTATCACATGTGTTTGTCTGTCTGTGTCTGATATCTCTGTCTGTCCTTGATGTGTTTGTCTGACTTTGACATATCTGTCTGTCGTGGATATCTCGGTCTGTCTTTTATATGTCTCTCAGTCTTTGACACGTCTGTCTGCCTTTGGTATGTTTGTCTTGACTTTAACATATCTGTTTGTCAGTCATATGTCTGTCTAGTCTCTGAAACGTCTGACTGTTTAACAGCAAAGGCAAAGTGACTGGTCTGCAAAAGGAGTGATACAGACATACTACAAAACAGCTTGCAAAAGGAATGATACGAACATGTTACAAAACAGCTTGCAAAAGGAATGATACAAACATGTTACAAAACAGCTTATTGGTTGTCTGTTGTTACGTGTTTGTTTCTATTGTTCGTCCGGCACATGACGTGCCTTATCCTTTAATGAACTACTGACGTCACTCCACTGTGAAACTTCCGGTACGTTTGTAGTCGATATGTCTGTCTGTCTGTGTCTCTCTCATATGTCTGTCTGTCTCTGATTTGTTTGAATTTTTGTCTGTCTCTCTCAGTTGTATATCTGTCTGTCTCTCATAATTATATCTGTTTCTCTTATGTCTGTCTGTGTGTCTGTCTCTGATATGTTTGTTGTGTCTGTGTCTGATATGTTTGTTGTGTCTGTCTCTGATATCATTGTTGTGTCTGTCTCTGACATTTGTGTCTGTCCTGTGGTGTCTGTCTCTGATATGTTTGTTGTGTCTGTCTCTGATATGTTTGTTGTGTCTGTCTCTGATATCATTGTTGTGTCTGTCTCTGATCATTGTTGTGTCTGTCTCTGAATGTTGTTGTGTCTGTCTCTGATATGTTTGTTGTGTCTGTCTCTGATATGTTTGTTGTGTCTGTCTCTGATATGTTTGTGTGTCTGTCTCTGACATGTTTGTTGTGTCTGTCTCTGATATGTTTGTTGTGTCTGTCTCTGATATGTTTGTTGTGTCTGTCTCTGATATGTTTGTTGTGTCTGTCTCTGATATGGTTGTTACGTCTGTCTCTGATATGTTTGTTGTGTCTGTCTCTGATATGTTTGTTGTGTCTGTCTCTGATATGTTTGTTGTGTCTGTCTCTGATATGTTTGTTGTGTCTGTCTCTGATATGTTTGTTGTGTCTGTCTCTGATATGGTTGTTACGTCTGTCTCTGATATGTTTGTTGTGTCTGTCTCTGATATGTTTGTTGTGTCTGTCTCTGATATGTTTGTTGTGTCTGTCTCTGATATTGGTTGTTACGTCTGTCTCTGATATGGTTGTTACGTCTGTCTCTGATATGGTTGTTACGTCTGTCTCTGATATGTTTGTTGTGTCTGTCTCTGATATGGTTGTTACGTCTGTCTCTGATATGGTTGTTACGTCTGTCTCTGACATGTTTGTTGTGTCTGTCTCTGATATGGTTGTTGTGTCTGTCTCTGATATGTTTGTTGTGTCTGTCTCTGATATGGTTGTTAGTCTGTCTCTGATATGGTTGTTGTGTCTGTCTCTGACATGGTTTGTTACGTCTGTCTCTGATATGGTTGTTACGTCTGTCTCTGACATGTTTGTTGTGTCTGTCTCTGATATGTTGTTGTCTGTCTCTGATATGTTTGTTGTGTCTGTCTCTGATATGGTTGTTCGTCTGTCTCTGACATGTTTGTTGTGTCTGTCTCTGATATGGTTTTGTTGTGTCTGTCTCTGACATGTTTGTTTTCTGATATGTTTGTTGTGTCTGTCTCTGACATGTTTGTTGTGTCTGTCTCTGAATGTTTGTTGTGTCTGTCTCTGATATGTTTGTTGTGTCTGTCTCTGATATGGTTGTTACGTCTGTCTCTGACATGTTTGTTGTGTCTGTCTCTGATATGTTTGTTTGTCTGTCTCTGATATGTTTGTTGTGTCTGTCTCTGATACGTTTGTTGTGTCTGTCTCTGATATGTTTGTTATGTCTGTCTCTGATATGTTTGTTATGTCTGACTGATGTCTTTTCATTTCCTGTGTTTGTCCGTGATATGTTTGTATTTATCGTGTCTGTCTGTCTCTGATGTATGCTTGTCTGTTGTCTGTCTCTGTTATACGCTTGTCAGTCTCTATATGTGATTGTTTACCTCCGATATACGCTAGTCTGCATCTGGTAAATGCTTGTCTGTCTATAACGTATGCTCGTCTGTCCCTGATAGATCCCTGCCTCTAGTAAATACTTGTCTGTCTATAACGTCTGTTCGTCTGTCCCTGATAGATCCAGATGCTTGTCTGTCTCTGCACATTCCTGTCTGTCTCTTTTTGATTGCGATTGTGTTTTAATTTTTCTCTGACATGCCCGTTTATCTCTTGTGTGTTTGTCTGTCTGATTTACACACCACACACACACACACACACACACACACACACACACACACACACACACACACACACACCACACCACACAAACACACAACACACACACAACACACGACAACACACACACACACACACACACACACACACACACACACACACACATGCCACACCACCAAACACACAGACACACACACAGACACAGACAGACAGACAGACACACACACACACACACACACACACACACAACACACACACACACACACACCACACAGCCACACCACCAAACACACAGACAGCACACACAACACAGACAGACAGACAGACACACACACACACACACACACACACACACACACACACCACACACACACACAACAAATGCGCGCGCGCGCACCCTTGCTCTCTCTCCCACACACACGTCAGATGCCGCTGCGTTCTGATCAAATGTTAGGATTTACTTAGACCCCATACAGTGCGGAAATAACGGTTAATGATGGCTAAGCGTTTGACGTATGCTTACAGGCCTAGTTACGTCACATTTATCAAGTACAGCCATTTGTCGGCTCTACGTCTGTAGCCGATCATATTCCCCCGTGGACTCCATTGAGAACAAGACTATTGTGTGTGCCCATTGTGTCAAAAATCCTTTTGACTAAAGGTCGGTAACATTTCCCAGACGTCCCCGAATTGTATCAGTGACTGACAGTGTTCCTCAAAAGCAGAACAACTTATGCAAAAACCGAGGCATATTTACAGTATCCTTGATGTCGAGATTTGGATACGTGACGTCAGTTTGTGACGTACAGACGCCACATCCGGTCAGCAAAAAACAAACCCCTCAACCAGTTAATTGCCGTTTCTCTCTTCGGCCCTGAAAGTACGGATGTTCCAGCTTTGTTTAGAAAAACTGATTAGATCGGTCTGAAAATAGTATAAAGGTGACATAACAGATTGAGGGTTATATAAACAAATTAGGTGGACAAAACACCGGAAATAAACGTCTTTTGTGACTCTGTTCTCCGATAATTGTTCCCAAATGCGTCATGCTTTGTTTGCGAGTGAAATTTTCTCGGAGTGTGTGTGTGTGTGTGTGTGTGTGTGTGTGTGAATTTCCTTAGTTGTATCGTGCTTTCTTTCTACCATCCTCATTCTTTGTACTTTTCTTTTCCTCTTTCTTTATTTTGTTCTTATATTCACATTTCTGTTCGTTAAATATATTTCTTTTTTTCTTCTCCCTATCTCTTCTGCACATTCAATTTCTTATAATTATTTGCCTGACCAGCAGGACTAGAACGATAGGGTGATCAACAAAAGATAAACGGGAGATAATCCACACATTCAGAGAGCTCCCCGAGGCCTTCCCTCCCTTGACTGAAACATTACTGGCCATCATCATCATCATCGTCGCCCCGCCCACAGCATAAGCCGGCGGATTTGGGGGATGGGGGTGGGGGAGGGTCCAAGGCAGCTGTTTTAAGATGCCTGTGCTCTCCTAGCCGGTTCCTCGTTCTTCAGGTCTCTTCTTCACACAGTCTGACTGACCTGACATTGGAACTGAACAGTTTTATCTTTTTGCAGAGAGTTGCATGTTTTGAGCTGCAGGAAAGCCGCTATTGCCTTGATGACTCTTGCCACGACATTGTCCTGATAGATGAATATTCCGACTTCCTCAAGAGCTCTCCCATGCAGTGTAATTGGATCAGCGCTGAATGTGTCGAACTTTAAGGACTTGGGTCTTTCTTTTGTGGATGTTGATGTCAACTTAGGGTAGTTGCTTGCTCCGAGGTCTTTTCGTGCATCTGCTAGTGACTATGGCATAGTAATTTCAGGTCATCTACAAAGTCCATTTCATCCAAGGGAGTCCACTAAATTTTGGTTCCCTCTGCACTGCGGAGGTCTTCATGATCTGAGAGAAAAAGGAAAGGGGACAGCAGGCAGCCTTGATTGACCCCAGTCTTCTGAAAACTGTTGGTAAGATAAGATAATGTTGCTTATAGCCCAGCCGACCGCAAAGGGCCACATCAGGGATGTCACCACGTTAAAATCAACTCACAAGTCAGTCATTCACACATTTCTTTAAAATACATCGAAAAACCATCCAAAGTTTGTTAAAAATCTTTCCACTGTAAAATCTCAGATCCGATGAAAAATGTTAATCTCTTTCAAGAACTCAAAGATCGCGTCAGGTGGGACATCTCTGAACAAAGTTTTCATGGAATCTGCCGTAAAATGTTTGTGTCTCACATCGTGCAAGTCCCAACACTCTAAAAGAATATGTTTCATTGTGAGTGGCACATGACATGGAATGCACCACGGAGCTTCTTCACTCTTTAAAAGGTACGAATGGGTAAAATACGAATGGCCGGTGTGCAGCCGGCACAGAACTGTTTCTTCTTTACGACCACCAGACGTAGATGAGAGGAACTCCTTAAGGTATGGACGGATCTGAAAGAGTTTGTTATCCGTCTGTGTATTCCAATCCTCCTGCCAGAGGTCTCTCACATAATCGTTAATTTTGGGTTTCAGATCTGAGCAGGGGATATATATGTTGGACAATTTCTCTGTTGTGGCATTCTTGGCTAAACGATCAACCATTTCGTTCCCTCCGATGCCAACATGACCAGGAACCCAAGCCAGAATAATGTTATAACCATCCGCTTTCAACTTGGTCAAAAGTTCAAAGAAGTGTAAAAGTTCTGGATGCTGAGGTTTGCGGCCAGCTATGGCCTCCAACGCTGACAATGAATCCGACAGAACCAGAAAGTCCCTCCTCGTAGATTGTGAGATTATCCTCAGCGCCAGAACAGAGCAGTAAGTTCAGCAGAATAAGCAGAAGCTCTGAAGGTATATGTTCTAACAATATTGAGAAGGAGCAACAGGGCAATAGGCTGCACAGGCCACTCCATCGTCAGACTTGGAACCGTCAGTGAAAACTTTTTGATAGGATGTTGGTGAGCTGTCCTCTACGGGTCACTCGACATGCCTTTCTTTCTTCAGATGTCTTTGCCAGGGTAACCAGTGTGAGTGAAACACCATAGTCTGAGCAGTCTGCAGGTGGCTTTTCTGTCTACCTGACGAGTGGCTTTTCGTTGTCAACAGTGTGATGTAGAGAAATCCCGACAGTTACTGGTTTACAATGCGTAGTGTGGTATGTGCAGGATCTGCCTTGATGGACACCAGCCCACTCATCTTGTAGGTGGTGTAAGCTCCCCCCCCCCCCCATTCTTTTCAGGGTGATTCTGTTTAGAGGTATATCTGGCATTGACAGTAGTGGATTTCACCTGATGTCGGCAAGATTGGTGAAGTCTCCCTTCTGGGAAAGCTGTATCAGACCTCCTTCTTTCCGATGAAACAGTACCCTTCTTCTTCCCATATTTGCGTATACAGGCCCTACAACGGTTCAGTAGTGGTGTCCAGGTCTGTCTTCAGGACTTCTGCCGTCTGTGGCCCGCTGTCAGTAGTGGTGTCCAGGTCTGTCTTCAGGGCTTCTGCCGTCTGTGGCCCGCTGTCAGTAGTGGTGTCCACGTCTGTCTTCAGGGCTTCTGCCGTCTGTGTCCCGCTGTCTTTCCATTCTTCAAATATAACATTGCTTTCCTCCCTTCTTCCTCGGTACGTTTGCCGCGATCTGTAGGTGGATCTCTCTCAGCCGACCGAATGGCAAAAGAGTTCTGTGGCTTTTGTCGAATCAGACTGTCTTATACATAATTTACCCATCTCTCCATCTGTTCTGTTCTCATGATGACTTTCTCTTCCTTGGTTTTTAAGCTGGTTGTTTTGGCTGGCTGTGCTCGACCTGCTTGCTTCTCATCACATTTGCTGTTACTATTTTTGCTTCCTTTGCTGTGCTGTTTTTCTTCGACATAGCTACATATGTACATTGATATTTCTCTTGTGCTGCTGCGTATTTTTCTTGTGCTCTTGTCTTAGCTACGCTCTTACAGCCGTAATATACATTTAGTTTCTTTTGCTTTCTCTCCTGGATCTTGCACAGTGACTCTGCCGTTAACCCTTGCTTCTGGGGTGTTTCTAGGGGCTGACTACCTTCTGACGTGTTCTTAGCCTCTGTCTGAATCCCTGCAACCGTTTCACAAGGCCAGTTTCCTTGTATTTCAACAGTTTTAGCGAAATGTGAAACTGGCTGATGAGAGCCAACCTGCATTCTTCCTTCGACTCTTCATCAGTCAGCTAACATCGCAGTGTGTCCCTTGTTGGAGGTTCACATCCACTTGTTTCTCCAGCTTTTCTTTCAATATGTCGACCACGGCTCATGATGCTGTGCAAAGAATTCTCCAGATTCATTCATCTCACAGAGTCAATGAGTTTCTTCACCTCCTCAGAAACCAGTTTTGTCGAAACCACGTTGACTGCTCCCCGTAGACTGCCGATGTCGGGGCTGTGGCTGTGGACGGGGCAGGGAGAGGGGGGGGGGGGGGGGGGGGGCTCGGAATGAGCGGCGTGGGTGCAATACCACTGATGTGGCATGGAAGATGGGGCAGCCCCCCAAAAAGTTTGTCCAATCCAATTTTCTTCGTATAAATTACTCATCGGGTTATGGATCTTCTTCTTCTTCTTCGTCTTGTTCTTGTTCTTCTTGTTCTTGTTCTTGTTCTTCTTCACCTTTTTTCTTTTAGCTTGCTGGACACTTTTCAAGGATGCTCTTCAGTGTTGTACATCTAGGTCTTGGTTTCTTCGTGTTTATACGATGCGTCGCGCTGGGCAACGTTCATCTTGATGGTCATGCTTCATGTCCTGAAGGATGCCACCATCATTCTTGGTCCACAGACTTTCCGCCCTGTCAGAGAGGACCGTGCTGATATGGACAGCATCAGTGTTATAGCTTCTGTGTGTGTGTGTGTGTGTGTGTGTGTGTGTGTGTGTGTGTGTGTGTGTGTGTGTGTGTGCGCGTGCGTGCGTGCGTGCGTGCGTGCGTGCGTGTGTGCGTGCGCGCGCGCGCGCGTTTGATTGATTATCTTCATGCCAGAAGTATAAAAGAATTTCTGCCGTCTGCATTCTGATATTTGCACATGGCACCCGGTGGTTCATTCCCTACAGTGCGTTGTCGCAGTTTCTCGTCTGTTGCCATGCATGAGGTATTGCATGTTCACGGTGCTCACGTTCCATGTTCCCCGTTTGATGTTCCTGGTCACAAACGGAAGGAAGGGGTGGGGAGGAGGGGATGGGGGTCGGCCTTGAGCGTCCTCTCGGCTTTCACTCCACGGCGTCATAATTCTTCAGGGCAAATACCCGCGCCTCTTCTAGTGATGAAGTGATTTGTTCCGTTATCGACGTTTCTGTAGCGGACAAAGTTTTATGTGGTGGGAGTGCTGTCCCTTCACCCAGCTTTTCCCCCACGTTCTCACCCGCCCTGGTAGCGGCCATGACAGAGAAACATCATAGTGCAAACACCCATTGAAGACCGAATTGTTACGCCAAGAACTTTTTGATAATGTTTGTTTGGTTTGTTTGGCAGTTGAGGACAGTACTTCTCTCTGGGTCCCTCCTGCACCTTCGGGTGTATCTTTTCCTGATAGTGGTTTGAGCATCGACAGACAGCACACTGCTTTTAGACTTTATGTTGTGGCTTTAAGCTGACCTCTCCTCTTTCTCATATGTGCATTAAAACATTTATAGGTGGTTCCAAGCAGACAGATTAAAGTGAATTGAATGGGAGTTTGACGAAGCCATGCTGGCGCAAGGAGAGGGTCACAGGGGAGTTCCAAGGTCTGAAATGTAAGGTCAAGTGTAGGGGGTCAGGGGTCAGTTTTTATATATCATCATGAATGATGTCATTGTTAGAAATCCTTCATGATTGATGGCGGAAGTGGGGTGGGGAGTGGGATATTCTTTGAAAGCCGATATATAGTTTATTTTTGATTTTATTTTAAGGTGAGCTACTGCGCACGCGCGCGCGCACACACACAGACACACACACACACACAGACACACACACACACACACACAGACATATACATATATATATATATATATATATATATATATTTCTGATGATAGCAAGGCTTGAAACAAGCTTGTAGATTTTTACACTTCATTTAAAAAAAAATTTTAACCAAAAAAAAAAAAAAAATAATATATATATATACACAATACATACATACACACATACATACATAAGTATGTATGTATGTAGTATGTATGTATGTATGTATGTATGTATGTATGTATGTATGTATATATGTATGTATGTATGTATGTATGTATGTGTCTATCTATCTGCATAATCCATGTAAGCCCTTGGAGCATACCATGGGCACAAATAAAAACAATATCAAATCGTTTATAATTTTCTTTCACAGAATAATCTGCAACCAGCCATTCCACTCAGTTAAAAGATCGCTATCCTGGGCATGACCCATAATCTACGAACACATGAACTGACCCCTGCTTCACGTCAGATTCAGCCCTCCTCACCTGCATCCCTGTCACTGCCTCATCTTGGTTTCTCTGTACAGTCCCAGTCCATTCATTGTAAACTGTCTGCTTGGAACCAAGAATGCACCTTGATGTGTATACGAAATGGATGTGGAATCAACTTTTAAGACACAGTAAAAAATGTGAGAACAAGGTAACCGTGCCTGTCCACATACGGTTAAAACAAATTCAAGGTCTTGGCATACTAATTTTTTGGTGAGTCACCTACAATCATCGTATGGCTGCGCTATTTGTCCTTAAAGATGAGATCGGAGTTTATTTTCCTTCAATCGCCCCTGTTGTTCTAAAATTTCAGGGAAGTTTGAAGATACTTCGTGATCTGTTAGGGCTCAAATACAACTTTACTTACGAAACTTTGCAACAACAATGTAACCGAGTATACGACAAACTTAATCTTAAGCAAACTTAAAAAAAAAATTATTCACTTCTCTGTTGGGATTCGGATTTCTTCCTTCTCATTGTAGAACCGGGATCACCCTCTCCCCTCACTGTTATGAATAGAGCAGCATTGAAAATAAACAACCAAATAATAATTATAATGAAAGTGATAAAACAAATAAGGATCGAGAATCAAACGCAATTGTTATTTTCTGTTACCATACATAAACCCTCAGTCCCTAAAGTTCTCGTACTTTTCACGGCAACTTGAACAGAAAAATATTGAGAGTTCAATTAGCTGGCCGTCTGAGTTCGAGTTCGGATTACAAAATGTTTCTAGTAAAACTATGATTATGGTTGGAAAATTGTCAGCCTTTCACAGAGAGCGCTGATAAAGTAATTGAAAAGAGTACGTCAATATGAAATACTACAGAGGATTCACTGTTCTTTTCTGAGTTTTTCTTTCTTTTTTTGTGATCAAGTGTATACGCAAGTGGCAAGATCTGATTATTTAAAGAAGAAGGATGATGATGAAGAAGAAGCAGAAGAAGCAGAAGAAGAAGAAGAAAGAAGAAGAAGAAGAAGAAGAAGAGGAAGAAGAAGAAGAAGGAGAAGGAAAAGCAGAAGAAGAAGAAGAAGATTAAGACGAAGAAAAAATGGAATGACAAAGAAAGAAGTGACACTGTTTCAAGTGGAATCCTCAGAAAACAGTGATTTGTTTGCCATGCTCACTGAAGATACAGTCTTCATGTTTTGACGTCCTGTCAAGTGTTCAGACGATATCTCTGTGCATGGCAGGCAATGTCCACGGTACCCCATCTCCTGCCTTTGACCCTCAGTGATAAATTCCTCGATCAGCCTACGTACACCCATCCTCCACGCACTTCCCCCAGTCCAGCCTATGCGGGAAGATCATGCTTTGATCGACACAGAGAGAGGACGAGTTACATCATTAATGCCACGCTTCTCAGCACTCTCACACTGCCTGGAGAATTGGATGTGCTAGTTTTCCTCGGTGTTTAAAAAAGAGATCGATAGTCTGAACATGACCCAAGGCACGGGGGAGGGCAGCTCCTATCTGGGCTTTTTCATTCAATTCCTTCACTGGTAGCAGCTCTGCACAGGCTGAGTGTATTGGCCAGGCTGGCCGGTCCTGGTATTTCTGTCGTGTGATGTCATTGTAGCTGTGATCCCAAGCTGTCAACAATTCCATAGCAAGGTCCATGAACTGACCTGACAAATGACCAGGGAACGTGAGGAACTTCTCTTTCCTCCACGCACCAGACGACGTGGCACCAGGGCTCTCTCTGTCTGTCTGTCTGTCTGTCTGTCTATCTGTCTCTCTCCCTGCCTTTGCACACGTCTCCTTTGATAGCTTCCCTTGAAGGCAAGATTTTTCCGACTTCCTCGCTTAAAAGATCACTGCGGGGAAAACAAATTCATCCACTCTGAAGGTCTACAAATAACAGCATGAACGTGTTTGCCTCTCGGTTTCTTGAGTAGGGTTTTCCCTGAATCCACTGAGGTTGTGTAGATCATGATACTAGTTCTAAATGTCCTCCATTTGCTCTGTTGTTTCTGATTGTTTGATTTTAGTTTTTTCCCTGTCTTTCTTGCTTTTAAAATTTTGTTCTCTTTGAAAGAAGAGAACAACTTGCACAAACCTCTTTGGATTAATGGTCACTACTGAAGCGGTTCACACTACACAACGTTTCAACAAAGCATATACAGATTTTTGTTTCTTATTTTCTTGTTATTGTCGCCATATTTGTGAAAGCCATAGATGACATTTGGTACCAGTTTTCATGAAAAGCCAGCATCCCTAAAGATGAGATCGGAGTTTATTTTCCTTGGAGCATCCGTATTGTTCCAAGATTTGAAGGGAAGGCATTGAAGGTTATATGTAATTTGTTAGGATTCAAACACATCTTTACTTGCGACACATTATAACAATGAGGTAATAGAGTATATGACAAGCTTAAACAACCAACCTTTTTTTTTACACCTCTATATTTGCATTCACCCCTCTCCCCTCACTGTTATGAATAGAGCAGCATTAAAAGTAATTAACCAAATGATAATTGTAATGAAAGTAATGAAATGAATAAGATTTTAAATCAAACTTAACTGTGATTTCTGTTACCATACACCATCCCTGAATTCCCACAGTCTTGGTACTTTCCATGGCAACTTGACAGAAATGTACTGTTAGTTCTATTAGTTGGCTGTCTGAGTTCAAGTTCGGATTACAAAGTATTTCTCAGTAAAACTATGACTATGGTTGGAAAATTGTCAGCCTTTTAACACACATGTTAATTAGGTAATTGAAAAGAGTACGTCAATGTAACAGAAATACTACAGAAGATTCGCTGTTCTTTTCTTCGTTTTTTTGTGATTAAATGCATACACAAATTGCAAGCTCTAATTTTCGGAAGAAGAAGATGAAGAAGAAGAAGAAGATGAAGATGAAGACAAAGAAGATGAAGACAAAGACAGAGAGAAGAAGAAGAAGACAAAGATGAAGACAAAGAAGAAGAACAGAAGAAGAAGAACAGAAGAAGAAGAAGAAGAAGAAAAACAGAAAGACAAAAGAAGTGACACTGTTTCAAGTGGAATTCTCAGAAAACAGTGATTTGTTTGCCATGCTCACTGAAGATACAGTCTTTATGTTTTGACGTCCTGTCAAGTGTTCAGACGTTATCTCTGTGCATGGCAGGCAATGTCCACGGAACCCCATCTCCCGCCTTTGACCCTCAGTGATAAATTCCTCGATCAGCCTACGGTACACCCATCCTCCACGCACTTCCCCCAGTCCAGCCTATGCGGGAAGATCACGCTTTGATCGACACAGAGAGAGAAAGAGTTACATCATTAATGCCACGCTTCTCAACATTCTCACACTGCCTGGAGAATTGGATGTGCAAGCTTTCCTGGTGTCAAATCGATAGTCTGAACAACACGGACTAAGGCACAGGGGAGGGCAGCTCCTACCTGGGCTTTTTCATTCAATTCCTTCACTGGTAGCAGCTCTGCACAGGCTGAATGTATTGGCCACACTGGCCGGTCCTGGCATTTCTGTCGTGTGATGTCATTGTAGCTGTGATCCCAGCTACCAACAATTCCATAGCAAGGTCTGTGAACTGACCTGACAAATGACCAGGGTACGTGAGGAACTTCTCTTTCCTCCATGTACCAGACGACATGGCACCAGGGCTCTCTCTCTCTGTGTCTGTCTGTCTGTCTATCTGTCTCTCTCCCTGCCTTTGCACACGTCTCCTTTGATAGCTTCCCTTGAAGGCAAGATCTTTCCGACTTCCTCGCTTAAAAGATCACTGCAGGTAAAACAAATTCATCCACTCTGAAGGTCTACAAATAACAGCATGAACGTGTTTGCCTCTCGGTTTCTTGAGTAGGGTTTCCCCTGAATCCACTGAGGTTGTGTAGATCATGATACTAGTTCTAAATGTCCTCCATTTGCTCTGTTGTTTCTGATTGTTTGATTTTAGTTTTTTCCCTGTCTTTCTTGCTTTTAAAATTTTGTTCTCTTTGAAAGAAGAGAACAACTTGCACAAACCTCTTTGGATTAATGGTCACCACTGAAGCGGTTCACACTACACAACGTTTCAACAAAGCATATACAGATTTTTGTTTCTTATTTTCTTGTTATTGTCGCCATATTTGTGAAAGCCATAGACTGACATTTGGTACCAGTTTTCATGAAAAGCCAGCATCCTTAAAGATGAGATCGGAGTTTATTTTCCTTGGAGCGTCCCTATTGTTCCAAGATTTTAAGGGAAGCATTTAAGGTTTTAGGTAACTTGTTAGGATTCAAACACATCTTTACTTGCGACTCATTGTAACAATGACGTAATAGAGTATATGACAAGCTTAAACAACCAACCTTTTTTTACACCTCTATATTTGCATTCACCCCTCTCCCCTCACTGTTATGAATAGAGCAGCATTAAAAGTAACTAACCAAATGATAATTGTAATGAAAGAAATGAAATGAATAAGATTTTAAATCAAACTTAACTGTGATTTCTGTTACCATACACCATCCCTGAATTCCCACGGTCTTGGTACTTTCCATGGCAACTTGACAGAAATGTACTGTTAGTTCTATTAGTTGGCTGTCTGAGTTCAAGTTCGGATTACAAAGTATTTCTCAGTAAAACTATGACTATGGTTGGAAAATTGTCAGCCTTTTAACACACATGTTAATTAGGTAATTGAAAAGAGTACGTCAATGTAACAGAAATACTACAGAGGATTCGCTGTTCTTTTCTTCGTTTTTTTTTGTGATTAAATGCATACACAAATTGCAAGCTCTAATTTCGGAAGAAGAAGATGAAGAAGAAGAAGAAGATGAAGATGAAGACAAAGAAGATGAAGACAAAGACAGAGAAGAAGAAGAAGAAGACAAAGATGAAGACAAAAGAAGAAGAAGAAGAAGAAGAAGAAGAAGAAGAAGAAGAAGAAAAAACAGAAAGACAAAAGAAGTGACACTGTTTCAAGTGGAATTCTCAGAAAACAGTGATTTGTTTGCCATGCTCACTGAAGATACAGTCTTCATGTTTTGACGTCCTGTCAAGTGTTCAGACGATATCTCTGTGCATGGCAGGCAATGTCCACGGTACCCCATCTCCTGTCTTTGACCCTCAGTGATAAATTCCTCGATCAGCCTACGGTACACCCACCCTCCACGCACTTCCCCCAGTCCAGCCTATGCGGGAAGATCATGCTTTGATCGACACAGAGAGAGGACGAGTTACATCATTAATGCCACGCTTCTCAGCACTCTCACACTGCCTGGAGAATTGGATGTGCAAGCTTTCCTGGTGTCAAATCGATAGTCTGAACATGATCGAAAGCACGGGGGAGGGCAGCTCCTATCTGGGCTTTTTCATTCAATTCCTTCACTGGTAGCAGCTCTGCACAGGCTGAGTGTATTGGCCACGCTGGCCGGTCTGGCATTTCTGTCGTGTGATGTCATTGTAGCTGTGATCCCAGCTGTCAACAATTCCATAGCAAGGTCTGTGAACTGACCTGACAAATGACCGGGGAACGTGAGGAACTTCTCTTTCCTCCACGCACCAGACGACGTGGCACCAGGGCTCTCTCTCTCTCTCTCTCACGTCTCTCTGCCTTTGCACGAGTCTACTTTGAAAGCCTCCCGTGAAGGCAAGATCTTTGTGACCTCCTCGCTTAAAAGATCACAGCAGGCAAAAAAAAAATAATCCACTCTGAAGGTCTACAAATTACAGAATGAACATGTTTGCCTCTCGGTGTCTGGACTAAGTTTTTCCTGGAAGCGCTGAGATTTTTTTTTTTTTTTTTTAAATAGAAGATTTGCATGATCAAGGGTTCTTACTGCATGGTCAAGGGTTCCTACTGACTGCGTTTGATTGGTAGATACTACAAGCTTTTGTTTTGTCAACAAGAGATCGTTTTTAGCCTAACCCCTTGGTTGGTAATTTTTGCAAGCTTCTTGTTTCACAAACTTTCTCCCCAGGATATCACCTACATTCAGCCTCCTGCTTTTAACCTCCATGTCTCAGCCTGTGATGAGTTTCAGCCTCACCAAGATTGACAGTTCCATCATCAATCTCCCCCTTGATGTCTGTTCTCTGTCCCACCCTTGCCATGATATGGCCCATCGTGGTCAGCAGGGCTATAATAATAATAATGAATACTTATATAGCGCCAATTCTCGGCTTGAGACCAAGCTCTAAGCGCTTTACAATCCACACGCGTTTACACAAAGGGCTGCCTACCTGGGTAGTGCCGACTGAAGAGCTGCCAGCTGGCGATTCATTCAGTCGTTTCCCGTATCATCCAGTCAATATCGTTCAATATCGTTCACTCAATTTCCTTACTTCCTTCATTCTTTCCATTTCTCACGCAGAGTGCTTGCTTTGTGTAACGTGTCATCCATACCAACGGCCAAACTGGCCTTCTCTTCCGAAAGTTGGTGATGGGATTTTACGTGTGTGCAAGATGTTATGCGTGCGTTCACACACGGAACCTCGGTTTAAAAGTCTCATTCGAAGGACTGTATGGGAAATGGAATCAGAACCAATGTTAACTCCGAGGGAAAAATCCCCCTGTACCGAAACGGCCCAGTGGAGATTCGAACCCGCGACCCCAGGATCACGAGTTCGGCACTCTACCAACTGAGCTATTCCGGCCCCCAACAACATGCATGACACCATCTCCCTGTAGACCTGTTTCCTGCCATTCCCTGCCTCAGCCCTTAAGTTAGACAGACTCAGGCTCTCTCAGGGACACTGAGCTCATACGATGGCATTCAAGTGGGTCGTTAACTAGTGTCTACTGTTCCAACAGTTCTGGGTTAAAAACAACAACAACAACAAATAAACCCTGACTAGCGGTTCTTGACCTTACTCCGAATGAAACTCCCGACGTCCTCTCCTGACGTATGACCTCCCCCCCCCCCCCCCCCCCCCCCAACCTCTTATTTTTTTCCACATTAAAAGAAATCGGTTAATGTCCCCACTCCCCCCTTTTTTTTTTATTAGAGGTGAAGCCCCCATCCTCCCCCTTTTCCCCCATCTTTTTTTTTCTCTCCAACAAGTGACAACCACTTTCGCGCACCATGTAGGTCTGTTATGTTCTATTACTAATGGACATCCTCAGGTGAAGTGTTTTGGCGTTTGATACAAAGCGTCTAGGTTTATGTATGTTCTGTTGTTTGGTGTGGTGGCACAGTCACTCTGTGTATGCGGGAAAAAAAGAGAACGGAAGGAAAAAAAAAAAAAGAAAGAGAGAGAGAGAGAGAGAGAGAGGAGAGAGAGAGAGAGAGAGAGAGAGAGAGAGAGAATGAAAGAAAGAAAGACAGACAGCATGATAGAGCGAAAAAGAAAGAAAGAAAAGAAGGCAGAAAGAAAGTAGGAAGAAAAAAATACACCACGGACGCAAATGTACTGTGGTAACTACGTAAAATCACATAAATTAGCCAGCCACAGTAGGCTAAATGTAACTAAGTCTGACTGCATTCCGGACGCACGACTTGAAAGCAGGTCATCTGTCACGTGTGATCACTCAACATTCATCGTGACTGGACGGAGTCAGAGGTCCACCCGACTGCAGACCTGGGGGCAGGTATAGATCTCTTCCCCCTGACAACGAACTCCTGGACCAGGACAGCCATCAGACAGGCGGATCAACTCACCAACAAGTCACCAGCCGCCGTGGCGAAGTGGTTAGCGTCGTGGACTCCCGGCTGTGAGGTCATGGGTTCGATTCCCAATAGAACCATGAGGGATTTTTTTTTGCCCCGACCAGCTCCTAGCCAGAGCTGAGTTTGCTGTGGGTTCAGCTGGGAAGACTGGGACCACACAGTTGAGTTTCATCCACTTAATGGAAAGTGTTGCTTGAATTTCCTGACCAACACTGCAGGTGTCTGTATTTCTCGGACCTGGTTGATGCCAGGGTCTGTTAAGAAAGTAAGCGTAGAGTACAGCCCTGTCATGCAGTCTCAGACCGGAATGGAAATCCATAGCATCATCTTCATCCTCATTCTCATCGATCAGTATAAAAAAAAGTATCAAATTCTGTGGCTCTTCATGCCCTGCTCTCAATGGTGACCTCGCTGTCGATGTTCTCTCCATGTCTATGGCCTTAGTTTGATTCCGTCGGGGTCACCGGTATTGGCAAGTTCATGGGGGGCTGTCGTTGGACGGACGTGATGGCGGCTGCCAGAAGGAGAGCTCACTCACGTCGGCTCCGCGACTAATCAATAAGTAGGGAGCTTGGTGGGTGGTGTCCTGCGTATGTTGGATCAGTACTGGTACCACTGAACACCACCGAGGTGACTCAGCGGCAGTGCAGTGTCTCCTCCGGTGGGTTGCCTCTTGACGGCTTCACGTTGACCGCTCCTTGTGGATTGCCGGTGTCGGGGCTGTGGCTGTGGACGGGGGCTCGGAATGAGCGGTGTGAGTGCAATGCCACTGGGGTGGCACAGAAGATGGGACAGAAAAAAAACCCAGCAAGCATTGACACCCAGAGTGGGAGTCAGGACTCATGCAGTCTGGCTGTATCCTGCAGTACTACTCTTATGAACAACTTGTGCTGATGCTTCACGTGCCGCTGGCCGGAGAGCCTCGTCCATATTTGCCAGCTTCTTAATTCAGGGGCATGTCTGAGGACTTCAGTGGCATTGGCCCCTTGGGGGACATGGTCACTACGTCGACTTCTACCTCTCACTCCTCCGCCCTCTCCCAACATCTCCCCGTGAGCCGTCTCCCTTTGAGGCCGGGGTGCCTATCTCCTGCATCTGTGTTTGTGAACGAGAGGGGGATGGGCGGGGTGATCCAAATTTAAATGAAACAGATAAAGTTTACTGCGTGTAGCTAATTTCAAGCCCCAAACCACAGCCGCCAAGTTCTCAATTTGCCCGGGTGGGGGTGGGGGGTGGGGGTGGGGGGAGACCACTCGTACCTAGGAATCGACATTTCCTCATCCATCCTCAAAGAGCGATAACTCAAAGTCATTGAGATCCACGGGTTTCTCACGCCGAGTCTCAGGAGGAAATAACCGCTGTCCATTCATGTCGGGATCTGATTAGGACTTGCCACTGAATTAACCCCTGAGGTCCTTCTTAGGGGTCGATACTTTTTCGACTTAATTGGCTCGTGAGGTGTAGTGCTTGGGTGTTCCCGACATTTGCCTGCTTTCCTTACTGGCTTTCACGAGTCTCAGACCACCCTTCTGCTTCTTTTTCCTTTAAAGTCTAGCTGTCAACCTCGACATTTATTGACACGTACGAGTTCAATTTGCACAGCATCCGAAAAAAAAAAACAGAGATGTGTTTGGCTACTGGGCTTGTCTCAGCACTCTCAAACTGAAAGCGCTGAGGGAGCAGGACGTAACAGTCTCTGGGGGCAGGGCGTTCCAATCACGGATAGAACTGGAGACAAAGTTGTGGTGGTAGCCGGCATGGCAGGGCATGTCTTGGTACTGCTGGTGGAGGAGGCTTCGTCTACGTAGCGCTGGAAGACACGGGTTACAGGTAGAAACCCCCCCACACAAGCCAGTCCGCAGCAGATCTTGTGGAGCACGGCGAGTCTTAGTGCCCGCAGGGATTCTTCAAGCAAAGGCCGCTGCAGCTGTTTGAGCATGTCTTTGACGCTTGGGTTTTTCATTAAGGTGAACGTTTCCTCTCTCCCCTACATGTTTCTTTCATTTGTTTTCCCGTATTCGAACATCCACATGGGGAGGTTAGTGTGAGAAACAGAATTTTTTTTAATCAAAATAAGTTTTGCGAAAGAATTAATCCCTCCAGACACTAAAACTTCTTTTTTCATTCATGTACTGTCTGAAATGTTTGGGAATGGTCCTCGGGGTTTAGTGACGTTCAGTCAGGGGAGGTGAAGCTTCATGGAACTCTTACAGTGCGTGAGTTATCTCCCATTTGTTTTTCTCATTTCCCTCTCGTTTATGGAGCTTCTTCACGCCAACGACAACGGCCCGATCATGAAGTTTGTCGACAAATTCACGTAACTGGAAAATTCCCTTCTTTTCTTTGTTGAAAAACCAAACCCACCGTCAATACACATAGAGTACATTTGTTTAATTATTAACCTTTAGTTATATCCACTCCACCCACCAAAACATCAAATTTCTGTGGTTTTTTTGCCAACTGGTGATTTACGGTCTAATCCGTACAATATCAACAAGATTAGTCCATCAGTTAGGGGCCCAGGTGGCACAGTGGGTAAGGTGTAAGCTTGTTGTTCTGAAGTCCAGGGTTCGAATCCCAGTGGAGCCAGCCAGGCTGGAAAGATTTTCCCTTCGGCGTGAACCTCTGTCAAGAGTTCAGTCCCCTGGTAGATCTTCGGATGATAAAACAGTCTCGGTGCGTGAACGCATGCACAAAGAACAGATGTCTTGCGCGCGCACGTTCAGACACATGTGTGCTGGTGTCGTGTTTAAAATATCATTATCAAAGACAAGAGTGTAGGTATCTTAGTGATGGGATGAAAAATGGTTGCCACACGCACAAAACATCAACTTGGATTTGTACCCAAGAAACGAAAAAAAGAAAAAAAAAAAAAGAAAAGAAAAACAGCACGTCTGCTGTACAGAATCTTCTCCTCCCTTATCGCACATTATCTCGTCTGTCCGCCACACACACACACACACACACACACACACGCATGCACGCACGCACACAACACACACACACACACACACACACACACACACACACACACACACACACACAACACACACACACACAGAGAACAGATTTTTGTCACACCTCCCATACTCCCTCCGCACATCTCTCTCTCTCTCTCTCTCTCTCTCTCTCTCTCTCTCTCTCTCTCTCTCACGCCCCGTTCTCCACATTCAGCCACTCACCTCCCCAGGTCGTCCACGAGACAGAAGCCCGGGGGAAGAGCCTGAAGAAGCGGCAGAGGAGAAGACTCCAGCAGGCCCCGAGGTGGTCAGGGCCGACTCCGCCAGCGCGGGAGACGCTGCGGTGGTGGCGACGCCTTGGAGGACCCGCAGGTCCCTGACCCTGAGCCCTGCTGCTGTTGCAGAACTTGCTGCTTCCTCTGCTGCTCCTGCTCGTAGTCATGGTACTGGACGGGGTCCTGTGGACAGAGAGTCAGCTGAGTGAGTTACATGCAGGTGTAGCATCCAACATCTACACACACACCCCTGTCAGCTGAGTGAGTCACATGCAGTGTAACACCTCTGTCAGCTGAGTGAGTCACATGCAGGTGTAACACCCCTGTCAGCTGAGTGAGTCACATGCAGGTGTAACACCCCTGTCAGCTGAGTGAGTCACATGCAGGTGTAGCATCCAACATCCACACACACCCCTGTCAGCTGAGTGAGTTACATGCAGGTGTAGCATCCAACATCCACAGATACCCCTGTCAGCTGAGTGAGTTACATGCAGGTGTAGCATCCAACATCCAAACACACACCTGTAAGCTGAGTGAGTTACATGCAGGTGTAACACCCCTGTCAGCTGAGTGAGTTACATGCAGGTGTAGCATCCAACATACACACACATCCCTGTCAGCTGAGTGAGTTACATGCAGGTGTAACACCTCTGTCAGCTGAGTGAGTCAAATGCAGGTGTAACACCCTGTGAGCGGAGTGAGTCACATGCAGGTGTAACACCCCTGTCAGCTGAGTGAGTCACATGCAGGTGTAGCATCTAAAATCCACACACCCCTCTGTTATACAGAGATCGACCTTGTCTCCACATCCATTTTGCGTCCAATTTGAGGAGATAAGTGATTGTTCGCTCTTCGTTTTCATTGTCTTGAATGTTGTTTGTCTTGTCTGAAGAAGACCTTAGAGGTCGAAACGCGTTGTGTTTTGTCTTGTAATTTTTTTTGTTTCTTTCGTTCGGCGGAACAGTATTTTTTTTCTTTGAAGTATGCCTCCCATCGTTTGTTGATTCAGATCTGTATGTTTGGGTTTTGCTTGAGTTGTGTTCTTTCGCTACCAGGTCTAACTACAGTCAGTTCTTTAACTACTGTAACTACGATTCGGAGGCGAATCATGATTGCCGAAATGACTATAATCTTTCATGTTTGTTGACTGGCTGTGTTACGCCATGTTTCTCGAGCTTTCGATTTCATCACAACAAATAATCGGAATTTGAGGGGGTTGAATAAGTGATGTTTGAGAATGATTTCAAGAGAGTGAAGTACACATCTTCGTTTTAGCAGCAACGTGACGATCATATCAAGATTGATCTGTGAACCATCTGCCGGTATCAAAGCCTTTCATTTGTCACCTGTCTGGATTGGTACAATGGCAGATCAGAACCAGCTCTTCCCATTCGTTTCAGTCAGCGTCCACTGTCTACTAAAGAGTGTTTCAAAAACAAGAGATCGGTTCTTCGTTGTAACATCCACCTCCAGTAGTAATATCAGAGACCGGGATGATTATTGAAATGGGCAGTGAAAATGTCTGTTTTCATGTTTGGTGCCACCGGTATTGGAACTCGCAACAAATGTCGGCCAACTCAGTTGGTAGAACGCCGGACTCGTAATCTTGGTGATCCTGGGGTTGCGGGTTCGAATCTCCGCCGGGCCGTTTTGGTGCAGGGGGATTTTTCGCTCGGAGTTAACATTAGTTCTGACTCCATTTCCCATACAGTCCTTCGAATGAGACTATAAACCGAGGTTCCGTGTGTGAACGCACACATAACATCGTGCACACGTAAAATCCCATTACCAGCTTTCGTAAGAGAAGGTCAGTTTGGCCGTTGGTATGGATGACACGTTACACATAGCATGCACCCTGCGTGAGAAATTGAAAGAATGAAGGAAGTAAGGAAATTGAGTGAACGATATTGAACGATATTGACTGGATGACACGGGAAACGACTGAATGAAGCGCCAGCTGGCAGCTCTTCAGTCGACACTACCCAGGTAGGCAGCCCGTTGTGTAAACGAGTGTGGGTTGTAAAGCGCTTAGAGCTTGGTCTCTAGCCGAGAATAGGCGCTATATAAGTATTCATTTTAATATAATGATAATAATTTGGTGCCGTAAGCAACTGAGACAACCGGAGGGAAGCATCGCAGATGGCAGGTTCAAATCTTTTCGAGTTTGTCTAACAGATGAAAAGTTGGTCCAGTTAATCACACATTTGCTTAGGGGAGCGAGAGCACACTGGATCCATGATTAGTGTCTCGCACGGTGCAGGGTTTCCCACCCCACCCCCTGCACCCCTCTACTAGAACTGTTAGTGGTGGTCTGAGTTCTAGTCTTTCAAGACCATCACCTTTTCGAAGATAAAGATAAATCACTCCTGTCATCATATCTCCCCTGTTCGGTTATTAAGAATCTTAGTGATCTCTTTGACGACACATTGCCTATGTCAGCATGTATGGCTCACACTTGGCAGTTGTGTGTCTGTCAATCATAGTGCATCAGCTGGATTCAGAACAGTGTCTGAACACTTGCTGGTTGGCATGGAGTGGAATTATGAGGATTTGTAATAATAATAATAATAATAATGAATACTTATAGAGCGCCTATTCTCGGCTAGACCCCAAGCTCTAAGCGCTTTACAATCCACACTCGTTTACACAACGGGCTGCCTACCTAGGTAGTGTCGACTGAAGAGCTGCCAGCTGGCGTTTCCCGTGTCACCCAGTCAATATCGTTCACTCAGTTTCCTTGCTTCCTTCATTCTTTCCATTTCTCACGCAGGGTGCATGCTATGTGTAACGTGTCATCCATACCAACGGCCAAACTGGCCTACTCTTCCGAAAGTTGGTAATGGGATTTTACGTGTGCAAGATGTTATACGTGCGTTCACACACGGAACCTCTGTTTATAGTCTCATTCGAAGGACTGTATGGGGAATGCAGTCAGAACCAATGTTAACTCCGAGGAAAAATCCCCCCTGTACCGAAACGGCCCGGGTGAGATTCGAACCCGCAACCCCAGGATCACGAGTCCGGCGCTCTACCAACTGAGTTATTCCGGCTCCCCGGATTTGTGTGGTGACGTGGACCTGCATTGTCTCTTTGGTGCCTCGTCTTCTGCCGACTTTTCTGCTGTCTTGGACTGACGTTGGTAGTTTTTCTTGTGTCCGATTAACATGGATTTCATGAATGTTTCTGTCTTACAAGTTATCAACATCGTTGTCGTCGTCGTCGTCCTCCTCCTTCTTCTCGTCATCAAAACCATCATCATCGTCATCATCCTCATCTTCATGATGATGATGATGATGATGGTTAATGATGATGATGATGATGATGATGATGATGATGATGATGATGATGATGATGATGTGATGATGATGATGATCATTATAATCATCATTATTATCATCATCATCATCATCATCATCATCATCATTATCCTTATCATCACCATCATCATCATCGTCATATTATCATCGTCATTATTATCATTATCATCAAAATTCCTCCCTTCCCTCACAGACATATACACCACCTGTATCCTAATGTGTACCGGTGCACAGCTTACAGTCTAACTCACGCCCCCCTTCCCTCCTTAGACATACACACAACACGTATCCCAACTCATACCCGTGTACACCCGACAGTCTAACTCCCCCCCTTCCCTCCTTAGACATACACACAACACGTATCCCAACTCATACCCGTGTACACCCGACAGTCTAACTCCCCCCCCTTCCCTCCTTAGACATACACACAACACGTATCCCAACTCATACCCGTGTACACCCGACAGTCTAACTCCCCCCCCCCTCCTTAGACATACACACACCATGTATCCCAACTCATACCCGTGTACACCCGACAGTCTAACTCCCCCCCTCCCTTCCCTCCTTAGACATACACACACCATGTATCCCAACTCATACCCGTGTACACCCGACAGTCTAACTCCCCCCCCCCTTCCCTCCTTAGACATACACACACCATGTATCCCAACTCATACCCGTGTACACCCGACAGTCTAACCCCCCCCCCTTCCCTCCTTAGACATACACACACCATGTATCCCAACTCATACCCATGTACACCCGACAGTCTAACTCCCCCCCTTCCCTCCTTAGACATACACACACCATGCATCCCAACTCATACCCGTGTACACCCGACAGTCTAACTCCCCCCCCCCCCTTCCCTCCTTAGACATACACACACCATGTATCCCAACTCATACCCATGTACACCCGACAGTCTGACTCCCCCCCCCTTCCCTCCTTAGACATACACTCACCATGTATCCCAACTCATACCCGTGTACACCCGACAGTCTAACTCCCCCCCCCTTCCCTCCTTAGACATACATACAACACGTATCCCAACTCATACCAGTGTACACCCGACAGTCTAACTCCCCCCCCCCCCCCTTCCCTCCTTAGACATACACACACCATGTAT
>CM065723.1:5507802-5510302 GCA_033310375.1 Conus canariensis | reverse complement strand
GGGAGTGGGTGGGGAGGAGTTGTGTGTGAAAGGGAAGGGAACACGGGAGTGGTGGGGAGGAGTTGTGTGTGAAAGGGGAGGACACGGGAGTGGTGGGGAGGAGTTGTGTGTGAAAGGGAAGGGAACACGGGAGTGGTGGGGAGGAGTTGTGTGTGAAAGGGAGGGAACACGGAGTGGTGGGGAGGAGTTGTGTGTGAAAGGGAGGGAACACGGAGTGGTGGGGAGGAGTTGTGTGTGAAGGGAGGAAACGGGATGGTGGGGAGGAGTTGTGTGTGAAGGGGATAGAACACGGGAGTGGTGGGGAGGAGTTGTGTGTGAAAGGGGGGGGGGGACACGGGAGTGGTGGGGAGGAGTTGTGTGTGAAGGGGGGGGGGAACACGGGAGTGGTGGGGAGGAGTTGTGTGTGAAAGGGAGGGAACACGGAGTGGTGGGGAGGAGTTGTGTGTGAAAGGGAGGCAACACGGGAGTGGTGGGGAGGAGTTTTATGTGAAGGGGGGGGGGGACACGGAGTGGTGGTGGTGGTGGGGGAGGAGTTGTGTGTGAAAGGGAGGAACACGGGAGTGGTGGGGAGCAGTTGTGTGTGAAAGGGAGGGAACACGAAAGTGGTGGGGATGAGTTGTTTGTGAACGGGAGGGAACACGGGAGTGGTGGGGAGGAGTTGTGTGTGGAAGGGGGGGGGGGGGAACACGGGAGTGGTGGCAGGAGTTGCGTGTGAAAGGGAGGCAACACGGGAGTTGTGGGGAGTTGTGTGTGAAAGGGATGGAATACGGGAGTGGTGGGGAGGAGCTGTGTGTGAAAGGGAGGGAACACGGGAGTGGTGGGGAGGAGTTGTGTGTGAAAGGGAGAGAAGACGGAGTGGTGGGGAGGAGCTGTGTGTGAAAGGGAGGGAACACGGGAGTGGTGGGAGGAGTTGTGTGTGAAAGGGAGAGAAGACGGAGTGGTGGGGAGGAGCTGTGTGTGAAAGGGAGGGAACACGGAGTTGTGGGGAGGAGTTGTGTGTGAAAGGGGGGGGGGGGCATGGGAGTGGTGGGAAGGAGTTGTGTGTGAAAGGGAGGGAACACGGGAGTGGTGGGGAGGAGTTGTGTGTGAAGGGGAGGGAACACGGGGTGGTGGGGAGGAGTTGTGTGTGAAAGGGAGAAAGACAGGAGTGGTGGGGATGAGTTGTGTGTGAAAGGGAGGGGAGACGGGAGTGGTGGTGGAAAGGGTGGGGTGGGGATGGAGGGCTAACTAATTAAGATGGCGGCTGAGGATAGAAAAGACCCGACACTTCAGTTTCGGTCACCCAGAGAAATGGTTCCATAATATAGCTTCATGGCGACAGTGAGGAACAGAGAGAGAGAGAGAGACACAGAGAGAGAGAGAGAGAGAGAGAGAGAGAGAGAGAGAGGGGGAGACAGAGAGAAGGGGAGAGAGACAGAGACAAAGACAGAGAGAGAGGATGGGACAGAGGGAGAGAGAGAGAGTGGGGGAGAGGAAAGATAGACAGAGAGAGTGAGTACTTCCACCACCACTACTACTAAGAACATGTTTGGGAAGTGGTCCAGAGAGAGAGAGAGAGAGAGAGAGGAGAGAGAGAGAGAGAGGAGGGTGGGGACAGATGGAGAGATATAGGGGGGACAGGAAAGAGGGGGGGGGGAGAGGGAGAGATAGAGAGAGAGAGAGAGTGAGAGAGAGAGAGAGTGAGAGAGGGAGGGAGAGAGAGCTTACTTCTACTACTACCAGTATGAATAAGAACAAGTTCATGTAGCGGTCCAGAGAGGAGAGAGAGAGAGAGAGGAGAGAGAGAGAGAGAGAGAGAAGGAGAGAAGAGATGAGAGAGAGAGAGAGAGAGAGAGAACAAGTTTGGAAGTGGTGCAGAGAGAGAGAGAGAGGAGAGAGAGAGAGAGAGAGAGAGAGAGAGAGAGAGAGAGAGAAGGGGGGGGGGAGGGAGAAGAAGAAGAAAAATAAGACGGAAAAGGAAAAAAGGTATTTGAGCAGGGACAGGAAGGAGGAAGGGGGAAGATGGGATGGTAATGGTGATGGTGGAGGTGAAGGAGCGGGCGGAGACAGGCAGACAAACTGGCAGACGGGAGGGGGGGGGGGGAGGAGGGGAGGAGGGCGGGGAGGGGAGGGGGGGGGAGGAGACAGGGGCCGACCAACTAAGTCCAGCCAGGAGCGAAGCAGTGTGTAACAGTGTGATGACTTACAATTCCTGTATTGACGGGTACTTGGAGAAGGCCCCAGTCTGTAACGACGTCACCCGGGTATTACTCAGGTTTCTGTAACAGAAGAAGCAAAACGCATTGATTAGTTCGTAGTCCGCCATTCCCCGATTTCTGTCTGCACAACCAGCAAACGAATTAGAAACACCGACAATACGCGTTCCGACCTATTGGCCCTCTTCAAACAGGACTTACAAATGAGACAAACAACGAAGTAGTAAGAACGACTCAAAACATAATCAAGGAGAAGCCGAAAAGAAGATGGCTTGAGCAGCACCCCGACTTCAACAAGAAGGATG
>CM065723.1:5492802-5502802 GCA_033310375.1 Conus canariensis | reverse complement strand
TAAGTTGACAACTAACAGTGTTTGTTAGGTTGACAACTAACAGTGTTTGTTAAGTTGACAACTAACAGTGTTTGTTAAGTTGACAACTAACAGTGTTTGTTAAGTTGACAACTAACAGTGTTTGTTAGGTTGACAACTAACAGTGTTTGTTAGGTTGACAACTAACAGTGTTTGTTAAGTTGACAACTAACAGTGTTTGTTAGGTTGACAACTAACAGTGTTTGTTAGGTTGACAACTAACAGTGTTTGTTAAGATGACAACTAACAGTGTTTGTTTAGTTGACAACTAACAGTGTTTGTTAAGTTGACAACTAACAGTGTTTGTTTAGTTGACAAGGAACAGTGTTTGTTTAGTGTTTGTTAGGTTGACAACTAACAGTGTTTGTTAAGATGACAACTAACAGTGTTTGTTAAGTTGACAACTAACAGTGTTTGTTAAGTTGACAACTAACAGTGTTTGTTTAGTGTTTGTTAGGTTGACAACTAACAGTGTTTGTTAAGTTGACAACTAACAGTGTTTGTTTAGTGTTTGTTAGGTTGACAACTAACAGTGTTTGTTAAGTTGACAACTAACAGTGTTTGTTAAGTTGACAACTAACAGTGTTTGTTTAGTGTTTGTTAGGTTGACAACTAACAGTGTTTGTTAAGTTGACAACTAACAGTGTTTGTTTAGTGTTTGTTAGGTTGACAACTAACAGTGTTTGTTTAGTTGACAACTAACAGTGTTTGTTAGGTTGACAACTAACAGTGTTTGTTTAGTTGACAACTAACAGTGTTTGTTAAGTTGACAACTAACAGTGTTTGTTTAGTTGACAACTAACAGTGTTTGTTAAGTTGACAACTAACAGTGTTTGTTTAGTTGACAAGGAACAGTTGAGGCCACAACACTTGACACATTCATGTCAAGGGCCTCAAAGAGCCCTGAATAGACCCCCTCCCCCCCCTTTCCCCTCCCCTTCCCCCACCTCCTATCCCTCAGAACCCCCCCCCTCCCCTCCCCGCTACCCTCTTCCTCCACCTCCTATCATCATCATGATGTATAGACTCAAAATATGCGTCGACAATCCAGATTTATCTGCAGCGAACCCCCCAGTTATAGGTGCCAGAATAATCAAGTTTGATTGTGGGCCCTCAACGCCGGAGGAGAAGACAATTGACGGCGTGTCTGTCTAAGTTTTTGTCTGATACTTTAACGGTCGAACGATGAATATCACGTGTCTAACAGCGACGTCGTCCATTAACTCATAACGCCATGGCCCAAAGAATTATTTCTCCACACTAGACCGTATCATAAAGCCAGTTTAACTGCGAAATAGCTTCGAAATCTGTTTCTTTTAAAAGCATGTCAGAAGGGGGAAACACAGGGAACATTGGGCTGCCTGATTATTTTGACATGACATGTTGTTTTTGCGGGTGAGTGAGTGAGTTCTTTAATTTGGAGTCTGTTCACACTTGGTGATATTAGACTATAAAAAAAAAAGGGGGGGGGGGGGGGCGTTTATAAAAACCTATTAATTTGATGCATGGAAAGCACTTTTGCTATTTGCACACTTTCTGGTTTGTGAGTACGGGTTATTGTTTTGATAGAATAGTGTACAGTCACATCCACGTTCGATTCTTTATACAATGAAGTTAATATTGAACAATGAAAAAGAATATGGTCCACTGATTGAAGATTTGAACAATCACATGATACACTTTGGGAAAACTTGGTTTTCCACGAATTCAGTCGAAGCTTGTATATTAAAGAGTGACAAATATCGTGGACATGATAAGATTTCATACTTCTCTGGAAGGTGTTCACTGTTCACGCATTTTTCTAATAGCGAATTAATGTCTTGAACATCAAGTTTTAAGTCATCGTTTTTGCGACCCGCGGGTGACATGGCCCTTTCTCCCACACCATGTGTTGTGTCTCTGCCCTCCACTGACACGTTCAGCTGTGTTCTCTCACAGTGTCTCCCCACACCATGTGTTGTGTCTCTGCCCTCCACTGACACGTTCAGCTGTGTTCTCTCACAGTTTCTCCCACCCCATGTGTTGTGTCTCTGCCCTCCACTGACACGTTCAGCTGTGTTCTCTCACAGTGTCTCCCCACACCATGTGTTGTGTCTCTGCCCTCCACTGACACGTTCAGCTGTGTTCTCTCACAGTGTCTCCCCCACACCATGTGTTGTGTCTCTGCCCTCCACTGACACGTTCAGCTGTGTTCTCTCACAGTGTCTCCCCACACCATGTGTTGTGTCTCTGCCCTCCACTGACACGTTCAGCTGTGTTCTCTCACAGTGTCTCCCCACACCATGTGTTGTGTCTCTGCCCTCCACTGACACGTTTAGCTGTGTTCTCTCACAGTGTCTCCCCACACCATGTGTTGTGTCTCTGCCCTCCACTGACACATTCAGCTGTGTTCTCTCACAGTGTCTCCCCACACCATGTGTTGTGTCTCTGCCCTCCACTGACACGTTCAGCTGTGTTCTCTCACAGTGTCTCCCCACACCATGTGTTGTGTCTCTGCCCTCCACTGACACATTCAGCTGTGTTCTCTCACAGTGTCTCCCCACACCATGTGTTGTGTCTCTGCCCTCCACTGACACATTCAGCTGTGTTCTCTCACAGTGTCTCCCCACACCATGTGTTGTGTCTCTGCCCTCCACTGACACATTCAGCTGTGTTCTCTCACAGTGTCTCCCACACCATGTGTTGTGTCTCTGCCCTCCACTGACACATTCAGCTGTGTTCTCTCACAGTGTCTCCCCACACCATGTGTTGTGTCTCTTCCCTCCACTGATACATTCAGCTGTGTTCTCTCACAGTGTCTCCCCACACCATGTGTTGTGTCTCTTCCCTCCACTGACACATTCAGCTGTGTTCTCTCACAGTGTCTCCCCACACCATGTGTTGTGTCTCTGCCCTACACTGACACATTCAGCTGTGTTCTGTCACAGCCCTGGCACCGGCAGTCCACAGCGAAGCAGTTCAGTGTGGTCATTATGAAGCATCTCGCCAGAGGAGACACCGCTCTACTCTGAGGGTGATGACAGTGACACTGATGCTATAGAGTTACGTTTGGAAGAAAAACAACACTTACACTGATACTACAGAGTCCTACTTTGAGGATGAGCACAGTGACATCGATACTATTGAGTCCTATTTTGAGGATGAGCACAGTAACATCGATACTATAGAGTCCTATTTTGAGGATGAGCACAGTGACATCGATACTACAGAGTCCTATTTTGAGGATGAGCACAGTGACATCGATACTACAGAGTCCTATTTTGAGGATGAGCACAGTGACATCGATACTATTGAGTCCTATTTTGAGGATGAGCACAGTGGCAATGCTATCACAGAGTCTTATTTTGAGGATGGGCACAGTGACATTGCTGTTACAGAATCCTGTTTCGAGGATGAGCACAGTGACATTGCTGTTACAGAATCCTGTTCTGAGGATGAGCACAGTGACATTGCTGTTACAGAATCCTGTTCTGAGGATGAGCACAGTGACATTGCTGTTACAGAATCCTGTTCTGAGGATGAGCACAGTGACACTGATACAATAAAGTTCTGTGGTGAGGATGAGGATTGTGACGCTGATATCACAGAGTCCTAGTTTGAGCATGGAGATAACGACATGACACTGATGCTACAAAATTCTGTTTTGAGAGTGAGGATAGTGACACTGATACTCTAAACTGCTGTTGTCCAGATTGAGATTGTGACGACTGTGACGCTGACATTACCGAGTTCTATGTTGACTATCCAGTGTGATTGTTGCTTTTCTTCTGTTCAACATCACGTATCGTGAATAGACGTTTAAACGGAAGAAAACCAACAAGTTTCAGAAACGGGGGGTGGGGGTGGGGGGTGGGGGGAGGGTGGGGGTCACCCTCTGCTCCTCAACTTTTGTGGAAGTCTGTAGACGGACGGTTGTTCCAAGGTGTTTAGGGGAAGGATGATTGAATGACATGAAGAAATGTGGAGGGGTATGGGAGTCAGTGAAGAGAAATGCATTCTCCAGCATGGTACTTGATGGTGAAAGCTCCAAGCTGCCACAGACTTTCTCTCTCTCTTCCTCTTTTTTCTCCTTCTCTCTCTCTGTCTTCTCTACCCCTCTTCTCTCTCTCCCCTTTATTTTCTCTCTCTTCTCTCTCTCCCCTGTATTCTCTCTCTCTCTCTCTCTCTCTCTCTCTCTCTCGGGGGCGTGACATGTGTATCATCGTGTGAGGCCGCGATTTGGGGCTCTGATAATTAACCCCCGATTGCAAGCACAACATTGCGATTTACCTGTCGAGAAGTGGCAAGAGAGTTTGCAAGAGACAATGCCTTCATCTGCAACATATTTCAGGGCTTGTTGTGGACGCTTTCATACAGTGTACCTGGCCTTCATGTTGAAGCGGGCGAGGGAGAAGAAGAACAGCTACATCGCCATGCTGAAACTGCGACGGAGAGCGGACGGTGTAGTACTAGGATTGCTCCTCTCGTATTTGTTCTGGGGGAGTCTTCTGCTCCGCTGTGGCGACGTGGAGACTAACCCAGGCCCTAACTCCTCGCAAAGCAAGGACAGCTCGAGACAGACACGATTGAAATCGGGCAGTTCCAGAAGCAGTATGGAGCGAGCGGACGTCACTTCACGAAGAGTCTCCAGTGAACCAGTGAATGAGCCCACTTTGTCTGACGTGGTGGGCATGATCCAGGACTTGAGCTCGAAGATGGACGTCCGCTTTGGTGAGATGAAGGAAGACCTCCACGTCCTACAGGAGGAGTACGGGGCCATGCAAGAAGAGCTGAAGGCACTGAGAGGTGAGGTCACGGGTCTACGTCAGCAAAACGACGAGTTGCAGAGGACGAACGAGGACCTGACGAGAAAGCTGGACGTCCTGGAGAGGAAAACGGATGACCTTGAGGGACGGTCCAAGCGCAATAACCTCATCTTCTACGGCCTGCCACGGAAGAACAACGAGACTCCGGCGGACTGTGAAGATATGGTGAAGGACCTAATCACAGATAAGTTAGAACTTGCTGAGGACTTTCAGTTCGATAGGGTTCATCGAATCAGCTCCAAGCCTGACTCACCAGTGATCGCCAGGTGCGTCTTCTATAAACAGAAGATTGCTGTGTTAAAGGCTAAGAGCAAGTTGCGCGGGACAAAGCTTTTCGTTGGGGAGGACTTCTCTGCTCAAGTTCGAGAGATTAGGAGACGTTTAACTCCACATCTGAAGACAGCTAGGGGGGAGGGCAAGAGAGCCTCAATGGTGTTTAACCATCTCCTCATTGACGGGAAGAAATTCACTGTGGACAATGCTGACAGGCTAGTTGAAATGAAATAGGGAGGCGGCCGGCCCACAGTTTGTCTAGATGATTTCAATTTTACCGTACCAGTGAAAAGAACAAACTTTGGGACGACACCGGTTTTGTTGTCACAGTGCGGCGAAGTTGACACTCTGTCAGCACGTGCTGTTCATGAGCCAGTTCACAACGCAGTGCACTCTAACTTTAGTTCAGCCGTTGCCCAGGTTGAAAATGTAAATGTTGTTACAAATGAATGTGTGCCACAAAACCTGTCTCACCCGTCTAACACGTTTTCCGAAGATGTGTGTACCGTGTTACCTGATCTAGGTGGTAGTAATGTGTCCATTGTTCCTTTTTCTGTAAATAACACAAAAAACTTCTCCTTTCTTCACTGGAATATAAACGGTTTATCCTCTAAATTGCATGATAAAGATTTTGTTTCGTTTGTTAGTTCTTTTGATTTTATATGCCTGGCTGAAACCTTTATGGAAGATTTCCAATCGTCTGTGTTTGCTGGTTTTGAAAAATTTTGTAAACCAGCTATGAAACTGACTACTCGTGGAAGGCGATCTGGGGGGTTAATATGTCTTGTTAAAAAAGAGTTTTGTTCACTCATTAAGTCACTGGGAATTAAGTCTGATACTTTTTGCGCTTTTGTTGTTGATAAATGTATGTTGGGTACAATAAAAGATGTTTTGTATGTATGTGCATATGTACCACCAGAGGGTTCACCATACTATCGTTTTGTTGATTCTGATAATGGTATTGCTTTACTTGAAGACTTTGTATGTGACTGCTTGCTCTCTATTGGTGATGTTTATATTTTGCTAAGTGGTGATATGAATGGTCGTATTTCCAATATTTCTCAAGATTTAGAAGAAAGTGTTTTCCCTTTTGAAAATCAATGTTTGAGTGGCCCATCGCATGTGAGCAGGAATTCAGAAGACAATGTGTTAAATAATTATGGTAAGATGTTGCTAAATATGTGCACTGCATTTGATCTGTGCATTTTGAATGGTTTGTGTAAGGGCGACCTCAAAGGTTGCTACACATACATTTCTGAAAGTGGTAATAGTGTGAATGATTATTTTTTAATGTCGCGTGATATGTTTGCAACATACTTTAATGATTGTAAGTTATGTGTAGATGAACGGATTGATTCTGATCACATGCCTTTGGTTCTGCGCACTAGCTTTCACAGCGAAAACCTGGACAATGTAAGAGAAAGTGATGCTATTAGTTGGCTTGAAAAGTATGTTTGGAATGAAGCTTATGTTGACTTGTTGTGTAATGCAATGGATTCACCAGAATTTCAACAAAGGATGCACATGGCAGTCAGTCTCATTGAAGTTAATATAAATGAAGCTTTACATGTTTTTAACGATTGTTTAAAAGTTGCCGCTGACTGTATGAAGAGGAAGATTAAGGTAAATGCGAAAGAAGCTGGCGATGATTGGTATGATAAAGAATGTCTTTTAAGTAAAAGAAATGCACGTAAATTGTTAACTAAATATCGTCGAACTTTATCTGTACCTGATCATGTTGAATACTGTAATGCCAGACGCGACTATAAACATCTTTTGAAGAAAAAACAAAAGGTATTTAACAGAACAATGGTAGAGAAATTAGTTTCCTCTGTTAGTAGCCAGAAAGAGTTTTGGGAAACAATGCGGAAAATTCAGAAAAAAAGAACCCAGCCTCAAAATGATATTAGTTTGGACAATTGGTTTCATCATTTTAAGGAACTGCTTGAAAGAAATGATAGTACTGATAGTGGTGTAGGGCAGGTAGACGGAAGTGATGAAGATGATGATAATTATAATAATATAAACCGCCCTATATCGAAAGAAGAAATCATTTTGGCCTTACGTAAATTGAGGAATCGAAAAGCTGCAGGCCCAGATGGGATCATTAGTGAAATAATTAAAACTGCTTGTAAATCTGATTTGGTGATGAACTTTTTAGCAAAATTTATGAATACTCTATTTGATAAAGGTGTGTTTCCTGAAAGTTGGGCTGAATCGATTGTTCTCCCATTATATAAAAAAGGTGACGCTAACAACCCAAACAACTATAGAGGAATTTCGCTGTGTAACATTAGTAGTAAATTATATAGTGCTATCATTAACAGAAGACTTCAGGAATGGGTCGAAGAGAACAATATTACAGGCGAATATCAAGCTGGATTTAAACGGAATTATTCAACTATAGATCACATGTTTACTTTGATGGCCTTTGTTCAAAAACAGTTCTGTCTAAACCGAAAATTATATGTAGCTTTTATTGATTTTGAAAAAGCGTTTGACTCTGTCAACAGAAGTATATTATGGCCAATCCTGAGGAAGCATGGAATCCGAGGTAAATTATATAGATGTATTTTGAGCATGTATAATTCTGTGAAGGCGAGAGTGAGATGCGGATCATCCCTAACAGACTACATAAACTGCACATTGGGAGTCAAACAAGGGGATGTTCTGTAGTCCCGTTCTTTTTTCTCTATTTATTAACGAATTAACTTTAGAAGTAATACATAACGGTAGGCACGGAGCTCACTTTTTAAATGATGCTTTGGAGATATTTATTCTCCTGTTAGCTGATGACGTTGTATTGATATCAGAAACAATAGTTGGTCTGCAAAATCAGTTAAATAGTTTAGAAAGAGCTACTGAATCTCTCCAGTTGAAGGTAAACATGGCAAAAAGTAATATTATAGTGTTTAGGAAAGGTGGATATCTTGCTGCACGGAAAAAAATGGATGTATAATGGAATTGCTATGCCAGTGGTGAACGCTTAAGTACTTGGGTATACATTTCTCAACCCGTTTAAGTTTCAGATTTGCCTGCAATGACCTTATAAGCAGAGCTAAACAATGTTTACTTTGTATCCTAAAGAAACTGCGTATGCTCGATAATGAGTCTTTGACATTGTTTTTTATTGTTATTCGATTCTCAGATTCAACCAATGGTACAGTACGGGGCTGAGTTATGGGGCCTCGAAGTTGCCTCTATACAAATTGAAAAGATTCATTTGTACGCATTAAAAAAGTTTCTCGGTGTTTCACTACAAACACCAAATGACCTGGTCTATGGGGAGACTAACAGATATCCAATTCATTTACTTTCGGTGGTTAGATGTATTCGTTACTGGCTTAAGGTAACTCGAATGCCCCCAGAAAGATTACCTCACAAAGCGTTACAAAATGTTAGTTCAGCTAGACGCTAGGGGTAAGAGTAATTGGGCTACTAAAGTTAGGTTGAAACTGTACGAATTTGGTTTTGGTGTTGTGTGGGAGAATCAGGGTGTAGATGACATACATAGTTTTTATTCGCGTGTTTCGGCAAAGGTTAATCGATTGTAACTGGCAAAGATGGAATTCCCATGTTGAAGACAGTCACCGGTTTGATATTTACAGATTGTTAAATCCTTCACATTGTATTCCAAGGTACTTATCAATGCAGATTTACAGACATATTAAATATATTGTCACAAAATTCAGGTTTGGTGTATCGGATATCTGTGTACATTCTAACCGTTACAGGCCTTTGAATGATCGTAATTTTACATGTCCACTCTGTTACGAAGATGATGAAAATGAAATTCATTTTGTTCTCACTTGTTCTAAACTACAAGCTGTTCGACAGCAATTAATCCCATCTAAGTACTTAAGAAAACCTTGTTTCTTCACACTGATTATGTTAATGGCATCATTGAATGAAAACACAATTAAACAGTTCGCTTTGTATTTGTATAAGGCATTTAGAATGCGAATGATATGTTAAGACCATAAATTATGTGCTAAGCTAGTTAAATGAATTGACCTGCGCGGTATGATATGTATTTACCCCCTTCGAAGGGGCTTATGGCCTTTACGAATAAAAAACGTCTACGTCTACGTCTACGTCTCTCTCTCTCTCTCTCCTTCTCTCTCCCTCTCACTTCTCTCCTCTCTCTCTCTCCTCTCTCTCTCTCTCTCTCTCTCTCTGCAATGAATTCCTAAATATTAAACTTTTCTTGAGTGCATGAATCTCCACAGGCATATCTCTCTTCCCCCCCCCCCCCCCCCCCCCCCCCCCCCCACCCCCTCCCTCTCTCTCTCACCAGATTTTTTTTTATTTCTCACTCTGTCTGTCTGTCTGTCTGTCAATCTGTCTGTCTGTCTGTCTCTCTTCCCTGTCTCACTCCTCTCCTCTCTCTCTCTCTCTCTCTCTCTCTCCTCTCTCTCTCTTCCCTCTTTCTGTCTCTGTCTTTGTCTCTCTCTCTCTCTCTCTCTCACCCTCCTCCCCCCATCCCCCGTGTGCGTGCGTGCATGTGTGCATGCCTGTGTGAATGCATGCGCGCGTGTAATATAATATATATATATAATTATATATATATATGTGTGTGTGTGTGTGTGTGTGGTGTGTGTGTGTGTGGTGTGTGTGTGTGTGTGTGTGTCTGGATGGATGCGCTCATAAGCTCGCGTGCATATCCATGCGTGTGGATATAGGCCTGCATCTATGAACCTTACACCAATCTTTTTAGAAATCAGTGAATAAGAGCAAGACAGGGGTAAACGAAGAGCGGAAGAGGAACATAATCAAATGAAGGTGAAAAAACGTAATGAGACCCTGTCCGGCTTCTCCCTGAAATTGCATGTCCAACCACTTCATTTTTAAGTGTGTGTGTGTGTGTGTGTGTGTGTGTGTGTGTGTGTGTGTGTGTGTGTGTG
>CM065723.1:5467802-5490302 GCA_033310375.1 Conus canariensis | reverse complement strand
ATAAGGCTGAAACTGACCCGCAGAGGAAAAGACGGTTCCACCTCTACGGATTCCTAATGAGAACGGGCGCCAGAAGTACTGATGACGTTGGACACAAAGAAGCCGTGTGTCCATTTCATTCCGTTTTTTGTGTTCCTGTTGTCATTGTTCTTCTTCTTTTGTTTATTTGTTTCAGTGTATCTTCCTTCATTCTGCAGTGGGGTTTTAAAAAAAAATATTTTTGTTTCCTCTTCGCTTGTGTGCTTCTTTTCGTTAGTTCTTCGTTTCCTTCTGTCTGTCTGTCTGTCTGTCTGTCTGTCTGTCTGTCTGTCCTGTCTGTCTGTCTCTCTCCCCTCTCCGCCCACTCAACCCTTTTTTTTTCCTTACTTTCGTTCTTCTTTTCTTTATGTCCCTCTTCGTGCTTTCCACGTTCCTGTCACCTTTATGCTTTCCTAATAGTGAGCACGTAAACCGTCCACCAGTCGAAGACAGAGAATGAATCATTGTCAGAAACATTTGAAAAAGGCCATATGCTTTGCACTTTTGGAGAAAAAAACCCCAAGCCATGTACAATGATATTCTAATAGTTTTGCCATGTAAAAAAATCTTGATAAGCAACAAGGATAGAATGCTAATCGACAGCTGTAATGATCAAGCGAAATGGACAAAGCCATGTACATTATATCAAAATGCCTGCACCAAAAAAAAAAAAAAGAAGAGAAAATAGCGTATATGTCAGATGCTAAAACACAGACTGACTGAAACACTGACAGGCGACATGTGTCTATTTTCTCCCCCCTCTCTCTTCTCTCTCGCCTTCTCTCTCTCGCTCACACACACATCACACACTCTCATACACACTCACACACACACACACACACACACACACACACACACACACACTCACACACACACACACACACACACACACACACACACACACACACACAATACACATGTGTGCACACACACAAACGGAAAAAAGAGACGCCATATGTTTTCAATCCATGTCACACGAGCACAACAGACCAACAAAACAATCCCACAACACACGAAAGTTGGAAGCATTAGCCGAACAGTTCAGGTTTAGTAAAGACGCTTTTCTCAAAAGTAAGCCACCAGATGACAGTCTGGGCATGTCCAGTGAAAGCGTGCGCGTAGGTCCCTGGAGGTGACTGTTTTCAGTATCACGATGCTACACTGTGTTACGTCACGTTTTCTCACCCGGTGAGAAAACGTGACGGGTGTATCGTCACGTTTTCTCACTCGTCACGTTTTCTCACTCCGGGTGAGAAAACGTGACGGGTGGTGCCATATTCATCAAACGACACATTCTCAAAAAAATCAAAATTCTCTCTCTCTCTCTCTCTCTCTCTCTCTCTCTCTCTCTCTCTCGTCTCTCTCTCTTCTCTCTCTCTGTCTCTCTTTCCTTCAATCTATCTTTTTCTCTTTCTGTCTCTCTCACTTGTTGAATTCGATGTGATTCTGAGTTTGAGTGTGCGTATGTTTAGGTGAGCGCTCGCGTGCGCGGGGTGTGTGTGTATCTGTTTGTGTATGTGTGTGAGTGAGTGTATGGGAGAGAGAGAGAGAGAGAGAGAGAGAGGGAGAGAGAGAGAGAGAGAGAGAAAGAAGAGAGAGAGGGAGTATGTGTGTCTGTGTGTCAGTCTGTCTGTACTTATAGAAATCTAGTGTTTTTATCAGATTTTAACCAGCGTTGATAAGGCGTTAGCCTTTGCCACGTGTCATAAGGGTTGTCATAGCGTGTTTAAAATTGTTATCAGACAGACGGAAAGATCGCAGTTGTCGGCCGTTTGGTCCGACTTTCAATCTTTTGTCGGATCGGACCAAACGGCCGGCTCTAGGTAAGCGTCCTTTTCGTCCAACTGGTTACCTTCCGAAATATAAACTCCTTTTTCCCAAAGACATTTTTTCGATGAGAGAGAGAGAGAGAGAGAGAGAGAGAGAGAGAGAGAGAGAGAGAGAGAGAGAGAGAGAGACAGACAGCAGAGAGAGAGAGAGAGAGAGAGAGAGAGAGAGAGAGAGAGAGAGAGAGAGAGAACACAAGGAGTGAGAAAACGTGACGGGTGAGAAAACGTGATGCCACATCCCGACACGTTTTCTCACCCGGTGAGAAAACGTGAGGTGAGAAAACGTGACGGTACATACACTGTCTGAAGCATATGGACTGCAGGACTGACTGTGACGTTGCCATCTGGTGATGTTGTGAGGTGCTGTGACCTGGCCTCCACAACACGGGCTGAAGAAATATCCGACGTCGTCGTCGTCGCTATCGTCATTGTCGTCGTCGTCGTCGTCGTCGCCGTCGTCATCATCATCTTCATCATCGTCCTCATCATCATCGTCATCATCGTCGTCATTATTTGTCATCGTCATCATCAACATTATCATCATCCTTATCGTCATCGTCGTCTTATCATATCATCATCATCATCTCATCATCATCATTGTAATCATCGTCATCATTATCTTCTTCATCATCTTCATCATTATGGTCGTCATCATCGTCGTCGTCTTCGTCGTCGTGATCTTCATCTTCATCTGCAGCAGCATCATTATCATCATCATCTTCATCAACATAACGATGATAATGATAATGATAATCATGATAATGATGACCATGATGAGGATGATGATTGTTGTTGCTGTTGTTGTTATTATGATTATAGCATTTCCACCATCTGCGTTTCCAGGGTGGGGAGCTGTTAGATGTTGTCACAGCAGACTACGTCTGGAAGCACGGGATCTTTTTCAGACTGACGATTGAGGGATTGTCGGCACAACGTCTGTCTCTTTTCCCACAAACAGACTGCAGGTTCCTTTGCTTACCACCGACTTTCTATCTACGTAATGAATGCAGCTTGGCGCGTGCAGTGTCACATGATTGATTCCAGTCACAGGCCGCTCTGAGAGAACTGTGTATCAATGGGGAAAAGGAAAAAAAGAGACAGGATCAGTGTATAAGAATGACATGCCTCCAGACAGTGCCACGTTGAGTACAAGCCATCTGGTTTTATTTACTGGGATTTTCTGAATGCGTTCGCTGAAATCAGATTTTTCGTGTTGCTGTCGCATTCTCCTGTTTCCATAAGTGACTTACATCCTCGCAGATTTGAGTGTTTTTTTGTTATGTTACAGCGCCAACGCCAGCAGTCCTCAGGGAGCGATCATTAGAGAATCGCCTTGAGGCAGCACACCAGAGGAGAGACAGCATGAGTCGGATTAGTGATGTTCAGTTGCGCCTGCTCTGATCCCTAATACACAGAACACCACGTGCTAGCCCTCCCCCCTGCTCTCCCCCTCCCCCCGCGCCATTCCCCAATTGACGACAGTAACTGCGTAGCCTTCGAGTCAGCACGAGTTTTGTCCCCTCTGTAGAGGGCGCCAGCACATCCCCATGAAGTTGCCGAGACCGACGACCTGATCAACATCCTGAAAAAGGCAGGGACCTGACGGTGAGGTCACCACGACGACTTGAACAACATCCCCCAAAAGGCACCTGACGGTGAGGTCACCACGACGATTTGAACAACATCCTCCAAAAGGCAGCTGACGGTGAGGTCACCACGACGACTTGAACAACATCCTCCAAAAGGCACCTGACGGTGAGGTCACCACGACGACTTGAACAACATCCCCCAAAAGGCACCTGACGGTGAGGTCAACACGACGACTTGAACAACATCCTCCAAAAGACAGGGAGCTGAAGGTGAGGTCACCACGACGATTTGAACAACATCCTCCAAAAGGCACCTGACGGTGAGGTCACCACGACGACTTGAACAACATCCTCCAAAAGGCACCTGACGGTGAGGTCACCACGACGACTTGAACAACATCCTCCAAAAAGCACCTGACGGTGAGGTCACCACGACGACTTGAACAACATCCCCCAAAAGGCACCTGACGGTGAGGTCACCACAATGACTTGAACAACATCCTCCAAAAGGCACCTGACGGTGAGGTTACCACGACGACTTGAACATCATCCTCCAAAAGGCAGGGAGCTGAAGGTGAGGTCACTACGACGACTTAAACAACATCCTCCAAAAGACAGGGAGCTGAAGGTGAGGTCATCACGACGACTTAAACAACATCCTCCAAAAGGCACCTGACGGTGAGGTCACCACGACGACTTGAACAACATCCTCCAAAAGGCAGGGGCCTGAAGGTGAGGTCATCACGACGACTTAACTCTTTCATTCCTACTTTTCTATAAACCATTACTTCCTCTTGTTCCTAGATTCTTATAATACGAGCATTCCATTCATTCCTGGATTTATAGAGAAAAAAAAGAAGTGTAAAGTGAGAACTGCCCCGTATGCATTAGCAAACCGGCCAGAATAGAGCGGCGACCACTTTCCCACTCTGTAGGGGCCATCTGGCATCCATTCCATTCATAAACACTGCCGCGCAAGCGACCCGGTCGTGACGTTTACCGATGACGCGACTCGCGCGAAGTTCAAAGCGCTTACCGCGAAAACCGATTTTCCGGGCTGCAGGAAGGGAAGGAGGGATTTTGTGCTGCCCGGTTTTCCGGGCTGCAGGAAGGAAGGGTAGGATTTCTGCAAACCGAGAAAACCGGGTTGCAGGGTTGCAGGGACAACATCCTCCAAAAGGCAGGGAGCTGAAGGTGAGGTCACCACGACGACTTGAACAACATCCTCCAAAAGACAGGGAGCTGAAGGTGAGGTCACCACGACGACTTAAACAACATCCTCCAAAAGACAGGGAGCTGAAGGTGAGGTCACCACGACGACTTAAACAACATCCTCCAAAAGACAGGGAGCTGAAGGTGAGGTCAACCCGACAGCAAGGCATGAAAGGCCACAGAATTCAGTTTGACTCAAGAAGAGAAGTGATCGCCCGTTCTTCGTTTTCATTGTTCTGAAGGCTGTTTATCTTGCCTAAAGGAGACCTAAGAGGTCGAAACGCGTCCTGTTTCGTCTTGTAATTTGTTTGTCCATGTTAATCGGCGGAATTACTTAAAATTACGGTTGAAATTTGTTTCAGTTTCCACCTGCAGTCACCTCACTTTGAAGTTAACGTTAGTTTGTTTGATGAATGGATACACAGATAAAGCAAAGCGTGCAAGAGGGTTCCACTCTCGGCTTAGTCAGAGGCTAAATGACATGACGTGGACAGGGCTATGGTCTACACTGTCTGCCCTCATACCGCCGCGTGAGGTCACATCTTATCCTTGTAAAAGAACCGAACGGGAAATGCCAAGAGAGGGTTGTGGTCTGAACAGAGGTTCGTGATCAATACTTCCAGACCTACCCCTCTTCTTGTTCCCTGTCTGGCTGCCTATTGACCTTGTCACAGCGTGTGTTCAGTGGGTCCACACCAAGCGGTGCTGCCATTCCGCAGTGCGTCTATTGAGCCTGTCACAGCATGTGTTCAGTGGGTCCACACCAAGCGGTGCTGCCATTCCGCAGTGCGTCTCGTGCCTGCTGGGAGCTTCCAGGATGAAGCTCAACTTCTGCAGGAGTGTCTGGGAACATTCTCTCTCGTGCGAAGCACTGCAGAACAGGGAAGTAAACTTTCTGACTCTCTCTGTCTGTTCGTCTCCGAGAGAACTCGAAAATGGTTCGATGGATCTTTATCCAGGTAACAGAGGAGGATCGTTATCCAGGTAACAGGGGATCTTTATCCATTTGAGAAAGGATCTCTATCCAGTTAACAAAGGATCGTCATCCAGTTAACAAAGGATTTTTTTTCCAAGTTAACAAAGCTATTTTTAACGGCCCTGCTTGAGGGTGTTCTGTCTATGTTGGATCCGAACACACGCCAGTGGCCACCTGAACTGACTCGACAGCAATGCAGTGTCTCCTCTGGTGGGTTGTCTCATGACGAACATGATACTGATTGCTCCGCGTGAACTAACGGTACGGAGTAGTCACAAACCAAACGTGGGTGTGGTGGTGTAAGGGGGGACATTCTAAACACTCTCTCGCTACAGGGACATGTAGTGTCCTCCAGATGTTTATATCTTAAATTCTGAGTTTCAATCTGTAACATAAAGTTGTAAATTCGCGTAAGTAGTGTGTGAATAATGTTTCGAGAAGAGGAATCTTGAGTGTAAAAGGCGGTGAGTTTGCCGTATGTTTAACACACTGCTTCCAGAACCCCCCCCCCTTTTTTTGTATTTTATTTACAAAGGTATCTTTACGGTCACAAAACCATTTGCATTCCTTCCATCTCTCTCTCTCTCTCTCTCTCTCTCTCTCTCTCTCTCTCTCTCTCTCTCTCTCTCTCTCTCTCTGTTATTCTGTCTGTCCTTTCATTTACTTGAACACCTCAGTGGAATAGGACCCAACAACGGTTACATCAGAATCTTTTTGAATGAGAATGTTGACAAGACACTGAGTTTCCATCATAAGATTAGTTCTTCCCTGGAGATTTGTTGATTTTAGTGAGAGTAAAACGAAATCTGGAATAAACGCAGAAAAGAATAAAACAACAACAACAACAACAACAAAACAAAGTCACGGGAAGGTTTGCAACATTTTGTAGTACCATGACAATAGGCACTAGCTCTGCGATCAAAATAGAATGACTTTCTCCAATGTAAAACGAGAGAAGAGAGAGAGAGAGAGAGAGAGAGAGAGAGAGAGAGAGAGAGAGAGAGAGAGAGAGACAGACAGACAGACAGACAGACAGACAGACAGACAGACAGAACGAATAGTATTGATATTTTTCTCTTCAAACACGTTGCTCAAGGAAGCATCAGAGAGAGAGAGAGAGAGAGAAGAGAGAGAGAGAGAGAGAGAGAGAGGAGAGAGAGAGAGAGAGAGAGAGAAGAGAGAGAGAGAGAGAGAGCAGGCAGACAGACAAACAGACAGACAGACATACAGACAGAGACAGAGAAAAAGAAAGAGAGGGAAAGTGAATAGTACTAGTATTGTTCTCCTCAAACACACTGCTGGAAGCACCAGAGAAGACTGACAGCTATTGATCTTCCAGACCACGTCTAGTATGTCAACACTGCATTTGCTGCAAAAGGGGAGGGGGTGGGGGTGGGGGGTAGAGAGGGTGCCATAGAGAAGATAGGGAGAAGTCGGAGAAAAGGCGAGTGGAATGGAGGGGGGTGGGGGGGTGGGGGGCGGGGAGGGGAGGTAGAAGGATGAAAATGGGGAGGTAAGAAAATTTCGATCAAATTCTCCGCACTATTGACAATTCTGCGGAGATCTCCATTCCATTCGGATTGGCTGACAGGGCTGTCCACCGCCCTGTCTTCTCTTGAAGGCCATCTCCTGGAGGGAAAGCAGGACCGGAAGATACAGACACCTGCAGTGGTGGTAGGCATAGTTTAGCAGGACTGTTACTTGCAAGTGAAGTGTGTGTGTGTGTGTGTGTGTGTGTGTGTGTGTGTGTGTGTGTGTGTGTGAGAAAGAGAGAGAGAGAGAGAGAGAGAGAGAGAGAGAGAGAGAGAGAGAGTGTGTGTGTGTGTGTGTGTGTGTGTGTGTGTGTGTGTGTGTGTGTGTGTGGCACGCGCTAGTTTGCTCGCGCATTATGTATTAAGTGTGTTTGTGTGTGCATGTGTGTGTATGTGCACGAGCGCATCATGCAGTGTGTGTGCGTGCGTGCGTGCGTGCGTGCGTGCGTGCGTGCGTGTGTGTGTGTGTGTGTGTGTGGTGTGTGTGTGTGTGTGTGTGTGTGTGTGTGTGTGTGTGTGTGTGTGTGCGTGCGTGCGTGCACCCGCGAAACTTAAACACCGACATTTTCTTTTCAGTAAAAAGTTCCAGCAGAACCAATATTGGCAGAACAATTAATGACGACAGATCTATCCAGCCATCCCCAGAGTGAAGACAGCACCATATGTGACAAGGAGCAAGTCTACAATGAACATTTTAGCAATACTTTTCATGTTACAAAATCTGAAACCATCTCAGAAAGTTGGGACAGCTTAAAATCATTATTACTCTGAAGAATGATAATGTTCAGTGATATGTCATGGAAATATTGAAAAAAAAGACATCCTCAAAAAAAAAACAAAAAAAAAGTAAAAGAAAAAAATTGATTCCCAATCAGACTGTTTAACACAAATTCGTTCATGCCCTTCAATCTAGAGCAGAGAAAGTCAGAGTGGCCCATTCTACTTTGACAGTTCACGCAAAACCCTCGCCGGTGTTACGTCAGTGTCAGTGCCCGTGGCCTTCCCCCCCCCCCCCCCCCCCCCCCCAGGCATTAACAGACCGTACTCTATGGACTGTTTCGCTCTCTTCCCCATTATTTTCTGCCCATCCCTTCCGTGGGAAAAATGCTCTCACAGTCCCTAAGAACCTAAGGCACTGCTTCTGCTGCTGTGCTGACTGCAGTGAAGTTATGTTGCAGGATCTAGGAACACAGCCTTCGTGCCCCTCTCTCACCTGTTGTTTCTACCTGCCCTATGCTCTTTGTCTTCCCTTTCCGGAATGTCTGTGGCGTGTGTTCATTCACACGTGAGTGCGAAAAGGCAAATCACTGTTAGAATTGAACAAACTTAACAGAAAAATGACTGTACTGCCGAATGAAAGAGATGAACAAATTACAAGGTAAAACACGACGCGTTTCGACCTGTTTGGTCTTCTTCAGGCAAGACAAACAACGTTGGAGACAATGAAAACGGAAAACAACATTGAAGACAATGAAAACGAACAACAACAGTGAAGACAATGAAAACGAACAACAACAGTGAAGACAATGAAAACGGAGAACAACAGTGAAGACAATGAAAACGAACAACAGTGAAGACAATGAAAACGAACAACAGTGAAGACAATGAAACGAACAACATTGAAGACAATGAAAACGAAGAACAGTGAAGACAATGAAAACGAAAGAACAACATTGAAGACAATGAAAACGAAGAACAACATTGAAGACAATGAAACGAACAACAGTGAAGACAATGAAACGAACAACAGTGAAGACAATGAAAACGAACAACAGTGAAGACAATGAAACGAACAACAGTGAAGACAATGAAAACGAAGAACAACAGTGAAGACAATGAAACGAACAACAGTGAAGACAATGAAACGAACAACAGTGAAGACAATGAAACGAACAACAGTGAAGACAATGAAAACGAAGAACAACAGTGAAGACAATGAAAACGAACAACAGTGAAGACAATGAAACGAACAACAGTGAAGACAATGAAAACGAACAACAGTGAAGACAATGAAAACGAAGAACAACAGTGAAGACAATGAAACGAACAACAGTGAAGACAATGAAAACGAACAACAGTGAAGACAATGACAACGAAGAACAACGTGAAGACAATGAAACGAACAACATTGAAGACAATGAAACGAACAACATTGAAGACAATGAAACGAACAACATTGAAGACAATGAAACGAACAACAGTGAAGACAATGAAAACGGAAAACAACAGTGAAGACAATGAAACGAAAACAACAGTGAAGACAATGAAAACGAAGAACAACAGTGAAGACAATGAAACGAACAACAGTGAAGACAATGAAAACGGAAAACAACAGTGAAGACAATGAAACGAAGAACAACAGTGAAGACAATGAAAACGAAGAACAACAGTGAAGAGAATGAACGAACAACAGTGAAGACAATGAAACGAACAACAGTGAAGACAATGAAACGAACAACAGTGAAGACAATGAAACGAACAACAGTGAAGACAAAGAAACGAACAACACAGTGAAGACAATGAAACGAACAACAGTGAAGACAATGAAAACGGAAAACAACAGTGAAGACAATGAAACGAAGAACAACAGTGAAGACAATGAAAACGAAGAACAACAGTGAAGACAATGAAACGAACAACAGTGAAGACAATGAAACGAACAACAGTGAAGACAATGAAACGAACAACAGTGAAGACAATGAAAACGAACAACAGTGAAGGCAATGAAACGAAGAACAACAGTGAAGACAATGAAACGAACAACAGTGAAGACAATGAAAACGAAGAACAACAGTGAAGACAATGAAAACGAACAACAGTGAAGACAATGAAACGAACAACAGTGAAGACAATGAAAACGGAAAACAACAGTGAAGACAATGAAAACGAACAACAGTGAAGACAATGAAACGAAGAACAACAGTGAAGACAATGAAACGAACAACAGTGAAGACAATGAAAAACGAGAACAACAGTGAAGACAATGAAAACGAAGAAACAACAGTGAAGACAATGAACGAAGACAACAGTGAAGACAATGAAAAGAACAACAGTGAAGACAATGAAAACGAACAACAGTGAAGACAATGAAAATGAAGAACAACAGTGAAGACAATGAAAACGAAGAACAACAGTGAAGACAATGAAACGAATAATAGTGAAGACAATGAAACGAACAACAGTGAAGACAATGAAAACGAAGAACAACAGTGAAGACAATGAAAATGAAGAACAACAGTGAAGACAATGAAAACGAAGAACAACAGTGAAGACAATGAAACGAACAACAGTGAAGACAATGAAAACGAACAACATTGAAGACAATGAAAACGAAGAACAACAGTGAAGACAATGAACGAACAACAGTGAAGACAATGAAAACGAACAACATTAAAGACAATGAAAACGAAGAACAACAGTGAAGACAATGAAAGGAACAACAGTGAAGACAATGAAAACGAACACAGTGAAGACAATGAAACGAAGAACAATAGTGAAGACAGTGAAAACGAACAACAAGGAAGACAATGAAACAAAGAACAACAGTGAAGACAATGAAACGAACAACAGTGAAGACAATGAAACGAAGAACAACAGTGAAGGCAATGAAAACGAAGAACAACAGTGAAGACAATGAAACGAACAACAGTGAAGACAATGAAAACGAACAACAGTGAAGACAATGAAAACGAACAATATTGAAGACAATGAAACGAACAACAGTGAAGACAATGAAAACGGAAAACAACAGTGAAGACAATGAAAACGGAAAACAACAGTGAAGACAATGAAAGGAACAACAGTGAAGACAATGAAAACGGAAAACAACAGTGAAACAATGAAAACGGAAAACAACAGTGAAGACAATGAAACGGAAAACAACATTGAAGACAATGAAACGAACAACAGTGAAGACAATGAAACGAACAACAGTGAAGACAATGAAACGAACAACAGTGAAGACAATGAAACGAACAACAATGAAGACAATGAAACGAACAACAGTGAAGACAATGAAAACGAACAACAAGTGAAGACAATGAAAAACGTAGAACAAACAGTGAAGACAATGAAACGAACAACAGTGAAGACAATGAAAACGAACAACAGTGAAGACAATGAAAACGAAGAACAGTGAAGGCAATGAAAACGAAAACAACAGTGAAGACAATGAAACAAACAACAGTGAAGACAATGAAAACGAACAACAGTGAAGACAATGAAAACGAAGAACAGTGAAGACAATGAAAACGAACAACAACAGTGAAGACAATGAAACGAACACAACAGTGAAGACAATGAAAGAACAACAGTGAAGACATTGAAAACGAAAACAGTGAAGACAATGAAAAACGAACAACGACAGTGAAGACAATGAAAACGACAACAGTGAAGACAATGAAAACGAACAGTGAAGACAATGAAACGAACAACAGTGAAGACAATGAAACGAAAAACAGTGAAGACAATGAAAACGAAGAACAACAGTGAAGACAATGAAACGAACAACAACAGTGAAGACAATGAAAACGAACAACAGTGAAGACAATGAAAGAACAACAGTGAAGACAATGAAAACGAAGAAGACAGTGAAGACAATGAAAACGAACAACAGTGAAGACAATGAAACGAAGAACCAGTGAAGACAATGAAAACGAAGAACAGTGAAGACAATGAAAACGAACAACAGTGAAGACAATGAAAACGAACAACAGTGAAGACAATGAAACGAACAACAACAGTGAAGACAATGAAAACGAACAACAGTGAAGACAATGAAGAAGAAAACAGTGAAGACAATGAAAGAACAGATGAAGAAATCAAAACGAAGAACAACAGTGAAGACAATGAAAACGAACAACAGTGAAGACAATGACAAAGTGAAAAAACACGTGAAGACAATGAAAGGAAAAAACAGTGAAGACAATGAAAGGAACAACAGTGAAGACAATGAAACGAAGAACAAACAGGAAGACCAGTGAAAAACGAACAAACAGTGAAGACAATGAAAACGAAACAAAAAAAAAAAAAAAAAAAAAAAAAAAAAAAAAAAAAAAAAAAAAAAAAAAAAAAAAAAAAAAAAAAAAAAAAAAAAAAAAAAAAAAAAAAAAAAAAAAAAAAAAAAAAAAAAAAAAAAAAAATTTTTTTTTTTTTTTTTTTTGAAACGAACAACAGTGAAGACAATGAAAACGGAAAACAACAGTGAAGACAATGAAACGAAGAACAACAGTGAAGACAATGAAAACGAAGAACAACAGTGAAGACAATGAAACGAACAACAGTGAAGACAATGAAACGAACAACAGTGAAGACAATGAAACGAACAACAGTGAAGACAATGAAAACGAACAACAGTGAAGGCAATGAAAACGAAGAACAACAGTGAAGACAATGAAACGAACAACAGTGAAGACAATGAAAACGAAGAACAACAGTGAAGACAATGAAAACGAACAACAGTGAAGACAATGAAACGAACAACAGTGAAGACAATGAAAACGGAAAACAACAGTGAAGACAATGAAAACGAACAACAGTGAAGACAATGAAAACGAAGAACAACAGTGAAGACAATGAAACGAACAACAGTGAAGACAATGAAAACGAAGAACAACAGTGAAGACAATGAAAACGAAGAACAACAGTGAAGACAATGAAACGAAGAACAACAGTGAAGACAATGAAAAGAACAACAGTGAAGACAATGAAACGAACAACAGTGAAGACAATGAAAATGAAGAACAACAGTGAAGACAATGAAAACGAAGAACAACAGTGAAGACAATGAAACGAATAATAGTGAAGACAATGAAAACGAACAACAGTGAAGACAATGAAAACGAAGAACAACAGTGAAGACAATGAAAATGAAGAACAACAGTGAAGACAATGAAAACGAAGAACAACAGTGAAGACAATGAAACGAACAACAGTGAAGACAATGAAAACGAACAACATTGAAGACAATGAAAACGAAGAACAACAGTGAAGACAATGAAACGAACAACAGTGAAGACAATGAAAACGAACAACATTAAAGACAATGAAAACGAAGAACAACAGTGAAGACAATGAAAGGAACAACAGTGAAGACAATGAAAACGAACAACAGTGAAGACAATGAAAACGAAGAACAATAGTGAAGACAGTGAAAACGAACAACAAGGAAGACAATGAAACAAAGAACAACAGTGAAGACAATGAAACGAACAACAGTGAAGACAATGAAAACGAAGAACAACAGTGAAGGCAATGAAAACGAAGAACAACAGTGAAGACAATGAAACGAACAACAGTGAAGACAATGAAAACGAACAACAGTGAAGACAATGAAAACGAACAATATTGAAGACAATGAAACGAACAACAGTGAAGACAATGAAAACGGAAAACAACAGTGAAGACAATGAAACGGAAAACAACAGTGAAGACAATGAAAGGAACAACAGTGAAGACAATGAAAACGGAAAACAACAGTGAAGACAATGAAAACGGAAAACAACAGTGAAGACAATGAAAACGGAAAACAACATTGAAGACAATGAAAACGAACAACAGTGAAGACAATGAAACGAACAACAGTGAAGACAATGAAACGAACAACAGTGAAGACAATGAAACGAACAACAATGAAGACAATGAAACGAACAACAGTGAAGACAATGAAAACGAACAACAGTGAAGACAATGAAAACGTAGAACAACAGTGAAGACAATGAAACGAACAACAGTGAAGACAATGAAAACGAACAACAGTGAAGACAATGAAACGAAGAACAGTGAAGGCAATGAAAACGAACAACAACAGTGAAGACAATGAAACAAACAACAGTGAAGACAATGAAAACGAACAACAGTGAAGACAATGAAAACGAAGAACAGTGAAGACAATGAAAACGAACAACAACAGTGAAGACAATGAAACGAACAACAGTGAAGACAATGAAAAGAACAACAGTGAAGACATTGAAAACGAAGAACAGTGAAGACAATGAAACGAACAACGACAGTGAAGACAATGAAAACGAGCAACAGTGAAGACAATGAAAACGAACAGTGAAGACAATGAAAACGAACAACAGTGAAGACAATGAAACGAAGAACAGTGAAGACAATGAAAACGAAGAACAACAGTGAAGACAATGAAACGAAGAACAACAGTGAAGACAATGAAACGAAGAACAGTGAAGAGAATGAAACGAACAACAGTGAAGACAATGAAACGAAGAACAGTGAAGACAATGAAAACGAAGAACAAAGTGAAGACAATGAAACGAAGAACAACAGTGAAGACAATGAAACGAAGAACAACAGTGAAGACAATGAAAGGAACAACAGTGAAGACAATGAAAACGAAGAACAACAGTGAAGACAATGAAACGAACAACAGTGAAGACAATGAAAACGAAGAACAACAGTGAAGACAATGAAAGGAACAACAGTGAAGACAATGAAAACGAAGAACAACAGTGAAGACAATGAAACGAAGAACAGTGAAGACAATGAAACGAAGAACAACAGTGAACAAAAAAAATCCAAAGAACGAACAATCACTTATCTCCTCAAATTGGGCACAAAATGGGAGCAACATGTTACACCCGATTTTGAGGAGATAAGCGATTGTTCGCTCTTCGTTTTCATTGTCTTCGATGTTTTCTGTCTTGCCTGGAGAAGATCAAAGAAGTCGAAACGCGCTTTATTTTTTTTTTTTTCCTTGTAATTTGTCTGTTCTCTTTGGTTGGGCAATACTTCAATTTTTCTCTTCAGAGTGTTTACATTTCCGCCTGCTGTCACCATAGTTTGAAGCCCACCGTTAATATTGTTATCACTGCTATCGATTTCGTCACTGTTAATATTGTTATTTGGATACAGGCAAGCAGTCAAATTTGATATTGTTATTTCGATACAGGCAAGCAGTCAAATTTGATATTGTTATTTGGATACAGGCAAAGAGTCAAATTCAATACTGCTACTTGGATACAGGCAAGGAGTCATATTTTATATTGGTATTTGGAGACAGGCAAGGAGTCAAATTTAATATTATTTGGATACAGGCAAACAGTCAATTCAATATTGTTATTTGGATACAAGCAAAGAGTCAAATTCAATATTGCTATTTGGGTACAGGCAAGCGGTCAAATTCAATATTATTTGGATACAGGAAAGCAGTAAAATTTGATATTGTTATTAGGATACAGGCAAGGAGTCAAACTTGATATTGGTGTTTGGATACAGGTAAGGAGTCAAATTTAATATTGTTATTTGGAGACAGGCAAGGAGTCAAATTTAATATTGGTATTTGGATACAGGCAAGGAGTCAAATTTAGTACTGTTACTTGGAGACAGGCAAGGAGTCAAATTTAATGTTGGTATTTGGATACAGGCAAGGAGTCAAATTTAATATTGGTATTTGGATACAGGCAAGGAGTCAAATTTAATATTGGTATTTGGATACAGGCAAGGAGTCAAATTTAATATTGTTACTTGGAGACAGGCAAGGAGTCAAATTTAATATTGGTATTTGGATACAGGCAAGGAGTAAAACTTGATATTAGTATTTGGAAACAGGCAAGGAGTCAAATTTAATACTGGTATTTGGATACAGGCATGGAGTCAAATTTAATAGTTATTTGGAGACAGACAAGGAGTAAAACCTGATATTAGTATTTGGATACAGGCAAGGAGTCAAATTTAATATTGGTATTTGGATACAGGCAAGGAGTCAAATTTAATATTGGTATTTGGATATAGGCAAGGAGTCAAATTTAATATTGCTATTTGGATACAGGCAAGGAGTAAAACTTGATACTAGTATTTGGATACAGGCAAGGAGTCAAATTTAATATTGGTATTTGGATACTGGCAAGGAGTAAAACGTGATATTAGTATTTGGATACAGGCAAGGAGTCAAATTTAATATTGCTATTTGGATACAGGCAAGGAGTAAAACTTGATATTAGTATTTGGATACAGGCAAGGAGTCAAATTTAATATTAGTATTTGGATACAGGCAAGGAGTCAAATTTAATATTGTTACTTGGATACAGGCAAGGAGTCAAATTTAATATTGGTATTTGGATACAGGCAAGGAGTCAAATTTAATATTGGTATTTGGATACAGGCAAGGAGTCAAATTTAATATTGGTATTTGGATACAGGCAAGGAGTCAAATTTAATATTGGTATTTGGATACAGGCAAGGAGTAAAACTTGATACTAGTATTTGGATACAGGCAAGGAGTCAAATTTAATATTGGTATTTGGATACTGGCAAGGAGTAAAACGTGATATTAGTATTTGGATAATGGGAAGGAGTCAAATTTAATATTGCTATTTGGATACAGGCAAGGAGTAAAACTTGATATTAGTATTTGGATACTGGCAAGGAGTCAAATTTAATATTGGTATTTGGATACAGGCAAGGAGTCAAATTCAATATTGTTATTTGGATACAGGGAAGCATTCAAATTTAATATTGCTATTTGGATACAGGCAAGTAGTCAAATTTAATATTATTTGCATACAGGGAAGGAGTCAAATTTATTATTGTTATTTGGATACAGAGAAGCAGTCAAATTTCATATTGTTATGTGGAGACAGGCAAGGAGTCAAATTTCATATTTATAAGAATATAGGTTTCTGGATTCTAGATTCGACATTTGAAAAGTAGTTAGACTCAGAATCAAAAACTTCTACAATCAGATCCTGACAACTGTTCACCCCACACAACAGTCGCCCCACCAGGTCTCGCTGCCACAACAGCACCAGTGAGCTGAAGAAGGCAGGGCGACCCTGTCGAAATATTCTCAAAGTAAGTTTTTGATTCTGAGTCTAACTACTTTTCTAAAATTTCATATTGTTATGTGGAGACAGGCAAGGAGTCAAATTCAACATTGTTATGTGGAGACAGGCAAGGAGTCAAATTTCATATTGTTATGTGGAGACAGGCAAGGAGTCAAATTCAACATTGTTATGTGGAGACAGGCAAGGAGTCAAATGATGAAAGCATTTGCTTGCGGAGCTGACGGTCGTGAGTTGGAACTACTCGAGGGCTGGGATTTTTTTTCCTTTTTTTTCGGCTTCACAACCAGCCTGCTGTCTGACCAGCAGTGAATGGGGACCTGGTTCAGGTCAGGGAAGGTGTAGGGCGGCGGAGAGAGACGGATGGGCTCTGCTTTTCATCATGCCGTGCCCCTGACATGGTGCACTTCTCACCGTTCACTGTCCCTGCAGCCACTAGGTGATGGGAGTTTAACCACATGATAATAATAAAACAACAGTAATAATGATAATAACAATAACAATAACAATGATAGTGATATCAATAATAATAATAATAATGATACTAATAATGATAATGATAACATTAACAACAACAATAATAATGATAACAATAGTAGCAATAATGATAATAATAATAATAATTATTATTATAATCATATGATAGTAATAATAATAATGATAATAATAATGATGATGATAATGATAATAATAATGATAATGATAACAATAACAAAAACAAGAATAGTAAGAATAATGATAATAGTAATAATGATAATGAAGATGATGATAGTAATAATAACAATAATATGATGATGATAATGATGATGATGATGATGATGATGATGATGATGATGATGATAAGATGATGATGATGATGATGATGATGATGATGATGATGATATCATCATCATGATCATGATCATGATCATGATCATCATCATCATCACTACCATAACACTGAAACGTGTGTCTCCAGTCGTTGCGCTGACAGCGCCCTGACAACAGCTGCGATAAAGTCCTGTAATGATGTAGCACTGTTCTACCTCACTGGAGCCGCCTCACAGGACTGTAGATCACTGTTGACATCCGTGTGGCGCTGGCCGGTCTTTAGCTTGACGTATTCCCTACAGAGATAACACAGTACCTGTCAGAGAGGCCAGAGTTCCCCCAGGGTCGTGAGGGCAGTGCAATGATGGCCATTGCACCAGTTGACTCCCCTTAGGGACGAGAGCCTGGGTAGCGGCAAAGCTTTCCTCCATCCACTCAATATCATCGGGGTAACATTAGATCAGACGTAAAATAAAGAAAGGTTGGGGAAGAGAGTGTGGTGTGATTGGGATGTGCGGGAGAGGAGGGTGTATTAGCGTGTCATTTCCCCCCTCTCTTTCCTCCCTTCCTTCTCTCGGTCTGGCTGTCCGATTCTGTCCGTCTCTTTGTCTTTCTCTCTCAATGTGTGTGTGTGTGTGTGTGTGTGTGTGTGTGTGTGTGTGTGTGTGTGTGTGTGTGTGTGTGTGTGTGTGTGCGCGCGCGCGCGCGTGCGTGTGTGAGTTTGTGCGTGCACGCGCGCGGGCGTGCGTATGTGTGTGTATGCGTGAATGTATGTATGTGCGTGTCGTGCGCACGCGCGCGTGAGTGTAAGTGTGTGTGCGCGTGAGCACGTGCATGTGTAAGTGTGTGTACGCGTGCGCATGCGTGCGTCCGTACATGCCTGTATGTGCAGTTGGTTAGTTCATGGTCTTCAGCATATCCAGGGACTCGAGAGGGTATAGAAAAGAAATTTCACAACTCTACCAGCAAACACACACACACACACACACACACACACACACACACACACACACACACACACACACACACACACACGTCATTCTTCAGTTACAGAAACTCTGATTTCCTCCACATTTCCCGCCATGGTAAAAACAACAATTTGCTTGAATGCGTTGCCGAGTTGTTCAGGACCAACCAAGGGAACACACTCGGTGTGGACAGTATTCACGATCCGCCATGTTCATCCCCATCTCTGTCGCTCTCTCGCGTGCGTAGCCATGCTTTCAGACTTGGGGGCATGGTCGGGTTGATTTCAAAACGACATGGGAGAAGATATTGATGCGTTGAGCCACACCTCTCATCAAAATGTCCGGGGGGAAAGAATTCTAAGCAGGGGAAGAAAGGAATTACACCCCGTCCTTCACATTCGATTCTACCTCTTCCTTAGTGAAAAGAATTCTTTGTGAGGGGATAGTGGGGTGGATGTTGGGCACCTCGTAAACCAGTCTGTTGAACACATTATGGTTTATAATGCTATATTGTAGTATACTGTATTGCATTCTTCTTGTTTGAACTGAACTGTGTTGTATTGTCCGGTATTATGTGACATTTGCTGTATAGCACTGTAGAGTATTCTGCGGCATTGTATAGAATATATTGTATTTTGTTGTACTGAATCGTATTCTGTTGTTCTGTATTGTAATGTGATGCGTAGTATCGTTGTTGTATTGTTGCTGTATTGCCTTGCGGCGTGTTGTGCGATACTGCGTTGCCTTGTATTGTATTGTGTTGTGTTATACTGGAACGAAGTGTATTGTGTTGTATTGCATTGCATTGCACTGTATTGTATTGCACTATATTGTATTGCATTATACTGTGATGTGCTGTGCGGTATTGTCACGACACAACATATTACTTAGTGTGACAAGTGGGGTATTGTAATAAGGACGAAAAGGGATACCTTACATGCCTTTGATCTATGGCTCTGTTTCTGACTGTCTGCCTGTCTGTCTGTCTGTCTTCACTTTCTGGCCGACTGTGCACACTCCCACACACCTTGAGGGGGGGGGGGGGGGAGAGAGAGAGAGAGAGAGAGAGAGAGAGAGAGAGAGAGAGAGAGAGAGAGAGTTTATTCAGCATTCTTTTCTCCTAACAATCACACGTAATAACAAAGAGAGAGAGAGAGAGAGAGAGAGAGAGAGAGACAGAGACAGAGACAGAGAGAGAGAGAGAAGAGATACTGACAGACAGACAGACAGAGAGACAGACAGAGAGAAAGAGAGTCTTTATGCAATCATATTTTCTCCTGCAATCGTACAACTTCTATTATCATGACAAAAGGCGAAAAAATATCTTGTAAGTGTGAAGGTTTAAAGTAAAACAGTGCTAGAAAAAGCCACATTTCCAAATGATGCAATTTTCAGATCATACATAACCGCTTTCACATATGTTTTCTCTCTCTCTCTCTCTCTCCTCTCTCTCTCTCTCTCTCTCTCTCTCTCCTCTCTCTCACACACACACACACACATTCACTCACTCAACCATCCACCCAACCACACACACACACACACACACACACACACACACACACACACACACACACACACACACACAGCGGTCAATCACTCCAACTACGTCCACCCCCAAACTTCGCCTCCTCCCTCCCCCCTCCCCCCACGCCCCCAACCTTTCTCTACTAAACACTCCCTACTCGCACAACCCCACATCACACATGACGACCGAAATGTCTCCGAACTCCCCTCCCCCCACCCTCACCCCTACCCTCCCCCTCCCCCTACCCCGCCCACTCTAATTAGAAAAAAGCCCCCCAAAACCACACGTCCGCTCCCCAGCTTGTCCTCATTGTCGTCCGGCTAATGAACGGTCTGAAGTCCAACAAGTCCCACGGGAACCGTTTGAAGTCGCTCAGAGACGCTGATCAAAGATAAGGACACAAAAGGCAAGTTGATTAACGACCAGGACCCCGAAGAAAACAAAAAAAAAAAAAAAGGCAGCGACCAGAGAAAGGAGTACATCAGAAAATAAGTGGTTGCGTAGTCACTAGGTTGGTACCTTGCCTGACGTAGTCTCCATGGTTTTCTCAAACGCACCAGCCAGCCAGATTCAGCTCATCTCTTTCAGCCTTCGCGGTCAGTCATGATCAGTATACGCTGGTTGGTGGAAAGGGAGATTATTCTTGGTGCTTGCGACTGTTGGGTATTCATTAATAGCTGGGTTCGGCTAGGGGGAGGTGAAGATGGGTGATCAGAGTTACAACCCCCCCTCCCACTTCTTCTCCCTCTCCCTCACCTTTCTTCCCCTCTAGTACTTGGAGATGATGATGTGGGGGATCAAAAATAGAATGGAGATGACGATGAAGACGACGACGCCCCTGATGTGACAGAGAAGCAGGAAGAAGAGAAGAACATGGTGGCCGAAGAGGAAGAAGAGAAGAAAGAGAGGAAAAAGAGAAGAAAGAGAGGAAAAAGAGAAGAAAGAGAGGAAAAAGAGAAGAAAGAAGAGAAGAAGAAGAGGGAGGAAGACTCGGACAGGGGAAGAAAGGAATGGAAGGAGGAGGAGGAGGAGGAGGAGGAGGAGGAGGAGGAAGGAAAGAAGAAAGAAAAATGGAGGAAGAAGAGGAAAACGAGGATAATGAAAATGGAGGTAGAAAAAAAAAAAACAAAGAGAGGAAGAGAGAGAGAGAGAGAGCAGAACAATAAAGAGACAGGAGAAGAGAAGGACGACAAGAAGAAAAAGATGGAGGAGGGGGTAGAAGAAGGAAAGGATAGAGGAAAAAGAGGAAGAAAGAAAGAAAGGATGGAGGAAGAAGACGCAAGAGATATGGAAGAAGAGTTGGAAAGACAGAAGAAAAGGACGGGAAAGTAGAGGGTAGTAAGGAAGCAAAAAATGGAAAAAAGGATAAAAAGAAAAAAAAGAAAGGACGGAGGAAGAGGATGAAGAAGAAGAAAAGTGTGGAGGAACAGAAGAAAGAAAGGACAGAAAAGGATGGAGGAAGAGAAGGAAGGAAAGACATAAAAAATGGACCGAGAAAGAGCTAGAGGAAAAGAAGAAAAGGTTAGAGGAAGAGGAAAGCAAGGATAGAAGGGGAAAGAAAGAAGAAGAAGAAGAAGGAGAAGAACGGAGAAAGAAGCGAAAGAAGAAGTAGGAGATAGTTTTTTGTTTTTTTTTCTATTTTTTTTTGGTCGTTTACTGCCTCCATGTGAGGTTGCACTAAACAAATAAATAAACACACACACAAAGCGACAGAAATAAACTAACAAATAAATAAACGAATAAATGAATAAATTAATCAATAAAAAGGAAAGTCAACATCTGAACGGAAAGCACAGCTTGAGAATGGCAAGGAGCTGGCATTCGTCGGATACCTTCTTCACCTGGTCAGTTTCAGCATGCCAGTCCGCTGACCAACTCTCACACTTCAAGATCCCTTCACCCTCAGCACCGCTCCGCCAGAGAGAGAGAGAGAGAGAGAGAGAGAGAGAGAGAGAGAGAGAGAGAGAGAGAGAGAGAGAGAGAGAGAGAGAGAGGAGAAGTCCACTTACCGCTACTCACGAGGAAGGCAGCCCCCCCCCCCTCCACCCCCTCCATCCCCACCCTCCTTGCCATTCCTGCGACAAAAAAAATCTCTTTAAGGTAGCGACGGACTGGTCATTGCCTTATTGACCGATTACTGATGGAATGAAGATCTCTTTCATCACGATGGCGGTTGACTGCTAATGGTTCGATCGGCCGATTGTTCAGGCGCGTGGGACCTGTCAGGTTTACGATCCAGAC
>CM065723.1:5455302-5457802 GCA_033310375.1 Conus canariensis | reverse complement strand
AATCGATAGGAACGACCATTTGATTGGTAGATACAGCAATCGGTGTTTTCACTCTTCATCTCAGACCCTTGTTATTCAGAGGACACAACATGAAGCCGACGGCTGTCAGTATTAGTGTCCTGCTCTTGAGAGGGAGAATCCCAACAGGTCTTTGTAACAATCACAGGGCGTCAGAGTGTATGGGGGCATGGGGCAAAGTGTGTGTGTGTGTGTGTGTGTGTGTGTATGTGTGTGTGTGTGTGTGTGTGTGTGTGTGTGTGTGTGTGTGTGTGTTTCTTGGATGTTTGCTGAAGTTGTACAAAGTGTGTGGGCTCATGTGCACATACTAACAAATGTGCACGTGGCCGTGAGTCCATTCATTGCCACCGTTGTAAGAGGATTCGGTGTTCTGTATATTGCTGACCGGGTGAAAAGCTTCCGTCCTGAAGGAAACCATTGCTGTAGCCTGGCGTATACCTGTGTACGCGCGCGCGCGCGCGCGCGCGCGCGTGTGTGTGTATGTGTGTGTGTGTGTGTGTGTGTGTGTGTGTGTGAGTGAGAGAGAGTACGTGTGTGCGTGCATGCGTGAGTGCGTGTATGCGTGAGTGCGTTCGTGCCTGTGTGCGTAATTGCGTACATGTGTGCGCGCGCGCGCGCGTGCGTGTGTGTGCATGTGTGTGTGTGCGCGCGCGCGCACGTACTTGTGTATTGTTTCTTTGTTTGCTTGTTCGTGTTTTTACTGTCCCATCGTGTGAACCACTTTAGTCACATGATCCCCACGCCACTTGTTTGGTTACATCATCCCCACGCCATTTGTTTGGTCTCCCCGTCCACAGCCACACCCCAGCTTGTCCCGCCACAGTTCCCGCACCAGTCACCCCCAGGGAGCAGTCAGTGTCAAATCGTCCAGAGGCAACTCAGCGGAGGACACCCTGCACTGCTGTCGGGTCACTTCCGTGGTGTTCAGTGCCGCCTGTTCAGATCCAATATTCGCTAGACACCACCTACCAAGCCCCCTACAGACAACAATGAGTGCTTTGTTGCGGACCCCGCATGTGCGAACGCCCCATCCCTCCCTCCAGAGGAAGGAGGGCGCCACCATGTCCATCCAGCGACAGTTCTCTTAAAAATCGTTGATGCTGGCGACATTGACACCAATTCATAAAGGGCACAGACGTTCAGAGGACATCAACTCAGAGGCCACAGACGTTCAGAGGACATCAACTCAGAGGGTACAGACGTTCAGAGGACATCAAATCACAGGGCACAGACGTTCAGAGGACATCAAATCACAGGGCACAGACGTTCAGAGGACATCAAATCACAGGGCACAGACGTTCAGAGGACGTCAAATCAGAGTGCACAGACGTTCAGAGGACATCAAATCACAGGGCACAGACGTTCAGAGGACATCAAATCACAGGGCACAGACGTTCAGAGGACATCAAATCACAGGGCACAGACGTTCAGAGGACATCAAATCAGAGGTTAATTTCAGGGCATGTTTTGAAGTGCCACAGAACTCAGACATTTTTTTGTGGTCATTGGTGAGGATGAGGATAATGAAGTTGATGCTACGGAGTTCAATTTTGGCTGAGACTGCATGGCAGGGCTATACTCTACGCTTACTTTCATGATATTTGGTGGCATCAACCAGGCCCGAGTTATAAAGACACCTGCAGTGTTGCTCAAGAAATTTGAGCAACACTCTCAGAGACCAATCCATTAAGTGGATGAAACTCGTCTGTAATACTATGGTCCCTGACTTCCCATCTGAGCCCAGGTAAAACCCACAAATAAATGACATTGCTGGGAATCGAACCCACGACCTCAGCCTGGAATCCACGAAGACGCTTCAACTCCGGGAAATATGGCTCTAACCTATTTCTGACCTTTACCTGACCCTAACCTAAACTGCAACCTGATCTGGCCTAACCCTCACCCAAACGTAACCCGATAAGTGTGTAAAACCTTTGGGAAAAAAAATTCACTATGTAGTATGCTTGACATGTGAGGGCAGTAGAGTTGTCTTCTCCTTCCTCCATCAATAACGAAAAGAACGTTCACTAACAGGGGAAAGCTGCCTCCATCTTACTTTCTCTTCTGAACAGACGCAGAAGGTCTGCGGAGCCCAAGGCTGGAAGTAATGTTATGCAGACAAATTAAAAAAAAAATCCATTTTTATGGCTTGACCCCCGGCCCTCCCCTGGCGTTTGAAACCTGACGTGTCGTAAAGTAGTTTGCTGGCTTCTTGTCGGGAGTCTCCATCATCCAGGACTTCATCACAATTAGAAACCTTAATCGACTTTTGATTAGTTTCCTGTCTTCGCTGGTGCTGAGTTTCAAAGAAGGTTCGCATTCCCACGCCTCACCCTATCAATCAGAGAACGTGGAGTTGTGTGGTATAGGGGAAAATGATGGTGGAGCAAAACTGAAAAACACTTTTTTTTACGTTTTAACCACACTCAAGTACTCAAATTTATCTGGTCGTATTAAAGATGGAGAGGATTTTAATCGGAAA
>CM065723.1:5435302-5447802 GCA_033310375.1 Conus canariensis | reverse complement strand
CCTCACTACCACCACCACCCCCACCCCCACCATCCCTCACCACCACCACCACCACCATCACCCCAATCCCCACCACCATCATCTCATCTCCCTAACCCTGCGGACAGAATGTCTGCGAAAGCTTGTCCTGAAAAAGACTGAGTCTCCATCGTCACTGAAAACGAAATGAACTGTAAAGAATCCAACCCGATGAGCTGCAAGGCTTGTTCAACACATACTGCAACAGACAAGTGAATCTGTGACAAATACGCCTTCTTCAGACCTAACATATCACACATGGAAATGCACGGAACAATACCTGCCCGGATGACTATCTGAAGGAGGCTTATTTAAGATAAGTGATTGCTCGTTCATTTTCTTTGTCCTAATTGTTTTGTATCTTGCCCGAAGAAGACCCAAGAGGTCGAAACGCGTCGTGTTTCTTCTCGTGATTCGTTTGTCCACGTTTTCGTTTTTGTTTTTGGTGGTTCGCTAACATTTATTTTAGATTTGTTGAGATTTATTTGTTTGAAAATCTATTTGTTTAGTATTGTGTATGAAATAAAGCTCTGCTTTGCAACGTGTTTGGTGTTGTTTCAAAGTGAGGTGACTGCAGGCGGACACTGAAACAAGCTGAAGAGAAAAATCACTGTCCTGCCGAACGAAAGAGACAACCCCTCAAAAAAACAACAACAACAGCAACAACAACAACAACAACAACAACAACAAAATTACAAGTCAAACGACGACGCGCTTGAACCTCGTTGGTCTTCTTCAGGCAAGACAAACAACATTTAAGGCAACGAAAACGAAGAGTGAAGAACCACTTTTCTCGTCAAATTGGGCGCCAAAAGGACGTGGAATGGTGTTTTGTGCTCGGTGTGTTTATTCTCATTCTCATCCCTAGTCCTCACGAGTCTCAGTCGTACAGGACGCTAATCTCACCATTTACACCCTGGTATAGAATGTTGAAGTAGGAAAATAGCCCTTATACTTCACAAGTTTCACTGCTGGCTTTTCTTTAGGGTCAAAAGGATGTTTCTTTTCTTTGAACCCCTGTCTAACGCCCAAATAATGTTAAACCAATGAAAAGAGTTGTGGTCATAAAGCAACCGTGCTCTAATGTCATGATAACTGTTTTCATGTTGATAATTACTATTTTGACATAGTCATAGTAACTATCTCTGATTCTGTATCCTAGATGAGAAGCCGAAAAGAAGATGGCTTGAGCAGTACCCAGACTTCAACAAGAAGGATGCATAGTACCTGCTGCTCAGACCAGACCAAGTATGCATTGTGAGGCTGAGGACAGGACACTCCAGACTCTAACACCACATGTTCACAAAATTCCACATTGCCGAGTCTTCAGAGTGTCCATGCGGTACAGCCCCAGGGACTGTGGAACACTTCCTGCAGGACTGTCCCACACATAAAAGCTAAGAGCAAAGATCTGGCCTGCTGACACATCGACGAAGGAGAAGCTCCATGGATCACTGGAGGGCCTCTGCCGTACAGCAGCCTTCGTCAGTGCCTCTGGGGTTCCTATCTGAGTGTACAAAGAAGAAGAAGAAGTTTCCTAGATAAGAATTACTGTTCTCATCGAATAGACACCATCATGATCTTTTGACGGCAGCAATCTGACATAGTCAGCGATGGTAATCTTCTTGTCCGATCACATGGCGATAATTCTTGGACACGTTGTGCATTTACGTGGAAAGGTGTGACCTTACGGTCCCTGACCTCTATACACATAGCAGTAGTGCAGACACTGTCCCCCGTCAAAGGATATTGATAGCTGACATTGGGGAAGAAAATCGGATACAAGATGACCACAATTGCGTTACGACTACCATCTGGATTAGCAGCCGGATTCTCCACCTTATGTACCTCCGCTACCATCCCCCATCACCGTCTCTCCTGTCCTACACATTAGTCCTCTTTGTCCTCCCAGGCAATCCTACGACTCCCATCCCCATACCCCCCCCCCCCCCTTGCCTGTCCCACACACCCTCATCTTCCTGAATCAGAGAGAGAGAGAGAGAGAGAGAGAGAGAGAGAGAGAGAGAGAGAGAGAGAGAGAGAGAGAGAGAGAGAGAGAGAGAGAGAAATTGTTTCTTTCCTTTCAGTTGTCAGAGGTGGTATTCGTGCCTTATCTTTCTTTCTTGCAGTGGTTTTTAAATCGTCGCGAGTCCGGTCTTCGTTTTACCTGGGATACATTGCTGCTTTGCTGTTCCACGAAGTCTAGCTGTCGCGCCTATTCTAACTGAATAGACAGTAATACTCTAAGCAGTGCGTTTCTCTCTCTCTCTATGGCAGATTTTAAAAAATCCGAATCCCTTGGAGGTGTACTAAGTAGCCAAAAACACATAGCTTGCTTGCCTCTGTCTTGATGGACGATGTCATAGGAGTCGGTGTCCATACTGCAACAGAATATTCAATGCGAGGATCGACCTGATCAGCCATCTTCGTACACACACCACCACCGCCTAGTGATAGCAGAAGTCATGGTCATTTTCGCCCGCGAAGGACAGACAACAACATAGCAGTCAGGCAATGCTGTCATTTTCAAGGCAGTTCACGCTCTATCTGATGAATTTAGGCCATTGATGATGTTGGTAATCTATATGGGAGATAACTGCTAGAGCTCGTGTTCAGCGAGAGTGAACTTGCTGTTTTCATAGGACAAATAGCGCTAGTGGGCACGCTCAAATCAAATTAGCTCTATCAGCTTCACGGTTCAGTCAGAGAGAGAAAATGCCCAAAACAGTCCAAAACATGGGTGTGTGTGTAGCAGTGCGTCTATAATGCAGACAACCGATATCCCGATCGATATCCTGGCGTGTGCTTCAAATCAAATATTTGACTCTCTAGATCTGTGTTTCCTCGGCCCATAAACTGAGGAATGGTGACTCTATATGCAATGGAAAGACATGCGCTACCTTCCCTTGATTTTTGTAACTGTCCAGAACAGTCCATTTTGCCACAGCAGTCAATTTAACAGTTCAATCAGAGAGAGAAAAATGTCAAAACATGGGTGCAAACAGCGTGCCTGTAATACATAAACGGCGTAAAAAACAGTGCGTCTTCACTTATTATTATTATTACCATCGATCGACTCAGATGTGCATGTCTTCGCTTTGATGTGATGTTTGTTTACCAAATGACACAAGCACAGATTGCACAATGTTGTTGACCTATAAAATGAGAAACGGTAAAGCAATGGAAAGACAGGCATTGTCCTCCCCTGATAGCAACGGAAAGACAGGCATTGTCCTCTGATAGCAATGGAAACACAGGCACTGTCCTCTGATAGCAACGGAGAGACAGGCATTGTCCTCTGATAGCAACGGAGAGACAGGCACTGTCCTCTGATAGCAATGGAAAGACAGGCACTGTCCTCTGATAGCAATGGAAAGACAGGCACTGTCCTCTGATAGCAATGGAAAGACAGGCATTGTCCTATGATAGCAATGGAAAGACAGGCACTGTCCTCTGATAGCAACGGAAAGACAGGCATTGTCCTCTGATAGCAATGGAAAGATAGGCACTGTCCTATGATAGCAATGGAAAGACAGGCATTGTCCTACCCTGATAGCAATGGAAAGACAGGCATTGTCCTCCCCTGATAGCAATGGAAAGACAGGCATTGTCCTCCCCTGATAGCAATGGAAAGACAGGCATTGTCCTCCCCTGATAGCAATGGAAAGACACGCATTGTCCTCCTCTGATAGCAATGGAAAGACAGGCATTGTCCTCCTCTGATAGCAATGGAAAGACAGGCATTGTCCTCCTCTGATAGCATTGGAAAAACAGGCATTGTCCTGCCCTGACAACAATGGAAAGACATGCATTGTCCTGATAGCAATGGAAAGATAGGCAGTGTCCTCCCCTGATAGCAATGGAAAGACAGGCATTGTCCTGCCCTGACAGTAATGGAAAGACAGGCATTGTCCTCCCCTGATAGCAATGGAAGACAGACATTGTCCTCCCCTGATAGCAATGGAAATGGAAGGACAGGCACTGTCCTCCCTGACAGAATAGAAAGACAGGCATTGTCTTCCCTGATAGCAATGGAAAGACAGACATTGTCCTGACAGCAATGGAAAGACAGGCATTGTCCTCCCTGACAGTAATAGAAAGACAGGCATTGTCGTGCCCTGATAGCAATGGAAAGACAGGCATTGTCCTCCCCTGACAGTAAGGAAAGACAGGCATTGTCTCCCCTGACAGCAATGGAAAGACAGGCATTGTCCTCCCTGATAGCATTGGAAAGACAGGCATTGTCCTGCCCTGATAGCAATGGAAAGACAGGCATTGTCCTCCTCTGATAGCAAGGAAAGACAGGCATTGTCCTCCCTGATAGCAATGGAAAGACAGGCATTGTCTTCCCTGATAGCAATGGAAAGACAGGTATTGTCTTGCACTGACAGTAATGGAAAGACAGGCATTGTCCTCCTGATAGCAATGGGAAGACAGGTATTGTCCTGCCCTGACAGTAATGGAAAGACAGGCATTGTCCCCCGATATGCAATGGAAAGACAGGCATTGTCCCCTGATAGCAATGGAAAGACAGGTATTGTCCTGCCCTGACAGTAATGGAAAGACAGGCATTGTCCTCTGATAGCAATGGGAAGACAGGATTGTCCTGCCCTGACAGTAATGGAAAGACAGGCATTGTCCCCCCGATTGCAATGGAAAGACAGGCATTGTCCTCCCTGATAGCAATGGAAAGACAGGGATTGTTCTCCCTGATAGCAATGGAAAGACAGGTATTGTCCTGCCCTGACAGTAATGGAAAGACAGGCATTGTCCCCCGATTGCAATGGAAAGACAGGCATTGTCCTCCCCTGATACAATGGAAAGACAGGATTGTTCTCCCCTGATAGCAATGGAAAGACAGGCATTGTCCTCTGATAGCAACGAAAAGACAGGTATTGTCCTCTGATAGCAATGGAAAGACAGGTATTGTCCGTCCTGACAGAATGGAAAGACAGGCATTGTCCCCCCTGATTAGCAATGGAAAGACAGGCATTGTCCTCCCCTGATAGCAATGGAAAGACAGGATTGTTCTCCCTGATAGCAACGGAAAGACAGCATTGTCCTGTCCTGACAGCAATGGAAAGACAGGCCTTGTCTCCCCTGACAGCAATGGAATTCAGGCATTCTCCTCCCCTGATAGCAATGGAAAGACAGGCATTGTCTCCCTGACAGCAATGGAATGACAGGCATTGTCCCCCCCTGACAGCAATGGGAAGACAAGTATTGCCCCCCTTTGATAGCAATGGAATGACAGCATTGTCCTCCCCTGATAGCAAAGGAAAGACAGGCATTGTCTCCCCTGATAGCAATGGAAAGACAGGCATTGTCCTCCCCTGATAGCAATGGAAAGACAGGCATTGTCCTGCCCTGATAGCAATGGAAAGACAGGCATTGTCCTGCCCTGATAGCAATGGAAAGATAGGCACTGTCCTGCCCTGATAGCAATGGAAAGACAGGCACTGTCCTCTGATAGCAACGGAAAGACAGGCATTGTCCTCTGATAGCAATGGAAAGACAGGCACTGTCCTATGATAGCAATGGAAAGACAGGCATTGTCCTACCCTGATAGCAATGGAAAGACAGACATTGTCCTGCCCTGATAGCAATGGAAAGACAGACATTGTCCTGCCCTGATAGCAACGGAAAGACAAGCATTGTCCTGTCCTGACAGCAATGGAAAGACAGGCCTTGTCTCCCCTGACAGCAATGGAATTCAGGCATTCTCCTCCCCTGATAGCAATGGAAAGACAGGCATTGTCCTCCCTGACAGCAATGGAATGACAGGCATTGTCCCCCCCTGACAGCAATGGGAAGACAAGTATTGCCCCCCTTTGATAGCAATGGAATGACAGCATTGTCCTCCCCTGATAGCAAAGGAAAGACAGGCATTGTCCTCCCCTGATAGCAATGGAAAGACAGGCATTGTCCTCCCCTGATAGCAATGGAAAGACAGGCATTGTCCTGCCCTGATAGCAATGGAAAGACAGGCATTGTCCTGCCCTGATAGCAATGGAAAGATAGGCACTGTCCTGCCCTGATAGCAATGGAAAGACAGGCACTGTCCTCTGATAGCAACGGAAAGACAGGCATTGTCCTCTGATAGCAATGGAAAGACAGGCACTGTCCTATGATAGCAATGGAAAGACAGGCATTGTCCTACCCTGATAGCAATGGAAAGACAGACATTGTCCTGCCCTGATAGCAATGGAAAGACAGACATTGTCCTGCCCTGATAGCAATGGAAAGACAGGCATTGTCCTGCCCTGATAGCAATGGAAAGACAGGCATTGTCCTCCCCTGATAGCAATGGAAAGACAGGCATTGTCCTGCCCTGACAGCAATGGAAAGACAGGCATTGTCCTCCCCTGACAGCAATGGAAAGACAGGCATTGTCCTGCCCTGACAGCAATGGAAAGACAAGCATTGTCCTGCCCTGATAGCAATGGAAAGACAGGCATTGTCCTCCCCTGACAGCAATGGAAAGACAGGCATTTGTCTGCTCTGATAGCAATGGAAAGACAGGCATTGTCCTGCCCTGATAGCAATGGAAAGACAGGCATTGTCCTGCCCTGATAACAATGGAAAGACAGGCATTGTCCTGCCCTGATAGCAATGGAAAGACAGGCATTGTCCTGCCCTGACAGCAATGGAAAGACAGGCATTTGTCTGCCGTGATAGTAATGGAAAGACAGGCATTGTCCTCCCCTGATAGCAATGGAAAGACAGGCATTGTCCTGCCCTGACAGCAATGGAAAGACAGGCATTGTCCTCCCCTGATAGCAATGGAAAGACAGGCATTGTCCTGCCCTGACAGCAATGGAAAGACAGGCATTGTCCTGCCCTGATAGCAATGGAAAGACAGGCATTGTCCTCCCCTGATAGCAATGGAAAGACAGGCATTGTCCTCCCCTGTTTTGTTTTGTCTCTGGACAGGCCTATTCATAGATTGCTCGAAGAGTGACCCGAATTCATGTGTTGTCCGAGATCAAATGTAAATTCTCTGATTACATGCATTGCTATCTACGTAATACCGACACACATTCAATGCATAGTCAGTTATGTTCCATCAGTATGACTGTTTTATTACTCACAATTTTGTTCCGATTTTGTAAATCTGTGTTTATTTTTACATACAACCCATGATCCGTTATACGTATTCTTACTTCATGACCAGGAAGCGGGAAAGGGTATTGACTTTATAGGAAACGGAATAACATCGAAGGTAGAGAAATAGGCGTTGCATACATGGGTCAAATCGTGCCAGTGTTCACCCCCTGACAGATGTTCTCTCAGTTTGACAAATGTCACTGTCGGAAATATCACATTCTGAGAAGTCTGACAATCAGCTGAACATTCTGAGAAGTCTGATAAACAGTTGAACATTCTGAGAAGTCTGACAATCAGCTGAACATTCTGAAAGTCTGATAAACAGTTGAGCATTCTGAGAAGTCTGATAAACAGCTGAACATTCTGAGAAGTCTGACAAACAGCTGAACATTCTGAGAAGTCTGACAAACAGCTGAACATTCTGAGAAATCTGACAAACAGCTGAACATTCTGAGAAGTCTGATAAACAGTTGAACATTCTGAGAAGTCTGATAAACAGCTGAACATTCTGAGAAGTCTGACAAACAGCTGAACATTCTGAGAAGTCTGATAAACAGCTGAACATTCTGAGAAGTCTGACAAACAGCTGAACATTCTGAGAAGTCTGACAAACAGCTGAACATTCTGAGAAGTCTGACAAACAGCTGAACATTCTGAGAAGTCTGACAAACAGCTGAACATTCTGAGAAGTCTGACAAACAGCTGAACATTCTGAGAAGTCTGACAAACAGCTGAACATTCTGAGAAGTCTGATAAACAGCTGAACATTCTGAGAAGTCTGATAAACAGCTGAACATTCTGAGAAGTCTGATAAACAGTTGAACATTCTGAGAAGTCTGACAAACAGCTGAACATTCTGAGATGTCTTACAATCAGCTGAACATTCTGAGAAGTCTGACAAACAGCTGAACATTCTGAGAAGTCTGACAAACAGCTGAACATTCTGAGAAGTCTGATAAACAGCTGCAGAAAATAGGCTGTCGGCTGACTGGTACGTCAGACAGCAGAAAAGAAGCCACAGGGACGGGAAGAAGACTCGTATTCCTGTTTCATACAAGCTGCATGTTGTCACGTGCACTTCTTCTTTTAGATCTTCTTCCTTCATCACTGCCTACCACCCCATCCACCCCCCCTCCTCTCCCCATTTCCATCCCTTTCCCCCACTTTACCTCTCCCCATTTCCATCCCTTTCCCCCACTTTTCCTCTCCCCATTTCCATCCCTTTCCCCCACTTCCTCTCCCCATTTCCACCCCATTCCCCCACTTTCCTCTCCCCATTTCCATCCCTTTCCCCCACTTTTCCTCTCCCATTTCCACCCCTTCCCCCACTTTTCCTCTCCCCATTTCCATCCCTTTCCCCACTTTACCTCTCCCCATTTCCATCCCCTTTCCCTCACTCCTCTCCCCATTTCCATCCCTTTCCCCACTTTTCCTCTCCCCATTTCCACCCCTTCCCCCACTTTCCTCTCCCCATTTCCATCCCTTTCCCCCACTTTCCTCTCCCCATTTCCATCCCTTTCCCCCACTTTTCCTCTCCCCATTTCCACCCTTTCCCCACTTTCCTCTCCCCATTTCCATCCCTTCCCCACTTTCCTCTCCCCATTTCCACCCTTTCCCCACTACTTCCTCTCCCCATTTCCACCCTTTCCCCCACTTTCCTCTCCCCATTTCCATCCCTTTCCCCCACTTTCCTCTCCCCATTTCCATCCCTTTCCCCCACTTTTCCTCTCCCCATTTCCATCCCTTTCCCCCACTTTTCCTCTCCCCATTTCCACCCTTTCCCCCACTTTCCTCTCCCCATTTCCATCCCTTTCCCCCACTTTCCTCTCCCCATTTCCATCCCTTTCCCCCACTTTTCCTCTCCCCATTTCCACCCCTTTCCCCCACTTTCCTCTCCCCATTTCCACCCTTTCCCCCACGTTTCCTCTCCCCATTTCCATCCCTTTCCCCCACTTTCCTCTCCCATTTCCATCCCTTTCCCCCACTTTCCTCTCCCCATTTCCATCCCCTTTCCCCCACTTTTCCTCTCCCCATTTCCATCCCTTTCCCCACTTTCCTCTCCCCATTTCCACCCTTTTCCTCCCACTTTCCTCTCCCCATTTCCCATCCCTTTCCCCCACTTTCCTTCCCTATCCCCCTTTCCCACTTCCTTCCATTTCCTCCTCCCACTTTTCCTCTCCCCATTTCCACCCTTTCCCCCACGTTTCCTCTCCCCATTTCCACCCTTTCCCCCACTTTTCCTCTCCCCATTTCCATCCCTTTCCCCCACTTTCCTCTCCCCATTTCCATCCCTTTCCCCCACTTTTCCTCTCCCCATTTCCATCCCTTTCCCCCACTTTTCCTCTCCCATTTCCACCCTTCCCCCACTTTTCTCTCCCCATTTCCATCCCTTTCCCTCACTTCCTCTCCCCATTTCCACCCCTTCCCCCACTTTTCCTCTCCCCATTTCCATCCCTTTCCCTCACTTCCTCTCCCCATTTCACCCTTCCCCCACTTTTCCTCTCCCCATTTCCATCCCTTCCCCTCACTTTTCCTCTCCCCATTTCCACCCCTTTCCCCTCACTTCCTCTCCCCATTTCCATCCCCTTTCCCCCATTTCTCACTCCCCATTTCCATCCCTTTCCCTCACTTCCCTCCCCCATTTCCATCCCTTTCCCTCACTTCCTCTCCCCATTTCCATCCCTTTCCCTCACTTCCTCTCCCCATTTCCATCCCTTTCCCTCACTTCCTCTCCCCATTTCCATCCCTTTCCCTCACTTCCTCTCCCATTTCCATCCCTTTCCTCACTTCCTCTCCCCATTTCCATCCCTTTCCCTCACTTCCTCTCCCCATTTCCATCCCTTTCCCTCACTTCCTCTCCTCATTTCCATCCCTTTCACCCACTTTTCTGTCTCCTGCTATGACGACACGCCGAGGTGTAGAGGGACTAAGAAGTTTAGAAGGATCTGTCTGATGGACTGTCGGTTCCACAGACGAGTAGGCAGACAGACCTTTCACCATAATGTGCCCCTTGAAGAGTTTGTCCACACAATCTACAGTCTGCTTAGGCTAATCGACCAATTGACTGGCTGACAGAGGGTATTTACACGGGAAACACAAAAAGTACTATCCCCCAGCTTCTAGAGAACGAAAGAAGTCAAACTCATCCGTATAAGCAACTTTCAAGATACGATAAGGCTATTGCCAACAGCTTCCTAGAAACGGAAGTGTGAATACGATCAAATGATATAAATGTTTTGAAGACAAAGATAAAGGTGGTTATATACATTTCTGTCTCATTGGGTTAGTTTTGATGTGAAGCATGCTTTGCACACACGCCGATTTTTTCTTCAATACTCCCTTTAATAAGAATCCCGGACTTCACTGATTTTTGTGTCTTTGCTTTCTAAGGAAATATTGAGGGAAGACCAGGCCAAAGATGCAGACGTGAAATGATTAGAGTCTTGCCTTGGTTTCCTGGCCAAAGATAGAGAAGTAAAAGGATAAAACTCTTGCTATGGTTTCCTGGCCAAAGATAGAGAAGTAAAAGGATAAAACTCTTGCTACGGTTTCCTGGCCAAAGATGCAAAGGTGAAAAGATAAGACTCTTGCTATGGTTTCCTGGCCAAAGATATACAAGAGAAAGAATAAACTCTTGCTATGGTTTCCTGGCCAAAGATACAGAGGAGAAAGGACAAGACTCTTGCTATGGTTTCCTGGCCAAAGATACAGAGGAGAAAGGACAAGACTCTTGCTATGGTTTCCTAGCCAATGATACAGAGAAAGGATAAACTCTTGCTATGGTTTCCTGGCCAAAGATACAGAGGAGAAAGGATAAACTCTTGCTTTGGTCTCCCACCACTGGCACAGGTCAGGTCAGGTCAGGGTCCCCTTCGCGTGCTCATGGCTCAGCAGTCACTGCCACACACCACCGTCCCCATGCGTCAGGAGAAAGCAGTACAGCCGGATGGGCTGCGCCCTGAGGTAACCAATATGCCAGCTTGTTGTTGTTGTTCACCACTAAACGAGGTCGGCCCGCTGCCTGTACGCACCCTTTACCTGCGCACGCTCCACCCTGTGTGTGCTTCAGTCTTCATGACTCGTCAGAATGAGCGGCGAGATGTGGCCAACAGACAGCCCAACCTGTGAACAGGAGGCAGACAGAAAGCCAGTCCGATGAACAGTGTCTGTTTCAGTTCCCTCGAGGAGATGTCACCGCGTGCAGACTAATTCATATACGCTATACCACATCCGCTAAGTTTCGAGACCACACTACGCATGATTTAAAAGCTGATGGATAAACGAATTAATGATTAAGATGAGAGAGCTTTTGAGAAGAGGGTCTCGTGGCTACGACTTAGCAGATGTCTGACCTACAGCAGTAGCCCAACGCGCTGGTCAGACCTTGCGTAACCTACCTAGCATTGGCTGTGCCATTATTATCATTGTATGTGTGTGTGTGTGTGGTAAGTGACACGTGAGTGTGTATATGTGTGTGCATGTGTGTGGAAACAGGTCTAAGTGTCTGTGTATGTGTGCCAGTGTGTGTGGTGTGCGTATGCACGCGTGCGTGTGTATGTATGTATGTATGTATGTATGTATGTATGTATGTATGTATGTATGTATGTATGTATGTGTGTGTGTGTGTGCGTGTGCGTGTGCGTGTGCGTGTGCGCCTTTGATTGTTTGTGGGAAACGACTGTTGAACAGATGACACAGTAACAAGATTATCAGGAAGTAGTGAATGCCTCCAATACACCTAACTAGCACAAGGCGAAGGTATGTATTCTGCTCCACTCTACACTTCTGACCTGCCCTACCTCAGCTCAGAGTCATCATTCTAGTCGACGCTTTGGGGGTCATCTGCATGGGCACTTATGAAACAGAAACTGGATCTGAAAATGAAATCCTTCCACCTGCACAGCATGAATGGTGGCCCAGTGGATACCAACACTCGCCTTGGACCTGAGAAGTTTTAGCGTCCATGGTTCGGATCTTACAGAGGGGTGCCCCCCTCCCCCCCTCTCTCTCTCTCTGCCTCCCTCTCTCTCTATCTCTCTTTCTCCCCCTCCCTCACTCTCTCCCCTTTCTGTCTCTGTCTGTCTGTCTGTCTCTAGACCTGAACTGGTGGTCAGGGTAATAGTCTTTTAGATGACACCACATTTTGAAGTCCCGTGTGCAGTTGTACTTAGCACAGGTAAGAACCATATGGCAGCATGGGAGATGTGGGAACGTCCCGTAGAAAACCAACTTGCTTTAGAAAAGAAATGAAGGGAGAAAACAGAGAGAAAAGAGGTGTCGCAGTACTATGGTGACACACTGTCTCCAAGAAGAGAGCACTCTAAGTTTCTCACACCGTCAAATCTTTGAGGACACAAACGGAAATTTCCCGTGAA
>CM065723.1:5405302-5430302 GCA_033310375.1 Conus canariensis | reverse complement strand
CGGCAGTAGTACATCATTCGTGCATGACTGGGCAACACACACACACACACACACACACACACACACACACACACACACACACACACGCACACACACACACCTGTCTCTCTCACTCTTCAAACTTCATCCACTTATATTTCTTCTTTGTATCTTAAAATCAGCGCCTCATCCTCCCGTATCGCTTCCCTCTTCCCCGCCCTCTGCCCCAAATCCCCCCCCCCCCCCCCCCCATTCCCGACAGTTTCCCCATCACCCTCTCCATCCCCTCCACTGGACAGGTTCGGCTGCAGGAAACTTAAGGATCTCCCCCTTCCTCTCCCCCGCCCCCACCCCTCTTTACTTCAGCCTCCATCTCCCCCCCCCCTCCAGTTAAAGTGTCTGTCACGTCTAGTTACAGGAAGTTTCTCGGTTAACTGGCTGAACATTCAACGCTGACATTGGTGAAATGAGGTAAGTAACTGCCCGTCTCAGAAAGTAACAGCACACAGAACCGGCTTAAATGCAGCTGAAATGGAAAAGTCTACCCGTCGGACTTTCTCCTGTTATTGTTGTGCTGAAGAATCCACCCAGCAGACCTGTTAAAAAAAGAAATCGTGTGTTGTTTTGCTTAAAGGTACAAAACGATCGTTGTTATGATCTGAGACATAACCCAAGTTCTTAACGGTGTTCAGTCCTTTCCAATGTAGGATATGTTGAAGCTGGGTAGAGCGGGCACGTTGTGTTTCTGTCTTCATGTCATTTTCATCTCTGCCACCGAGAAGTTCCGAGCTTTCTCTCTCACCCCCCCCCCCCACACACACATATACACACACGCACGCACGCATTCACACACGCACACACACACACACACACACACGCACGCACACACACACACACACACGCACGCAGGCACGCACGCACACGCACACACAACACACGAACACACATACACACGCACGCACGCACGCACGCACGCACACACGCACGCACGCACGCACGCACACACACACACACACACACACACACACACACACACACCACACACACCACACGAACACACACACAGACGGTTCCCTGTCTCTATCTAGAGTATTAAATGACTGGTTTTATCTTTACACAATTTGCAAAAGTTTGTCATGTAGTTCTGAGTGGTTAACCGTTCGTTCTTCTAAACATTAATTGACCCGCATCGTACTACCTATCCAAATATGATTGACAGTGCTCAAGAATTGACAAAGGGGTCCATTGGACGCTCTCCTTATAGTTTTACATATTGTGTAATAGGATTTTTTTCACGTTAAATAATGTAAAAGGTTGTGTGTGTGTGGGGGGGGGGGGGGTCGCCTTATTTGTTATTGTATTTGAATAATACAGGCATGCACATGTTCTCACACACACACACACACACACACACACACACACACACACACACACACACACACACACCGCGCGCGCGCGCGCGCGCACACACACACACTCACACACACTCACATCGTCTGATATCACTTTTAGTTGGAAGACGTTAAACTGAAGAACAACACACACACACACACACACACACACACACCACACACACACACACGCACACACAGACTCACACCACATGAACACACACACAGACATACGCACACGCACACACACACACGCGCGCCTAGGAGCAGGCAATACAAATAGATGTGCCTTCGAGAGGGATCACGATGGTTCCCTCAGGCAGCTAGTGAAGGGTTTCTCATATTTATAATATATTCCCCCCATTTTCTTCATCTTCATTTTTTTTTTCTAAAAGTTCAAATCTTTGCCAAGTCATTACTATAATGACTGAAGAATTGTTAGCCTGCACTTGTTTTCCCCCACTACTTAATTGTTCAGCATTATATTGTTTGGTCATTCAGTGGGAGATTGCATCTCTTAGGAGATCCAAGTAAAGGTTGTTCTGTACAGTTCTTAGCCACTTACAATGCTTGGGTTATTAAACAGCAGAGCTGACCACTCAGACTGTTCCACATCTTTTGATCTCCATTGCATCCTTGAATGGATCCTCAAGCATAGGCTCAAAGATTGTCCCCTACATCTTATACTGTTTGCATTTGGCTTTTAGTTTTTCAGCAACTTTTTTCCTCTCCACACTTTCGTTTTGTTCCATTTTGCTACCCTTCGCTGGCTGCTTCGGGGGTGCTGTTGGATTCTTTTTTGAACCCTTGGTGGTGAGAACACCACAGAATTATGGACTGTGGTGTGTCTCTATTTGACACCAAGAGCACAGACACTATCAGCCGTGTCTCCCTGATGAGTCCGATCCAGCGGACGAAAGGCCTAGGAGCAGGCAATACAAATAGATGTGCCTTCGAGAGGGATCACGATGGTTCCCTCAGGCAGCTAGTGAAGGGTTTCTCATATTTATAATATATTCCCCCCATTTTCTTCATCTTCATTTTTTTTCTTTCTAAAAGTTCAAATCTTTGCCAAGTCATTACTATAATGACTGAAGAATTGTTAGCCTGCACTTGTTTTCCCCCACTACTTAATTGTTCAGCATTATCTCTTTTTTTGTTGAATAAGTCTTTCGTTAATCTGTTGCTGTTGTGTATGCTGCTTCTACATATTGATTTTTGTTTTAAGGAAACTCTACAACCTGTTTTCAATCCCCCTAATTATGTCATGAATTAGTTTCTTTTGGATATGTATTGTTCTTATAAAGATTGTGAAACGTCAACAGCTTGTTTCTCGGGGAAAACTGGATAGCAACTTAAGACCAGAGAACCAAAGGAAGGATCATAGTGACTGTCAGCACTGTGTTGAAAAAAAGGGACACCCCCGCAGCTTTCGTAGCTGCGCTTTTGGTTTTCGTTTCATCAGTGCAACCTAGTTGATCACTCCAGACCCTGGCTCAGTGGTCCTGCTTCCTGTGAAACAGGGCCTGGTTTGAGGGCACTTAGCGACAGCAGCACACAACTTTCCCCTCTGTGGTCAGAGTTCGGGGTTACCACAAAGGTCAAGTAGTAACAATGCAGCTTGAATGGACGAAAATCGCCCTGGCTCTGTAACATTTCTTTTGAATGTAAAGAAGACGATTTTATACTGGAAATTTGGGGTAAGTAAATTAGTACACTGCCATGATGTTAGCAAGGATAGCAGAACTATGCACGGCTTGTGGACTTCTTGTGTTTCTATGCCATTGGTAGAACACGAACACAAGGATTGGGGAGCCAAAGGTTTAGGAAACGACAGAAAAATGAAGGGTTATGTGGATCGTGTTGCAATACAAAGAGAAGCGGACATTGGACTTGCTCCCGAGTCAGGCACAGTCTGGGTCAAAGACTGGACTGTGCAGTGAAGATGTTTTGGTGACGGCTGATCTTCTGACAAAAGTCACGTGCAGCTTTGAGTGTGACTGAAAAGACAGAGCGTTTTGGGCCTAATCTGTAACCGTGGACTCGGACCCTTCTCTCACCTCCTACCCTTCCTCTCTCTTTCTGCTGCATCGTTATCTAAGAGTGAGACAGATGGAATCACTTTGCCTAGCGTGGCCATGGACAGAGCGGATTGTCGGGCCGCAGTTCTGACGTCAGTGATTACATGCTGCTAACGTGCCGCGGGGGTGACTGTCCCTGTTGATTAACGACAACTCTGCCTTCTGATGATGATATTTTTTTGTTTTGTTTTTCACATTGAGACGACTTTTAATGAGCCATTGGCGTCATCGATGTCGTACGTTGATCTGATGACGTGGATTACGGTCATTACTGCTTTTAATTTACCAGTATGTCGTTATTCATTTTGGTTTACCAATCATCTTTCTTTATTCATTTACTTCTGTCATCCTTCCTGTCTTTTTACTTTATTTTCTTTCCCTCATATCCTTTCTTTTCTCATTTTTTTCCCTGTTTTCTTTCTTTCTTCCTTTCGAATCACTGACGTATGTCATATGTCATGTCCATGGAAGCATCCTCTCCACTCTAGTGATCCCTGTTATTAACACTAAAAGATATTAGTAGAAAGCTTCAATGACTTGTTCTATCTTAGTATTTTCTTTTCACTACACCATGCAATACACATTGGTTGTCCTTTTTCTGTGGAACACTGGTAGAGAGAAAGTGGTGGTAATAACACTGGGTGTCCTTTTTCTGTGGAACATCGGCGGAGAGGACATGGAAGCAACGGTAAGAAAAGTTCGTTTGTTTCAAGTGCCGTGTGACTTTAACAGTAAAGGGTAATTTCAAAACGTTTTCTACTCTCCTAGTCTCCCTCTGCTTCTCCCCTCCCTCCCTCGTACTCCCAAACAATGTCGATGTTGTTGGCTGTTTGTTAGAGTCATTGTTCCGGCACGTGCACACCGTTCCTACCGAAACATGACGCAGTGCAGTGACAGCGCTGTCATGGTTCTGGAAGAGATCACAGTGTGGTTATTTGCAAACCTCACGCTGCCATCCACAACCCAGTTTGTCGGCAGACCCGACATTTTCTAGGGCCACCTTAACCTTCGTCGTTCATCGTGGATATGAAATGGCCTCCCAGTCATAATGTTGACTCGATTACCGATTTAAAACTGTCTGCACAAAAGTTTATGACTACGTCAAGAAAGCATTGACACACCATTGTATTAACAGTTTGTTTTTTTGTCATCAAACAAAGGCGTAAACAAAAACAAAACCACGGCGGGGCTTTGGTCCCTCAGAAAAACATGGATCCCCGGAGACCCATGACGTACAGCGCGCAAAAATTGAGGCGACGTACGGCGAAGGATAACGTGATATCACTAGAAATCCCAGTCTGCCATTGCTACCGTTCTTGTGTCTTGTCTTTAATCATTATAGCCCGGCCAGTCACACTGGCCTTTTAAGGGCTGTCAAAACCGTAATGGAAAATACAAATAATGAAATGACACGGTAGCTAAAGAGTTGCGGTGCAGTAAAGCGGGTATGTTGAGAGCGCCACCCACTCTGATTCATTTCTTCAGCTTACTTTGAGAGCAAAATGCAGGGAAAAATATTGAGAAACCTTAAATATGTAATAAAGAATACACTGACACTGAAGAACGGACAATTTTCACTACTTATTTGTACTGAAAGAGCCAATCCCCCCCCCCCCCCCCCCCCCCCCAGTGAGTGAATGTAGACACACAACTACACTGTGACCTGGTCCTAACTTTCGTCGCAACAGACCTACTCCAGAAAATCTTTGTTGGGCAGATGGGTAGCATCTAAGTTACTGTTCTTGATCTTTAGTGCAAGAGAACGTCGCTCAGTCTCATGTGGAGTGGACTTTTCCTTCTAGTATGTGTGTGTGTGTGTGTGTGTGTTTGGACGGTGGCTGTTTAGGGGCCTAATCAGACTAGCCGTCCTACAAAGAGAACCCATGTTGATTTAAAACAGTGAGAGAGTAAGATAAATTCACTGAACCAAAGATAGCGCAGTGATCTATATACCTTTTAACACTGCTATTTCCTTTTAAGAGTCGACAGTCATGGTAGGACAGTTACCAGCGTCCCATGAAACACAAACAGAGTTCACTTGGATAGTTTGTGTCGCACTTACAGGCACTTCAGTTCTCCTCTCTTGCAATAATTTCCGAGCATCGTCTGTTTCGTTGCCTCCTGATCTGACCAACGTGTCGAGCTAATGCGTTGGTCTGGCTACTGCTAAGTCATGTCCACGAGATCCTCGTCTTAAACCCTTTCCTCTTAGTTGTTGATTTATTTCTCCGTCCGGTGTAAATCCTGTGCATTTTGTTCTCGTAGCTTAGCAAACGTGGTGTCGCATAAATGTGAAACAGAAATCCAAGCTGATCAGTCTGCAAAATCTGAAAGATATGTGAGAACTCTACGTTCTTCACCAATGAGAATCAAACACTCTTCGTTCTTCCCCAATGAGAATCGAGCACTCTTCGTTCTTCACCAATGAGAATCAAGTACTTTTCGTTCTACACCAATGAGAATTCAACATTTTAGAGCCCATTTTCTCTACAGGGCCCAGCATTATGGGGGCCGTGCCTACCTCCTCTCTCACTCGCTGCTTTACCTTGCCCGTCCCGAAAGAAGAACAGGTAGTTGTTTACTGCAGGGCGGGTAAGGTGGGGCATTCAAACAAAGGCACTTATCTGACGACCGCACTGTTCGTAGTTACCCGAGGCTTTTGTCAACGTATATTCCTAGAGGATTTGCTATCAAAAGAATTAAAACACAGTGAACTTCCACAATGAAGGGATGGGTGTGGGATGGGGGAAGGATGAGGGTAAGGTGAGTAAGTGGGGGTTGGGTAAACAGTCAAGCACATGCTTCACAGGATGCTTGAGTTCAAAACTGTATGCTACCGTCACAGAAACGTGCACACGATGAACCTTCCGTGCATTCACGCTTCTTTCCGTGAAGCATCATCAAATATCCTCAGCTGAGGTTGACGTGTATATGCTTCAAGCACTACCAGCATCCCCCCACTCTCTCAGAGTTCCTCCTCAGGCTTTTGATACAAATCAAGAGAAGTCAAACCTTCCCAAACTTCGCAGACGGCATGAAGGGCTCGGAGGAGTGGCAACACGACACTACTTCTGTACACTATTTTCCCATGTAAATATCTCTTAAGAAAGTTTTGTCAGCTGCATTAACTTTAGCAAAGCGTCTGATTTATGACTTGTCTGAAACTGAAATGGTTCTCCTCAGTAACATAGTGTCTGTTGACCACTGTGACAGATTTCAAGAAAAGCTCTTTCGTTCTCGTCTGCTTAGGCCTTCTCTTCATTATTTGTTCTCAAAACTGCCCGTCCTCCCGCCTTCAGACTTACACTCTTCCCTACCCACGCCCTCTTCTTTTAGTTAACACAGCGAGACCCGATGACACTGATGCTGGAAATTCCCACTTTGAGGATGAATCAGTTTGCAGACTTTCCCTGAATAGCAGCAGCAACAACAACAGCAGCAGCAGAAGCAGCAGCAGCAGCAGCAGCAACAACAGCAGCAGCAGAAGCAGCAACAGCAGCAGCAGAAGCAGTAGCAGCAGCAGCAGCAGCAGTAGTAGTAGTAGAGGAAGGATAAATTTACATAGCGCCAGAATACTGATCTGACGCATGGTGGTTTACACTCACAGTGAATAAGAAAGGAAATAACCAACATGCACATACACACACATGAATTGATATTTCAAAGTGATCATGTACCTGACTGCGTGTCACAGGCAGCAACACATCATAATAATTACAATCAGCGATTGTCGCACACAAAGATAAACACAGCCACTCGCACTCCTACGTAGGTAGCAGCATACTCTATGTGATGTATTTCATACGGTAGCATATTCCAGACAGACTGTGCATAGTGAGATCAAGACCAGGAACCAAACCTTCTAGTTTACCTACGTAGTGTAAACAGAATAAGTGAGCCTATAGTTGATCGTTGGTGTTTTCATCAGGTTGGTCTCTTCTGCACTGAACTGTAAACCACATGCCACGTGTTTTGTCAATGCGTTTTACCAGTCGTCAAAACAGCCACAGACGTGAGACAGTAAGCAGCTTCATGTGCCTTAGAGCAGCTGCGACAGACGAAGGGTCCAAACCACAAGTCTTCTCCACAATGGCCCCAGCATCAACAGCGATTTTAAAACCCATGACCGTCTAGAACAAGAATAACATCTTTCTCGGCTCCGAAATGAAAATGATGCGCCTTTCTCAACGCTGATGAATTATGGACCCTGACGCAGAACCCATCTCTGGCAAAGACCATGCCATGAGTTAAGTGCAGGAGTCAAGTGCAGTAAGGAATCGAGGAAGCCATTAACCTTTTGAAGACCTCCTGACACTAGTCAAGAAACGAAAAGTATGGTCACCTCTCTCAATCATTCGGCCTTGTAAAAATTTTCTTGCAGGGTACTATACGTGGAAACAGAAGAATGGTGAGGCAGAAAAAGAGGGGGGGGGGGGGGGGGGGGGGCGATTCCCAGACGAAGAGGATTGCCAGTGTCCCAACTACCCTAAGGTTAAGGAACTGATGATGACGATGGCAGACGATCAGAGATCATTAGGATGGAGTTCAGACAGGACAGACAGATGATGATCAGAAAGATAGTGGACAAGGTAGAGCATTCTTTCATTTATGGGAAGTCGGTGATGCGATGTAGGGAAACGTGGAACATGATCACACTTCCGTGCTTTCCAAACAAATGTGGCAGCTGAGCTTGAACATTCTGAAGGTGGTTAATTAAGAACAACAGGTAACCACATGTGAACACATTACAGCAGGTATGTCTGAATGGGCTACACAACTTCTGCCAGACCTCAGGCCCATGTTGGAAACAAAATAATGCTAAAAGAGCTCTCAGGAGCACGTAGGTCCAGCAAGTCCTCGGTCTTCTCTTTCATCCGGACTCAATCTAAATGTAGGGCAAGAAAGAAAAAAATAGTGTGTGCACTGTCACGTGGAAGAAGAAAGGGAGTCGGTACGTAGATTTGTTATTTATGCATTTTTCTTCTCTCGCACAAAATCTTTTTTTTTTCTTCAAAAAGCCAGTTAATGAATGAAACCAGAATTCTTATTTCCACCATGCAAAGTGAAAACAGACACGACTGAAAGACTTACGTCCAACGCGTTTTTAAAAGAAGATAGGGGAAATACAAAATGGCAACGTTTATCTCTAAAAGAAAGTTTCCCTTTTCCATAAAATTACATTACTTCATAGAAAATCATCAATTGGTAAATAACAACCACAATATTCACACTGCGTAGACAATTTGAAACAAAGTATTAAATACATCCTGGATCCACTGGTTTTGATCAATATGCGCAACAACGTTGCACAGCTCCCTCTCTGTGCCACATTCCATCTTTCTTCACTGTTTTGTTAAGTTCACAACCTTCAGCCTAACCTTGCTGACAGACAGACAAACAAACAAACAAACCAACAGACGCAGAGAAAAGTATAGCTTGCATAGCTCCGACGATTACATTCACCAGAAAACAAACAAGAGTAGGGGGAAAAGAGGCCAGTGGGGCCGAAAGAGTCAAGGGTAAGACTGAGCAGATGTCTGAGCAATCCACTGAGCCCACGCACTGCTCAGGTCTACATGGTCGTTAACCAGATCAGATCACTTGCTTACTTCACCCTCGTTTTCCAAAGTACTCCCCGACCCTCAGCCCAACGAGAGAAAGCAGGTACTCCTCCCCCCTCCCCCCCCCCCCCCCCCCCCCCCGACCCTCAGCCCCAACGAGGGAAAGCAACAAGCTGACTGAACTTCCTTTGTGTCCTCCAGCTAATGACTCCGTCACCTCTTCTTTTCGTCCGACTACATCTCCACACCATTGAGTGGGTGAGGGGAGGGGAGGGGAGGGGAGGGGAGGGGTGCGAGCCGTGTCCCTGCCAAACGATTGGCTGTCCGTGGGTGTACCCTCCATGTCAGTTCTCTGTGTGCTTGACCAATGAGAACTTCGCATGCAGGCACGAGCAGAGAGAGAGAGAGAGAGAGAGAGAGCTGGAGGAGAAACGGGAGACAGCAGTAGTTACTTTGTCAATATGTCTCGTTCCCTGTCACACTGTGCGAAAGAATGGGAGGGTACTCTACATCTTTGAAAACGTCTCTGTAGCGTTGGCCGGGCTGAAAACAAAGGGAACTCTGAGATGAAGTGGAACTGTACTCGTCTTTCCCTCTGTGTAATCTCTATCTCTCTTGCTCGTGCACGTCCCTACGTGCCCCCCCCCCCCACCCCTTGCCCATCTCCTCTCCCCTTCACTGTATGTTTGTGTTGGTGTCTTTAGAAGTATATGATACAGGTTTGTGTGTTTGCCATGTGTACTCAATAACTATGTGTACCTTTTCTCCCTACTAATAATTTTGTATAGCATCTGCATGATTCAGCTTAGAAGGGCAGACTGGAATCATAGGTTATGCCTAACATTTCGATCCATAATTGAATTAAATTCTCTCTCTCTCTCTCTCTCTCCTCTCTCTCTCTCTCTCTTGTTTTGTCTATCTGTCTGTCTGCCTGCTTGCCTATCTGCTTATATATGTTGTGGAACAAATAAATAGTGAGTAGCCTCTCTGTCACTCTGTCATACAGAGAGAGAGAGAGAGAGAGAGAGAGAGAGAGAGAGAGAGAGAGAGAGAGAAGAAGAAGAAGAAGAAGAAGATGAAGAAGACGAAGAAGAAGACGAATAACAAGAACAGGAATAACAGCTACACACACACACACACACACACACACACACACACACCAAGAGAGAGAGAGAGAGAGAGAGAGAGAGAGAGAGAACAGACAGACAGACAGACAGACAGACAGAGACAAAGAGAAGAAGAAGAAGAAGAAGAAGAAGACGACGAATAACAACAACAGGAACAACAGCCACACATCCTGGTTCCCACTCCACATTGCTTGTCCAGGGAGATGTACACTGGATATCAATCCCCGTGACAGCTCAAGGGTAGCGGGTGCAGGAGGCTTACCACTGATGAGGAGAAGAACAAGAACAAGCTCCGCGCACTCGGCTCTGGCACTCGTGTGCAGAATGAACCGAGGAGTGGGAATGCTGGCAGCGAGTGGATGCTGCTTGTTTCTCCTCCTTGTCTTCTTCTCCATCGTGAACCCCCTGCACCCAATATCCTGGAGTGGCGCTCAGCAGTCACAAGGATTTATCAAGGATTTATATCGTATTGTATCATATCATATTACATATCATAATCATCATATCATATTATATATCATGTCATGTCATGCAGTATCATGTATCATTTCATTCATTCTAGGTATAATACAAAAAGTACAGTTTCACATCGTATGACAATGTTCAAGTCATCTGTCTATCTTTCTACCTCTCTATGTATTTATCTATCTGTCTGTCTATTATCTGTCTATGATACAAGAATACGTTTCCACTTCCTCTTTACACAATTCATGTTCTCTCTCTCTCTCTCTCTCTCTCCTCTCTCTCTCTCTCTCTCTCCTCAAATACAAGAATGCAGTTCAATTTCGTATCCACAGCGTGTCCGTCCGTGTGTGTGTGTGTGTGTGTGTGTGTGTGTGTGTTGTGTGTGTGTGTGTGATCTATTTCTCTCTCTCTCTCTCTCTCTCTATATATATATATATATGTATATATATATACATATTTAGATACACGCACACAAGTACGCGAGGACACACACACACACACACACACACACACACACACACACACACACACACACAGAGAGAGAGAGAGAGAGAGAGATTCTTTGAAGGGCGGAAATCTGAAATGGCATGGTCAGAATCGGCAGATGTTACTGCACCAGCCTTGCAGATCGCCTCCCGTTCTTTCTTCATCTTCTTCTTTCTTTCTGTCCTTATTTCATTTCTGCTATTCATATCCGCCATGCCCACTGACACCAACGAGGAGACGGTCCATGGAGCCGAACAGACCATCCTGAAAATGCTGGCACCGAGTGCAGAGCTCTCCATCTGAGTGAGAGATAGAGTCATCTGTCATCTTGTATTCCAACGTGCCGCTCTCTCTGCTTCCCACTGGAATCGTAACCCGTTACCCAGATGGCCGCAAGGGCACTGCTTTGTCCTGGGTACCAGCACTGAAGGAGAGCGGGGGAAGAGGGCACTGCTTTGTCCTGGGTACCAGCACTGAAGGAGAGCAGGGGAAGAGGGCACTGCTTTGTCCTGGGTACCAGCACTGAAGGAGAGCAGGGGAAGAGGGCACTGCTTTGTCCTGGGTACCAGCACTGAAGGAGAGCGGGGGAAGAAGGCACTGCTTTGTCCTGGGTACCAGCACTGAAGGAGAGCGAGGGAAGAGGGCACTGCTTTGTCCTGGGTACCAGCACTGAAGGAGAGCAGGGGAAGAGGGCACTGCTTTGTCCTGGGTACCAGCACTGAAGGAGAGCGGGGGAAGAGGGCACTGCTTTGTCCTGGGTACCAGCACTGAAGGAGAGCAGGGGAAGAGGGCACTGCTTTGTCCTGGGTACCAGCACTGAAGGAGAGCAGGGGAAGAGGGCACTGCTTTGTCCTGGGTACCAGCACTGAAGGAGAGCAGGGAAGAGGGCACTGCTTTGTCCTGGTACCAGCACTGAAGGAGAGCGGGGAAGAGGGCACTGCTTTGTCCTGGGTACCAGCACTGAAGGAGAGCGGGGGAAGAGGGCACTGCTTTGTCCTGGGTACCAGCACTGAAGGAGAGCGGGGAAGAGGGCACTGCTTTGTCCTGGGTACCAGCACTGAAGGAGAGCGGGGGAAGAGGGCACTGCTTTGTCCTGGGTACCAGCACTGAAGGAGAGCGGGGAAGAGGGCACTGCTTTGTCCTGGGTACCAGCACTGAAGGAGAGCAGGGGAAGAGGGCACTGCTTTGTCCTGGGTACCAGCACTGAAGGAGAGCAGGGGAAGAGGGCACTGCTTTGTCCTGGGTACCAGCACTGAAGGAGAGCAGGGGAAGAGGGCACTTTGCTGATACTGTGAAGTGTCTGGGAGGTGGCATGTTCATGCATTACCGATGGCACCTTTGATAAGGAAACTGAAATACTCTCCAGTTTCGGAGTAATGACCCCCAACCCATACCAGACCCCAACCTTAACACAGACCTAATCTCACCTTAACCCTAACCTTAACCTCACTGTATAAAAATATTTGTTGGGAAACAGTGCTTGCGCTGATGGAGGCTGGAAAATGGAAGGCAATGGAGTTGTCTTCTCCTTTATTCACCCGCAGAGGACAGAACATATTTCAGTAAAGATCACCAAACCAAAACCTTTTCCCTTAACCCCCCCCCCTCCCTGGGTACATTTTTCTATTTTTCTGCAAGATGTCACGGACCTCTGAGCTGAGGTGAATGCTGACTTTCATCGAGGGCTGATTCTCTGATTCTGTGATTCTGTGAGGCTTAGTCGGTCGTGTTGAGAGGTTCAGGACCAGCCTTCCCCTCAATGAAACAGATGGTTAACTCTAACAGTAAGTAAGTACTGACAAAACGAATCGTCAGATTAGGTTTATGCTCTTGGAAGGCTGGTGCAATGGTGACAAAAACGAAACAAAACAGAACGCATAACCAACACTAGAAAAAGAACAAACGTAGGCATTTTTTCAACGTGCTAAACTGCATGTCATCACAGTGACGTATGAACTTCCAAAACGTAATGTACCACATTGTCTAACTCAGTTATACTTGTTTTACAAGGCAATCCAACGAACGACTTCTTGGCGAAACTCCCAAGGACCCCCCCCCCCCCCCCCCCCCCCCCCCCCAGATAATGATCGCTCTCTTCCACTGCTCCACGAAATATTCTGTAGCATCACAACAATCTTATCAATACCATTCAGTGCTACGTTTCTAACAACCCTAGTATACTAACCTTGTATCTTGGGGAAAAAATAAAAATTTGTGAAAAAGACGCTACGAAATAATGTTTTGATTTGAAGGGCTGTTCCATTTCATTCCTGTGAGATACTGGACTGGGAGCTTACAGCACCCTGTGGTGAACACTGAATCAGCGGAGAAATTAGCCGTCGTTCCCATCTTTGAGGACGTTTATCTTCACACACTGCCTGGCTACCATGGTCCAGAAGGAAGAAATGAAGCCCCGGAATTGAACTTTCCCTCCCCTCAAACCTAATGAGCATGTTGCTCCTCGTAACGTCTGACCGCTGTCCTCAAACCTAATGAGCATGTCGCTCCTCGTAACGTCTGACCGCTGTCCTTTCAGCATTTTCACGGGAGGTTGTCTTCGCCTGTAACTGGATTGGCTTCTGCGGGCATGTCAGTCATGTAAGGTCTCTGGACTTTGACCAATGGGAACGGCGCGTGCAGGCATGAAGGAGGTGAGGGGCCGCCTACATCACCTCAGGGCCCTGAACGAATGGCTGTGGGAGTTTGAATTGAGTTACGGTCTCCGGTGAGGAAGGATAATAAATGGGAAGTTGGTCAAGACTGGATCCAAATTGCCAAATTTTCTTCGACTCTTCGGGTACAACGAGCTTGCCTCGAGGGGAGTTAATAAACTGTGACTACTTTTTGTCATCAGTCCACAATGGCATCTCTCTGTTGAATATAAAGTCCACCAAATTCCACTCAGAGGATTCCCAGTTCTTATTATTTGTCGGGAACAATGATTTGTGTGGATTAGAGTAAGGGTTAGCATTGCTAAAATGAATCGAAATTTAATTTGAATACGTCGTATACATAAAGCATACATCGTACGACACATCTCATATATGGTATGTCACGTTATTGTCAGATGGACACACATGTAAGAGATGGAAAAGTTGGCTGTGAATGCTAGTGGCAGACATCACTGGTGTCTTTTCGGAAAAGGATTACAATGATTATGCTTTAAATCGATCTCCACTGTATACGGCCCTTATAGCTGGTACAATAAATAACCAATCGCGCTCACTAGTCATTCATTCATTGATTCATACGTTGATCCAAACAACCCATTGTAGCATTTGTTCATTTCTTAATTAAAATGCTCCTTTTGTAATTGCTATACACTAATGATATTGCTTGTAACACTGCAAACTTACCCTAAATAAATGGTTTAAAGACGGATAACCCTAAATGATAATGGTTTTAAGCACATCAGCGTCCAATTCTTTCTCTTAAAACAACTTGTTCTGACCTATCTGTACTTGAATTCTTTGATTCTTAGTAGGTGAAAATCTCAGGGTAGCTGGTTATCATTTGCGATTTATTATCATTGTTATTATCATTATTATGATTATCATTGTTACTGTTATTATGATCATTATTACTACTATTATTTATTATTATTATTATTATTATTATTATTATTACTACTATCATTATCATTATTAGAGTATTTTACATAGCGCCTGTCCTCGGTTAGAAACCAAGCCTTAAGATCTTTATACTCCATGCTTTCGTTTGCACAACGTTCTGCCTACCTGGGTGGAGCCGACTCAAGAGCTGCTGGTTGGCGCTGCATTCAGTCGTGTCTCGTTTCATCCAGCCTAAATTCAGTCACTCAGTCATTCTTTCATTTTTTTATCCATGGAGCGTGCATGCTATGTGTATATGTATCACCCATACCGATGGCCAGTCAGACCTCTTTCGAAAGTTGGTAATGAGATTTTTATGTGTTTGCAAAACGTTATGCATTGCCTTCATACATGGAACCTCGGTTTATGGTCTCATTGGAAGAACTTTTAGGGAAAAGGGATCTATACCAATGTTAACTCTGAGGGAAAAGAAAACTAGTAATGAAACAGCCTGGTGGAGATTCGAACCCGTAATCCCAGGATCGTCAGGACCATGAGTCAGGTGCTTCACCAACTGAGCTATTCTGGGCCTATCCAGGTAACACCCAACTAGCAAACACCTCTCTGGCTGACACCCACCTAGCTAACACCCACCTAGCTAAACCCCCCCCCCCCCCGGCTGACATTCACCTAGCTAACATCCCTCTGGCTGACACCCACCTAGCTAACACCCCTCTGGCTGACACTCACCTAGCTAACACCCCTCTGGCTGACACCCACCTAGCTAACACCCCTCTGGCTGACACCCACCTAGCTAAAACCCCTCTGGCTGACACCTAGCTAACACCCACCTAGCTAACACCCCTCTGGCTGACACTCACCTAGCTAACACCCTCTGGCTGACACTCACCTAGCTAACACCCCTCTGGCTGACACCTAGCTAACACCCCTCTGGCTGACACCCACCTAGCTAACACCCCTCTGGCTGACACCTAGCTAACACCCACCTAGCTAACACCCCTCTGGCTGACATCCACCTAGCTAACACCCCTCTGGCTGACACCTAGCTAACACCCACCTAGCTAACACTCCTCTGGCTGACACCCACCTAGCTAACATCCCTCTGGCTGACACCTAGCTAACACCCACCTAGCTAACACCCTTCTGGCTGACACTCACCTAGCTAACACCCCTCTGGCTGACACTCACCTAGCTAACACCCCTCTGGCTGACACCTAGCTAACACTCACCTAGCTAACACCCCTCTGGCTGACACTCACCTAGCTAACACCCCTCTGGCTGACACTCACCTAGCTAACACCCCTCTGGCTGACACTCATCTAGCTAACACCCCTCTGGCTGACACCCACCTAGCTAACACCCCTCTGGCTAACACTCACCTAGCTAACACCCCTCTGGCTGACACCCACCTAGCTAACACTCCTCTGGCTGACACTCACCTAGCTAACACTCCTCTGGCTGACACTCACCTAGCTAACACCCCTCTGGCTGACACCCACCTAGCTAACACTCCTCTGGCTGACACTCACCTAGCTAACACTCACCTAGCTAACACCCCTCTGGCTGACACTCACCTAGCTAACACCCCTCTGGCTGACACCCACCTAGCTAACACCCAGGACAGAAAGATAAACACGTTCATAGTGACACGCAGTCGCGATTCTTCTCTATCGAATGGCACACCAGTTCCAACATTTCACAAGTTCTGACTTCAACCAGTCTTGCTGCCAGCCATACGATGTCAGTTGTGTTCGCAAATGTTGAGGTTCTTCACCTCCACATAGTATAAAATCAATGGTTTGGCCTGTAACAAGCAGAAGAAGCAACATCACTCATGTTTGACTGCCCTATAACCAAGGACAATGTTGTTTGGCTCCCATCAAACAAAGTTATGACGTGGAGCGTGTGAGGACTGGGATAAGGGTGTGCAATAAGGGTGCCTACGTGGGGATGGGAGAGGATCACGCAATGTCCAAGTGTCTGACCAGTGATCATTGTGCATGAACACTCTAACAGGACAGGTCGCAACTGGCTTCAGGACAGTGTGTAGAGTCCGTGAGGGAATACTGGTCATCTTGTCAACTGACCAGTCGGCCCATGACCCCCGAGTGACAAAGATGTAGTCAGCAGTTTTCAACAGCACCATGCTTTCTGCTTCTTTACGAAACTTTGTATGCACATTACATAGAAGAAAGACCACGCTCAAAGCACTGGACTCCACATGCCTGAAGATCTCAAAGGTTGATACAAGACACACAGAGGCAGTAACAGTAACAGGACCTGGCTTTAAATCCTCCCAACGCATTGAGGAGGTGGAGCTTACATAAAATTTATCCCACGTGGAATACATCACTTAAAAAAAACTTATGTTTAAGAGAAAGAGAGCATGAGAAGCATGTCTTCTCCAGTGAAAGAATTCTGAAAATAAAGCAGATAGTGCACCACATGAAGGAAATTGTAAGTAGAATGGTGTTTAAAATGATGGACAAAAAAAAAAAAAATCGAACGGTAGACATATAAAAAGACAGGTGATATGCAGGCCAGAAAAATTTGTTCTAATGGCCCCTTCCGCCTAAACACAAGACTCTTTTGTTTACTTTTTTTTTTAGTGGATCGGATCTCGGCTTAGCAGCTTCATGGCAGTCTGGTCTATGAACAATATGAACTGACTTGCTCGCTGCAACCGAAGTGAGCTAAAGAAGCCAAACATCTTGACTCGCTTGTTGAGTGAGGGCAATGTCGCGACTCCTGGCAACGGTGGAGAGGAGCCCGAACAGTGAGTGTCCCATAAGATGGCCTCTCTAGGGTATCCCTGCGACATAGGAACTCCCGTCTCGCTCCAATGTAAACCGTGCGCTCAGTTATAGACCCAAAGACATGTCAAACATGGCCAAAAGATAAACACCTTTGAGAGCCTGTGTTGGAGTGACTGGACATTGAACGCTCTACAAACTGTCAAGCTAAAGTTTGGATCTGGATGATAAATTGCGCTGCCCAGTCAAAGGGACACTACTCTCCAAGCCTTCAGTAAAGAGTGCTTGACGGTAACTGCGAGAGTCGCAGGATCCTACAAACACAGGCAAGCGGGTTCTGTTGGCAGGGGTCAGTCATGCGGCTTTTCTGACTTGAACGAGACAGAAGGTCGGGGACGGGTTTTCATCAATCATTAATCACTGTGTCGACGACGTCATGTACGGTTGCTAACTGAGACAAACCTGGGCAGATATCTAGTCGACATTTCATTAATCATTAATAACTGTGTTGATGATGTCATGTACGGTTGATAAAGAAGACAAGCTTGGGCAGATATCTGGGCCACATGTATTTTAGAAGACCCCCACTCCTTTTTTTTACGCCGATTCAGAAACTTTAAACTTCCAGTACATTCAGCTGCAAGTGCAAACGTTCAGGAATATATTTATTGAACGGACTCACACGTTTTTTTCTTTTAAATTTAACAATTCTTCCTCTCCAATATGTTGTCGATAGGTCTTTTGCTACGCACGCTGCAAAACAATCTTGGAACAGCCATCGTTCAGCTCTGTTACATATGAAATCAGTCGTCATGGTGTTCTGAGGCAAGAACACGAAGGGGAAGAGTATGACTGTAGCTTATGACAACTCTAAAGTCGAAGGGGCTACACTGCGATGGACTATGGCAGCTTTCCAATGCAGAAATGCCACATTGATATGAAGAAACAAAACCAAAACCAAAGCAGAAAAAACTCAAAACAACAACTAAAGAAGGAACAGTGATTACACAAAAACCTTCCGTAAACCAAAGCCCACCATTTCTCCTGGCGTGGGGGGGGGGGGGGGGGGGGGGGGGGGGGGGGGGGGGGGGGGGGGGGGGGGGGGGGGGAAGAAAGAATAGATAAATCTTTAATCAGTAATATAAGAGGAGGGAGAGATAGAAGATAGAAGAAAATAAAAAAAAACAGAAGAAGATATGACTAAAAATGCATGACAGCTCGAATGAAAAGTGATGAGGGAGAGATAGACGAGAAGGTATATACGAAGTACAATAGACGAGAGACAAAACAGGGGAACAGACAGACTGGTCAACACAGCAGCCAAACATTTCCTTCTTACGTTACTCCCCCCCCCCCCCAACAAACACACACACTCTCTCCACCCTAATTCCTTTCCTCATCCCCAATCGCCTTCCTTCTCCATCTCTCCCCCCCCCACTCCGACGCCTACCCCCACCCCCTCCCATGCCCTGTGTCCAGCAGTGCCCATGGCGTTGCAGGGCAGGGCAGCCAGCACTGGACCTGGCACCGCTCACTGCACGGCCTTCACCAAGCAAACCTCGTTACCGCCCGGGCACGCCCAGTCTGGCAGAAGGCATCCCCACAAATCACATCTCTCCCATCTTCTCTGGAAGCAAACAGTCGCTGGGCCATCTCCCCGAATTGTTCCCGTCAACGGTGGAGAGGGAGGGGGGGGGAGGAGGGAGAAGAGGAGGAGGAAAAGAGGGAGAGATAGGCAGATGGAGAGACAGGGTGATAGATAAATACACTGAGAGAGAGAGAGAGAGAGAGAGAGAGAGAGAGAGAACAGAGACAGAGAGAGAGAGACAGAGACAGAGACAGAGAGAGAGAGAGACATGGGGGAAGGAGGATTGGAAAGAGAGAGAGAGAGAGAGAGAGAGAGGAGAGAGAGAGAGAGAGAGAGACAGACAGACAGACAGACAGACAGACAGACAGACAGGCAAAGGGAAGGAATGAGACAGTGGAAGGGACAGAGACGTTCACCACTTAACTGCCTAACGACTCATTTTCAATTTACTTACTCACTTACTTACTTACTTTATAAGCTATTCACTCATTTTGAACAGGAATTCGCCAGTTTTCCGGCTTACATTTTACGAATACCTCAATTTCTGAAAATGCCTGGCAAATGACCAGCAAGCAGACCTGAACGTAGATTCCTCGGTGCCAGTAGACTCTCTGGAACTGGACTGCCAACTACCACATGGGAGGACAACTCTGTACGGACAGTTAACCTCTGTAAAGGAAAGACGGACAGAACAAGGAGAAAAACTTGACCCCAGTGAGGAAGCATGATTGCCAGAATGGAAATCTCTCTCTCTCTCTCTCTCTCTCTCTCTCTCTCTCTCTCTCTCTCTCTCTCCCCCCCCCTCCTCCCGGTTGCGAGCCTGAGTCTAAAAGCATTTGCTACCGGATCATATTCTTTTCCTCTGTTTCTTCCTTTAATTTTCCCCTCAGGAGAAATTGTGGCCCTTTGGTTTATGAAGCTTTTTCTCTATGATTAGTTTGTGTTCGAGTCAAGTGTTCCCTCCACATATACAGACCGGTGGTCTTATCTTAAGATAAACTGAATTGTTGAAATTCTCTCTCTCTCTCCCCACCCCTCCAAAGCGACCACATTTTCTCTCTCTCTCTCTCTCTCTCTCTCTCTCTCTCTCTCTCTCTCTCTCTCTCTCTCCTCCTATGCAACCACCCTTCTCTCTCTCTCCACCCCCTCCCATGCGACCACATTTCTCTCTCTCTCTCTCTCTCTCTCTCCTCCTATGGAACCACCCTTCTCTCTCTCCAACCCCTCCCATGCGACCACATTTCTCTCTCTCTCTCTCCTCCTATGGAACCACCCTTCTCTCTCTCCACCCCCTCCCATGTGACCACATTTCTCTCTCTCTCTCTCTCTCTCTCCTCCTATGGAACCACCCTTCTCTCTCTCCACCCCCTCCCATGCGACCACATTTCTCTCTCTCTCTCTCTCCTCCTATGGAACCACCCTTCTCTCTCTCCACCCCCTCCCATGCGACCACATTTCTCTCTCTCTCTCTCTCTCTCTCTCTCTCTCTCTCTCTCTCTCTCTCTCCTCCTATGGAACCACCCTTCTCTCTCTCCACTCCCTCCCATGCGACCACATTTCTCTCTCTCTCTCTCTCTCTCTCTCTCTCTCTCTCTCTCTCTCTCTCTCTCTCCCTCCTATGCAACCATCTTTCTCTCTCTCTCAATGTAATTACCTATCACTCTGTCTCTCCATCTACTTATTTCTCCCTCTTTCCCTCCTCCTCTCCTCCTCCTCCCCCCCTCCACTTCCCCTCTCCCCTTCCGCCCTTGACGGGAACAATTCGGGGAGATGGCCCAGCGACTGTTTGCTTCCAGAGAAGATGGGAGAGATGTGATTTGTGGGGATGCCTTCTGCCAGACTGGGCGTGCCCGGGCGGTAACGAGGTTTGCCTGGTGAAGTCCGTGCAGTGAGCGGTGCCAGGTCCAGTGCTGGCTGCCCTGCCCTGCAACGCCATGGGCACTGCTGGACACAGGGCATGGGAAGGGGTGGGGGAAGGCGTCAGGGTGGGGGTGGAGGGGGGGGAGAGATGGAGAAGGAAGGCGATTGGGGTTAAGGGAAGGAGTTAGGGTGGAGGGCGTGGAGGGGGGGTGGGTGGGGGGTTAATGTGAGAAGGAAATATTTCTCTCCATCTGTCTGTCTGTCTCTGTCTATATCTCTGTCTGTCTGTCTGTCTGTCCATCTCTCTGTCTATCTGTCTGTCCATCTCTCTCTCTCTCTCTCTTCTCTCCCTCTCTCTCTTTCTCTCCTTTCTCATTGCGACCCTGAGTCTAAAAGCATTTGTGACAGGATCATGTTTTTTTTCCTCCTTTTTTCCATTTGATTCCCCCCCCCCCCCCCCCCAGGAGAAACTGTGGGCTTTGGTTTATGGTTTTTTTTTTTCTATATTGTCAGTCTGTCTTCGCGTCGAGTGCAGCCTCCACGTACACAGACCACTGGCCTTACATTAAAAATAGTTGAATCTGAAAATCTCTCCCTCCCTCCCTCTCTCTCTCCTTCTTCTTCTTCTTCCTCCTCTTCCTTTCCTCCTTCTCCTCCTTCTTCTTCTTTTCTGTCTCTCTCTCTGTCCCTGTCTGCCTCTCTCTTTTACCCCCCGCCTCCTCTTTCCCTTTCTCTCCCCCTCCCCCTCTAACCACCTCTCTCTCGCTGTCTCTGTCTCTCTCTTTCTCTTCTAATGTATATATCTATCACCCTTTCAATATGAGAATGGAAATGGCGTGTAGACTGTAACCAGGGAGCAAAAAATAGTTGACGGTAGGGAAGCGTCTGTTTTTTCATTTTGTTTTATAAACTTCAGTCAGTAAGTCAGTTCATGGGTAAAAAAAACAACACTGTAATATTATACCGCCAGAGGAATTACTACAAGAAATGGTCTGATAGAGTTACTTCCCATATATTTTTATGGTACAAGTGAAAAAAGTTTTGCTATTCCATAACGGTATTTGATTTGATGGATAATTATCTGTTGGTAAACAACAACTCCACAGTGCTCATGCCCAGACCAAAAAAAGGGTAATAATTCCCATCCAAATTCTACAGCTTCTTCCCTGGACGACATTTTCTATTTCCGCCAAGTTTTGTTATAATATTGCATGGTGCGTGAGAGTTGGAGAACAAGGGAAAGGAAGAAAAAAAAACTTAAAAAAAAGAAGAAATGAAAGACAAAGGAAAAAAAAGAAAGAAAAAGTAAAAAAGCAACAACAACAACAACAAAAAAAGACAAAAGAAAAATAGTAAAGGTGGAGGGAAAATAAGTTTCGTCATAATAGGCGCAGAAGTTGTTGTGTCATCTTGCTGATAGACAACAACAACAACAATAAAGAGAGCAACAGAAAACCTTAATGGATGCAGGTTAAAACATGCTGTCTATTTGGAAGATACTGATGCCCTGTATTGATTGATACAGCACTCGCTGTTTTGGGCGTGAAACATCAACACGGGTTTCTGCTCACTTGCTGCAGTTGAGCATTCACTAACCCTTCATCTCAATATAGTTCAAGATCACATCCTTTTTTTTTTTTAGCTCCATGTAAAAGAATCAAAATCTAAAGGCTGGCGACAGGTCTAGCGTGCTGCGGGGTCAGTTTAAGGAGCGGGAGTGGCTATTGATCGTCATCTGTCCCTCCCTGTATGCTTAAAAGTCCACACTTGTTTTATCCCTCAGCTTCTCTGGACTGTCTGTCTGTCTGTCTGTCTGTCTGTCTCTCCCTCTCTCTGTCTCCTTGTATGTCTGTCTGTCCATCTGTTTGTCTGTCTGTCCGTCTGTCTGTCGTCTGTCTGTCTGCCTATCTCTCTGTCTCTCTTTGACATTCATCCCTCTCTCTCGCTTTTAATCACTGCGTTGCGAATGTAAGCTTGTGTGTGTGTGTGTGTGTGTGTGTGTGTGTGTGTGTGTGTGTGTGTGTGTGTGTGGTGTGTGTGTGTGTTGGAGAGAGAGTGTGTGTGTATACTCGGGCAAAGGGGAGACAATCAATGTTAAAAAAGATACTGTTAAGCAGGAAATACATGACAGACGTGGAGATGGATACTGAAAAAAAACGAGAGAGAGAGAGAGAGAGAGAGAGAGAGAGAGAGAGAGAGAGAGAGAGAGAGAGAGACAGAGACAGAGACAGAGACAAAGAGGGAGAGAGATACACTGACAAAGAGAGCGCCGGACCTTCAGATGAAGACAAAGACAGAGTGAGACACAGAGAGACAAGAGTGGAGGATGGAATCCCTTAGTTTTTTCCTTCACTGTCCCAGCATGTATGCTGCGTTGAAGATGACCCACGACCGGTGGTGCTTCCTCCCCACCCTCCGTCTGTCGTCGGCTTTCTGGCTCCGCTTCCAACACGGACACAGTAATGGGAGGTAATGACCAACCACAGGGACGTTCATAGCGTTAGGTCAGTCATGGAGCATGGCACATAACTTAACAAAATAACTAAACTGATGAGAGAGAGAGAGAGAGAGAGAGAGAGAGAGAGAGAGAGAGAGAGAGAGAGAGAGAGAGAGAGGGGATCTTTTCATTGAGGAGAGAGACAGACAGACATACACACAGACAGACAGACAGACAGAAGGGATCTTTTCATTGACACACACACAGAGAGAGAGAGAGAGAGAAGAGAAGAGAGAGAGAGAGAGAGAGAGAGAGAGAGAGAGAGAGAGAGAGAGAGAGAGAGAGGTTTTCATCGGACACGTAACATATCCAAAGGTAACAGAGGCTGTCCAGCTGGAATACAGTTTTTTTCTTATTTACCCTGCAAACAACAACAACAAAAAGACAAAAAAAAAACAACCAAACACAGAAAAAAAACAACGAAAAACGCTTTCCGATTTCTTCCAGGGTACATACACATCATAATCATAGGTGAGCTCAAGGGATGAACACACCCACCCTACACACATATACACACTGTGGATGTCCTCTCCCTCTCTCTCTCTCTCTCTCCTCTCTCTCTCTCCTCTCTCTCCTCTCTCTCCTCTCTCTCTCCACATACACCTCCCTTCTGACCTCTCCATCTCCTCCGCTTCCGTGTGTATCACTCACTCCACCACCCCTAGCCTCCACCCTTAAACCCATTTACTCTTTTCTTTGATTTCAGCTGACAGCACGTGATTTATACTGCAATGACATCACAGGCTGCCTTGACCGTATGACATTAGTTGGAAAAAAATAATTTGACATGATTTTTGAGAGAGAGAGAGAGAGAGAGGAGAGAGAGAGAGGAAGAGAGAGGAGAAATAGAGAGAGAGAGAGAGGAGAGAGAGAGAGGAGAGAGAGAGAGAAGGCTGCCTTACTTTATTAAGTACTTGGAAAAGATAAATTTGACTTGATTTTTAAGAGAGAGAGAGAGAGAGAGAGAGAGAGAGAGAGAGGAGGGGGGGGGGGGGAGAGAGAGTATGCCAGTCCCTGCTTTACTTTTTCGTTGTTTATCTATCACCTTAATCACTGACGTAAACAAGACATATCACTTTGAGGTGTACATTTGGAACACAAACCGAGTGAATGTTTTAGGCATGCCTAAAAGGTGGGAGATGGAGAGGTCAGAGGAGAGGTGTAGGTGAGAGAGAGGTATCACACGCACAAACACACACACACAACACACACACACACACACACACACACACACCCCACACACACACGCAACACACACACGCACGCACACACACACACGCACGCACACAACACACACACACACACGCACACACACACACGCACCACACACACACACACATACAACACACACACCACACACACACACACACACACACACACACACACGCACACACACGCGCACGCACACACACATACAACACACACAAACACATAACCACGCACACACACACACACACACACACACACACACACACACACACACACACACACCACACACACAACAACACACACACACACACACACACACACACACACACCACACACACACACACACACACACACACACACACACACAACACAACACAACACAACACACACAACACACACACACACACACACACACACACACACACACAACA
>CM065723.1:5395302-5400302 GCA_033310375.1 Conus canariensis | reverse complement strand
AATGGTTCCAGAGCCCACCAAGGGATGCTGTTTTTGTTTATCACTGATGAATGGTTCCAGAGCCCACCAAGGGATGCTGTTGTTGTTTATCACTGATGAATGGTTCCAGAGCCACCAAGGGATGCTATTGTTGTTTATCACTGATGAAGGATTCCAGAGCCCACCAAGATATGCTGTTGTTGTTTATCACTGATGAAGGATTCCAGAGCCCACCAAGATATGCTGTTGTTGTTTATCACTGATGAATGGTTCCAGAGCCCACCAAGATATGCTGTTGTTGTTTATCACTGATGAAGGATTCCAGAGCCCACCAAGATATGCTGTTGTTGTTTATCACTGATGAAGGATTCCAGAGCCCACCAAGATATGCTGTTGTTGTTTATCACTGATGAATGGTTCCAGAGCCCACCAAGGGATGTGGGAGCAGTGCAATGATGACCCCTGCACTAGTTGTCTCCCCTGTGACGGTTGTGGCCACACGCCACAGTTAGGATTTTGCACTAAAACACTATACAATCCATGTAAGCGTTGTGAAGCCTCCCATAACATTCAGCCAGCATTTAATGTTAAATTGATAATTGATCAAAAGAACAACTCCCCACCGATTCTTTCCTTGTTTGGGGGGATCTTCACCGATGAAAGCACCAACAATCTTCAAATATATGACCTTTCCCTTAGTTGACACACATTTCAGGCCTTTGCACTCACCCGTGACCCTGTCTTTGCGCCAGCCTCAAGCGCACGAAATAATCCCATTCCTTTGATTTCAATCGGTGTAGTGGGAACCCCCTGGCCTGTACCTTGATGGCCGTATGAAAGAAAATGAGGAGAACCGATTTTCGGGCACAATACAAACTCTCAAAACAATCTAATTGCGCCAGTCTATAAATACTGGACTCCTTAAGCAAGGCCTTGGCGCATGCATTTTTGGTGTGCAGCCTGTGGCCAAACGCCTGAGCTGCAGTGAAACTCTTCCTGGTCCACTCAGCATCGCTGTCTGCCCACCTCTGTCTCTGTCTGCTTTGTCTTCTCTTCACTGTTCCTGAGAGGGGGGCGTTGGTACGTTACACGGCCAGCACTGTCTTCAGTCTGTACAAAGTGGCTCATCACTTACCATGGGGATACCAAACTTTCAGTGTACACAACGTTGATTGACCTTTTCTCTTCAGTTTTCCTACTTTTCGCTGCCTTTTCCAATTATTTTCTTTTCTCTGCTTTTTTCCCCTTTGATCACTTTCCAAGCTTTCTCCAACTTTTTCGCTCTTTTCCTTCTTTCCTCACTGTTCTCCGTCTTTTCCTTACTTCTCCATGAATTTGTCTATCTTGTTTCTGCCATTTGACACGTTTTCTCCCTTTTGCTTCTTTGCTGAGTACTTTCCTGCTTCCCCTATTTTCTTTGCTTTTTTTTTTGATGGTCATTCTGCTTTGACCTACTTTTTGTTCTCTCTTTTCCCCAATTTCCCTGCTTTTTCATCTTATTTCCCGAATTCTGTCAGTTTTCAGACCACTTCGTACTTCCTCCTAGTTTTTCTGAGTTGCCCTGTGTATTTCTACTTTTCTCAGTTTTCCTCACTGGTTTTCCCATTTTTCTCCGCATGGTGTAGTGGCTGATGCTCTCCTGCTTACTGTAACTTACCTGATCAATGATTTTACTTCGTTGTAACATTTGTCTGATTTTTTTCCTTCCTGGTCCTGTGTCCTCTCATTTTTCTTGTAATACTAACATTCGCTTAAAACTCTGTTCACGTTTTCCCGTCATTCCTTGATGTTCCAAGCATTTCCCCTCTTTGTTTTAAAATATCATTTCCCAGCATTTCCCCTCTTTGTTTTTTTTTTTAATATCATTTCCCAGCATTTCCCCTCTTTGTTTTTAAAATATTATTTCCCAGCATTTCCCCTCTTTGTTTTTTTATATCATTTCCCAACAGTTCCCCTCTTTGTTTTTTAATATCATTTCCCAGCATTTCCCCTCTTTGTTTTCAGAATATCATTTCCAGGCATTTCCCCTCTTTGTTTTTAGATATCATTTCCCAGGTTTTCCCCTCTTTGTTTTCAGATATTTCCCAGCATTTCCCCTCTTTGTTTTAAAATATCATTTCCCAGCATTTCCCCTTTTGCTTTTTAAAATATAATTTCCCAGAATTTCCCCTCTTTGTTGTTTGTTTTTAAAAATATTATTTCCCAGCATTTCCCCTCTTTATTTTTCAAAATATCATTTCCCCTCTTTGTTTTTTTACAATATCATTTCCCAGCATTTCCCCTCTTTGTTTTTTTAGAATATCATTTCCCAGCATTTTCTCCGCCCTTTCCTGTGTATCCCTTTTCAACAAGATTATCTGGGATCAGCAAAATGAACTTGGGTGAGATGGGAGTGGAGAGAGAGAGAGCGAGAGAGAGAGAGAGAGACAGAGACAGAGACAGAGAGAGAAGAGAGAGAGAGAGAGAGAGAGGGTAATCTAAGCTCTCGTAAACGATAATTTCAGATTGTTTATTGCACAGGCGTTTAATCAGTGGCAAAGGGAAATCAGGAATCTGGGGGATCACACACACACACACACACACACACACACACACACACACACACAACACAACACACACACACACACACACACACACACACACACACACACACACACACACGCACACACACACACACACTGACAAACACAAACACACATATACACACTCACAAACACAAACACACACAGTCACTCACATCAAGCGCGCGCGCGCGCGCGCCGCGCGCGCACACACACACACACACACACACACACACACACACACACACACACACAGAGGCCTCTGCCTTCGAACCCCCCACTTCCTTCCTCCTTCCACTCCTCCCCCCCCCCTTCTCCATCTCCTTCAGTCTCGTCCCCTACTGCCAAGAGAAATGGGGTTTGGTATTCGTCAGGTTTATGAGCAATGGAGTGTTCTGTAGTCGGTCTGGGTTTGGGGGGAACCTTTGGCTGAAGTTCTTGTTCAGTCTGGAACTGTCTGGTGTGGTACCAGTATTCCTCTGTCTGTCACTTCTACACCCTCTCTCGTCTGTCACATCTACACCCTCTCTCGTCTGTCACTTCTACACCCTCTCTCGTCTGTCACTTCTACACCCTCTCTCGTCTGTCACTTCTACACCCTCTCTCGTCTGTCACTTCTACACCCTCTCTCTTCTGTCACTTCTACATCCTCTCTCGTATGTCAATTCTACACCCTCTCTCGTCTGTCACTTCTACACCCTCTCTCGTCTGTCACTTCTACACCCTCTCTCGTCTGTCACTTCTACACCCTCTCTCGTCTGTCACTTCTACACCCTCTCTCGTCTGTCACTTCTACACCCTCTCTCGTCTGTCACTTCTACACCCTCTCTCGTCTGTCACTTCTACACCCTCTCTCGTCTGTCACTTCTACACCCTCTCTCGTCTTCTGTCCTTCCGTATACCCCCCACCCTTTTCCGCGCCCTGTCTGTCTGTGCAGTGAAGCTGCTTTCAGTCAACTCAGCGTCACTGTCTGTCTGTGCAGTGAAGCTGCTTTCAGTCAACTCAGCGTCACTGTCTGTCTGTGAAGTGAAGCTGCTTTCAGTCAACTCAGCGTCACTCTCTGTCAACCCCTGTCTGTCTGTCTGTGCTGTGAAGCTGCTTCCAGTCAACTCAGCGTCACTCTCTGTCAACCTCTGTCTCTGTCTGTCTGTGAGGTGAAGCTGCTTCCAGTCAACTCAGCGTCACTCTCTGTCAACCTCTGTCTCTGTCTGTCTGTGCTGTGAAGCTGCTTCCAGTCAACTGTGTCACTCTCTGTCAACCTCTGTCTCTGTCTGTCTGTGAGGTGAAGCTGCTTCCAGTCAACTCAGCGTCACTCTCTCTGTCTGTGCAGTGAAGCTGCTTCCAGTCAACTCAACGTCACTCTCTGTCTGTCTGTGCAGTGAAGCTGCTTTCAGTCAACTCAGCGTCACTCTCTGTCAACCCCTGTCTCTGTCTGTCTGTGAGGTGAAGCTGCTTCCAGTCAACTCTGCGTCACTCTCTGTCACCCCTGTCTCTGTCTACTTTCTCTTCCTTTCCCCTGCACGATCCCTGAGAGGAGGATGTTGACAAGTGACACGGTCATCATTGTCTTCAGTCTGTTCAGGGTGACTTACCGTTCGCCACAGGGACAGTAAACTTTCAGTCTGCACCACGTTCACCGACCTTTTCTTCTTTCCTTTTTTCCAATTATTATTTTTCTTTTTTTTTCCTGCTTTCTCCTCTTTCATCACTTTCCTTCTCCACTTGTTCGCCTTTCCCCTCTCTTCCAAGCTTTTCCCTAATTTCCCTGCCTTCTCCCTACTTTTACAATCATTTCCCAACTGACTTCTGTGTTTTGGCACTTTTTATGCCTTTCGCTTCTTTCCTGAGTGTTTTCCTGCTCTTCCTGCTTTTTCTTTTTTTTTTTTTTAATTCTTCTTCTGCATTTACCTACTGTTTCTTCCCTTACTTTTCCACTCTCCCTCTATTTTCATACTATTTCCTGAATTTTGTTATTTTTGGACCACTGCATACTACACCCCCTTTTTCAGACGTTTTCCACGTTTTCCCACTTGTTTTCATTTTCCTCACTAGTTCCAAATTTTCTGGACTTGTTTTACTTTTTGACAGCCTTATTTTTGTATTTATCTTCTATACTGGGCAATTTCAATTCGTTCCAACCTATTTCACTTTTGTCATTCCTTTCTTTTCATATGTTCCCCACACTTCCTCGTTGCAGAAATTTTTGCTTGAAAATTTGTTCCGTTCATAAAACAGGAACAAAATTGTTCTACTGCCGGGCGAAGTCAAGGTAGGCACAGTGCGAAAGAGTTACTTACCTTTTATTGTTTGAAAGAGTCACTTACCATTTATTGTTTGGGATACAAAAACAGTGTCAGTATTCCATAAAATGACTCTACAGATGGTTGATAATTGTTTGTAGAACATTACCTTTATTGCGTTCATTTTAGGGAAAATTTGTTGGCATTTTGCTGACCGGA
>CM065723.1:5382802-5392802 GCA_033310375.1 Conus canariensis | reverse complement strand
TGCTTTCTGTGTCTTGTTTGTCACCAGACTTTGCCCTGTCTGTATTGTCTGGCACCACTGGCTGAGGTCGTTGGCTGTGCCAGTGGGGGGTGCCTTCTGTGTCTTGTTTGTCATCAGACTTTGCCCTGTCTGTCAATTCCACTTCTTCTCTCTCTCGCCTCCTTTCTTTCCATACCCCCCCCCCCTTTGCTCTGTCTACCCCCCTCCACCCCTTCTGCATTTTTCTCCAACATCTTGTTCTGCTGTTTGTCACTGATGTCTGAGACCAGAATCTACCACGGCTGTGGGGGCGTGGCAATGACAACTGCTGCACGAATTGTCTCCACCTCTGACGGTCATGAGTAGGCACCTTGGTTGTGGCCAAACTCTTCCCGGTTCACTCAGCCATGTCGTCTGTCCATCTCTTCCTCTCTCTGTCCTGTCTCCTCTTCCCTGTCCACTCAGCCATGTTGTCCGTCCACCTCTTTCTCTGTCTGCCCTGTCTCCTCTTCCCTGTCCACTCAGCCATGGTGTCTGTCCACCTCTTTCTCTGTCTGTCCTGTCTCCTCTTCCCTGTCCACTCAGCCATGATGTCTGTCCACCTTTTTCTCTGTCTCCTCTTCCCTGTCCACTCAGCCATGATGTCTGTCCACCTCTCTGTCTGTCCTGTCTCCCCTTCCCGGTCAATTCAGCCATGTTGTCTGTCCACCTCTTTCTCTGTCTGCCCTGTCTCCTCTTCCCTGTCCACTCAGCCATGGTGTCTGTCCATCTCTTTCTCTGTCTGTCCAGTCTCCTGTTCCCTGTCCACTCAGCCATGGTGTCTGTCCACCTCTTTCTCTGTCTGCCCTGTCTCCTCTTCCCTGTCCACTCAGCCATGGTGTCTGTCCATCTCTTTCTCTGTCTGCCCTGTCTCCTCTTCCCTGTCCGCTCAGCCATGGTGTCTGTCCACCTCTTTCTCTGTCTGTCCTGTCTTCTGTTCCCTGTCCACTCAGCCATGATGTCTGTCACCTCTTTCTCTGTCTGTCCTGTCTCCTCTTCCCTGTCCACTCAGCCATGTTGTCTGTCCACCTCTTTCTCTGTCTGTCCTGTCTTCTGTTCCCTGTCCACTCAGCCATGGTGTCTGTCCACCTCTTTCTCTGTCCTGTCTCCTCTTCCCTGTCCACTCAGCCATGGTGTCTGTCCACCTCTTTCTCTGTCTGTCCTGTCTCCTCTTCCCTGTCCACTCAGCCATGATGTCTGTCCACCTTTTTCTCTGTCTCCTCTTCCCTGTCCACTCAGCATGATGTCTGTCCACCTCTTCTGTCCTGCTCCGTTCCTCTTCCCGTCAATTCAGCAGGTTGTCCTGTACCTTTTCTCTTTTCTGCCCCTGTCTCCTCTTCTGTCCACTCAGCAAGGTGTCTGTCCATCTCTTTCTCTGTCTGTCCAGTCTCCTGTTCCCTGTCCACTCAGCCATGGTGTCTGTCCACCTCTTTCTCTGTCTGCCCTGTCTCCTCTTCCCTGTCCACTCAGCCATGGTGTCTGTCCATCTCTTTCTCTGTCTGCCCTGTCTCCTCTTCCCTGTCCGCTCAGCCATGGTGTCTGTCCACCTCTTTCTCTGTCTGTCCTGTCTTCTGTTCCCTGTCCACTCAGCCATGATGTCTGTCCACCTCTTTCTCTGTCTGTCCTGTCTCCTCTTCCCTGTCCACTCAGCCATGTTGTCTGTCCACCTCTTTCTCTGTCTGTCCTGTCTTCTGTTCCCTGTCCACTCAGCCATGGTGTCTGTCCACCTCTTTCTCTGTCCTGTCTCCTCTTCCCTGTCCACTCAGCCATGTTGTCTGTCCACCTCTTTCTCTGTCCTGTCTCCTCTTCCCTGTCCACTCAGCCATGTTGTCTGTCCACCTCTTTCTCTGTCCTGTCTCCTCTTCCCTGTCCACTCAGCTATGTTGTCTGTCCACCTTTTTCTCTGCTCCGTTGCCTCTTTCCATGCACTATTCATTGGAGGATGGTTTTGGACAGTCCGCTTGATGACGCAATTATATTAAAAAAAAACTTTTTATGTCGCTGGTGGATTTCACTACGTCTTGACTCTCAACTTCAGGGAAACGGGTTCTAATCCCAACAGCCCTTTGTGGGTTAGATCTGCAGCCAACCTTTGCGACTTCCCAGATCAACATACTGATCAGGCAAATATGGAACTCCACATTCCCCTTCATGTGGACACATTCGCAGAAGATAAAGTAACGCATGTCCTCTGTTGGTCCATCATTGGTGACTTGACTGGGTGGATTCCTGGATGAAATACTGCCTTTGCGACAGAGACTTGTCCACACGCCATGCTGTCTGCCGCTAGACATGTTACTTTGTTGCTTTTCTGGTGATTTTCTGGGTGGTCGGCTGATTTTTTTTGTGACTGGAACAGAACATCTTCAATGATTTTCAGTATTGTTGGCATGGTAATGACTGATATGGTGCCAGATGATGTGATGTCTAAAGTCGAAAGATAGCAAAGGGAAGGATCTTTCTGCCCGCTTTTAAAGACAAATTACGAACAATAGAGAGAGGGAGAGAGAAAAAGAGGTGGGAGGGAGGGAGAGAGAAAGAGAGGTGGGAGGGAGGGAGGGAGAGAGAGAAAGAGAGAGAGAGAGAGAGAGAGAGAGAGGGGGGGGAGAAGAGGGAGGGGAGCGGGGAGGAGGATCAAATGATTTGAAAATATTGTTTGTCAGTATTTTGGCTCCTAACAAGAGAAAAAGAAGAAGAAAAACAGAAGTGAGAGAGAGAGAGAGAGAGAGAGAGAGAGAGAGAGAGAGAGACAAACAGACGGACAGACAGACAGACAGAGGACAGAGAGACAGGGAGAGAGAGAGAGAGAGAGAGAGAGAGAGAGAGAGAGAGAGGGAGAGAGAGAGAGAGGGGGAGGGGAGGCAGAGACAAACAGACACGCTTCCAGACGAGGACACAGACAGAGCCAGACGGAGAGAGAGAGAGAGGAGAGAGAGAGAGAGAGAGAGAGAGAGAGAGAGAGAGGAGAGAGAGAGAGAGAGAGAGAGAGAGCAGAGTAAGGGATGACGTCTGTGTGTGTCAGCAGCCTTCTCCTTCACTGTCCCAGCCTCTATTGCTGTGTCCAAGTTGATCCATGACTGGTGAACTTCGTCTTCGCCCTTCATCTATCATCGGCATTATCGCGCGGATTCCAGCTCGGAAACGGAGATGGGAAGTAAATACCAACCACAAGAACGTTTAGAGAATTCAACCAATCACGGAGGTAAACGCAGATGTTAAGTAAACAACTAAACAGATAAGAACAAGAGAACAAAGAAACGAATAAAAAAAAAGGATGTATTGGACATCGGCCATGTGCCATAATTTAAAATAGAATGGGGGAGGGGGTGGGACGGGGGTTGAGGTTTTGGAGGGAAGGTGGTGAGAGGTGGGGGTCTAAGAATGAGTATTCATAAGCAAATAACTGTAATTTCAGTTCCTTGGAAACTTCGCATTTGATCAACAGAGAAAACAATAAGCTATGACTGCACGGAGCTGAAATATTGAGATAAACTTAATTAACTGACGATTTGTCTGTCGAGGGTTGTCTTCTTCAAACTGCATGGAGAATGTAATTTGATAGCTGTATGGTGCTCTTTTCACTGTATGAAGTATGTAATTTGATAGCTGTATGGTGCTCTTTTCACTGCATAGAGAATGTAATCTGACCATCCTGACCAGCATATATTCTCAGTATCTAATTCCAGTCACACAGCCAGGCCATCATGTACTATCTTATTCGGTGTGTAAAGAGGGATACCGAAGAAGCATTTACATGTCATCAAACGAACCTTTTTTCAGACATTTCAAAAGGTTTAGTCCTTAAAACTATTTTATTCGGTGTGTAAAGAGGGATACCCCAGAAACATTTCCATGTCATCAAATGAACCTTTCCCCCCGACATTTCAAAAGGTTTAGTCCTTAAAACTTCAGATCAGTATAATACAATCAGCCTGATTCTAATACCCAAAATCTTAAAACAGACCTGATAACTATTGTCTTTATTAGTCTGAAACGACTTCATTAAACTAACATCAGCTCTCTTCCCTTCAACAACAAAACAATGAGTGCAGATCCCCGCGCTATTCATATGGAAAAGAATGAAACCCAAACAGCAGTACTTCTTTGCCACTTGTGACTTTACGTTTTCAAAGAACATTGTTCCTTTTTACCCAGAAAACTACTTTTTCTGAAGACATAATCTTTGGCTTTGTGTGTATCAGTTTCATGTTTGAGTAATACACCTATAGTAGGCTATGTTTAACTGGTTTTGGAGGCCAAAGGAAGTTGACGATAATAACGTAACAGCATCTGCAAAGAGACATATGAATAATTCAATGATATGTCACTAGTTGTATACCACGTCAACGTCTATCACAAATGTGATTTGATATCTGGTCGATAAACAGTGCAGTGCTGGACTCAAATTCGCATTCCTTGGACTCCCAATGGGTAGTAAAAAAAGTCTGAATATTTGAAATTAGATACCACACATAATACTAAGGAATCATATATTGTTTGATGAGAAGATAGACAGAAAACGTGGTCGATTAAAGAACTTTTTTTTTCAACCATCTTGACTTCTATACATCGAATTGTTCTTTTCAAGCCACGTACCAAATGCTTTTCATCTAACGTATACAACCTATCCATTGACAACAAATATCATGCAATTCATGCAACCTTGATGCGGACTCTGAACTTAGCATAATGTTTGGTTTCTATTGTATGATGAACACAATGTGCAAATGCAGCAAAACCTTAGAGAAACCACAGCCTTCCTCCACCTCACTTCCTTTAGAAATCCCCCCCCCCCCCATTCCCTCAGCATTACTCACCTCTCCAATGATTTCGGATAATGGCGCTCGATTAATACAGCAAAAAGTCTAAATCAGCTGAAAAGCTTAATGAGTGTGTCTCGTATTTTGAGAGAGAGAGAGAGAGAGAGAGAGAGAGAGAGAGAGAGAGAGAGAGAGAGAAGAGAGAGAGAGAGAGAGAGAGAGGAGAGTAGATCGTCGCTATTGCAGCTTCTTCTCGTTCATTTTTCTTGTTAATAATCAATACAAAGAAGACCAATGTCTTTATGGGGTCTCGGTCAGAACAGAAATCTTCTGTTACGCTTGGATCTTTTAAATGCATTATACATAAGCACGCACGCACGTGCTCACAGGCGCACACACACACACACACACACACACACACACACACACACACACACACACACACACACACACACACACACGGAACCACTTCAGTTGGCTCTGGCCTCAAGACACAAGGTGGGTTTTAATATCCCTGGACTGGTATATACTCCGTACCATTCTCATTACCCCTTCGTCTCCCCATTCCACTCCATCACACACTCTCTCCGTTCACCCCACCCACCGTCTCTACGCCTAATTATTCCAGTCCCTCAACTCCTCCCTCCTTCCCTCTCCCTACCTTCACCCTCCTCTCCTGCTGGCTTCATTCTCCTCCCTTCTTCACCTGAAAAAAATGATCTTTGGTCTTCGTCGGTTTCATTAGAAATTATATATTATTATTATTATTATTATAATGAATGCTTATATAGCGCTTATTCTCGGCTCCAAGCTCTAAGCGCTTTACAATCCACACTCGGTTACACAACGGGCTGCGTACCTGGGTAGTGCCGACTGAAGAGCTGCCAGCGGGCGCTTCATTCAGTTGTTTCCCGTGCCATCCAGTCCATATCATTCAATATCGTTCACTCGATTTCCTTACTTCCTTTATTCTTTCCATTTCCTACGCAGGGTAGCATGCTATGTGTAACGTGTCATCCATAGCAACGGCCAAACTGGCCTTCTCTTCCGAAAGTTGGTGATGGGATTTTACGTGTGTGCAAGATGTAATGCGTGCGTTCACACATGGAACCTCGGTTTATAGTCTCATTTGAAGGACTAAAGTGTTCTCCACTCAGTCTGGAGTTGGGTGGAACTTCTGATTGAAATTAATGTTCAGTCTGGCACTGGCCGATCTAACTGGGTATGTCACTCGGTGGCGCTTTGCATCTTTCCCGTTGCCATTTTCCCTGTGTCGTTCACCCACATCTGCCCTGATCTCACACTGCTTCCTTCCCTCCCGCCGTTCTCTTTCATGCCATTGTCTGTGTGTCTACCCTTTCTCCCACCCCCCTGTTCTCTCTTCAACTGTGTATCACAGTTGGTCACTGCTTGCTGGTCTTCAAGTCCAGCACTGCCGTGTGGTCACTGCCATGATGACCACTGCATCAGCTGTCTCCTCCTCTTCCCCGAAGATGGAGTATGGCTGCCTTAATGGCGGGATGAAAAACGGTCATACACACAAAACTCGACTGCCTGTCTATACAGGCAGTGTCCACAGGAGTATCAGCCTGCGTACGCAGAAAGAAAGAAAGAAACAAGAAAGTCTCCTCCTCGGTCGGTTGTGGGCAAAAGCCTGGGCTGTGGCAAAGCTCTCCCTGGTCCTTTCGGCCATGTTGTCTGTCCACTTCTTCCTCTGTCTCCCCTGTCTTGTCTTCCCTGTCGCTCAGCCATGTTGTCTGTCCACCTCTTTCTCTGTCTCCTCTTCCCTGTCCACTCAGCCATGTTGTCTGTCCACCTCTTTCTCTGTCTGTCCTGTCTCCTCTTCCCTGTCCACTCAGCCATGTTGTCTGTCCACCTCTTTCTCTGTCTCCTCTTCCCTGTCCACTCAGCCATGTTGTCTGTCCACTTCTTCCTCTGTCTCCCCTGTCTCCTCTTCCCTGTCCGCTCAGCCATGTTGTCTGTCCACCTCTTTCTCTGTCTCCTCTTCCCTGTCCACTCAGCCATGTTGTCTGTCCACCTCTTTCTCTGTCTGTCCTGTCTCCTCTTCCCTGTCCACTCAGCCATGTTGTCTGTCCACCTATTTCTTCGTCTGTCCTGTCTCCTCTTCCCTGTCCATTCAGCCATGTTGTCTGTCCACCACTTTCTCTGTCTGTCCTGTCTCCTCTTCCCTGTCCGCTCAGCCATGTTGTCTGTCCACCTCTTTCTCTGTCTGTCCTGTCTCCTCTTCCCTGTCCACTCAGCCATGTTGTCTGTCCACCTATTTCTTCGTCTGTCCTGTCTCCTCTTCCCTGTCCATTCAGCCATGTTGTCTGTCCACCACTTTCTCTGTCTGTCCTGTCTCCTCTTCCCTGTCCGCTCAGCCATGTTGTCTGTCCACCTCTTTCTCTGTCTGTCCAGTCTCCTCTTCCCTGTCCACTCAGCCATGTTGTCTGTCCACCTATTTCTTCGTCTGTCCTGTCTCCTCTTCCCTGTCCATTCAGCCATGTTGTCTGTCCACCACTTTCTCTGTCTGTCCTGTCTCCTCTTCCCTTGCACTCTTCCTCAGAGAATGGTCTTGGAGAATCTGTTTAATGCTACAATTTTTTTACATTGCAGCGCTCCTCGTGGATTAAGAATGGAGCTGATCTTCGCCACCTTCCAGATCAACACACTAATTAGGCAGATCTGCTCCTGCTGATTCCCTTCCGAGGACATCCTAGCAGATCACAGTACAAACGTTCTTCAAATCAACAGTCATTGTGCTTTGATAACCCGAAACCGTCCTCGTGCATTAGGGTAGCTGGAGAGGATGGGCGACGCCTCATCAACAGGAGCTGCGTAGGTAGCGTTTTGCATGTGCTACATCAGACCAGTGACCAGAATGGTTGAGCAGCAGAACAGCGTCCGTCCGTGGTGCCAGGTTGATGACGGTGAGATCAGCATCCTGTTGGCCGGAAACCTTCCAGGACTTGTTCTCATACTGCAGTCTTCGTGAAGTCAAACTGACCTAGAGGCAGACTGTCAGAAATACGAGTCAACCTGAAGATGGTTGTCTGGCAGCAGGCAGGACAATGTGAGGAGGATCTGTACATGTGGGCAGTCTTCTGCCAGCAAGTCGTAGTGGTCATTCCCAAAGACTGCGTTCAGGGTCAGCACCCACGTGATTTCATGCTCCAGTGACGGCCAACCCTTCACACTGGCGTTCGACTCGTGAAATGGCCACCAGAAAGAATGAAAGGTCATGGAGCCACTGACCCCTCCCCCTTCCTTCTCCCCCTCCTTCCACCCTCTGATCCTCATCGTCACAAGCAGGTGCTACATTTCAAGCACCCAGCTCTTCTTCTTTTCAACATTTGCAGGCTACGAGACCAGTCCAGTTCGGGTGACGAAAAATTCTTCATTTTTCCAACTCCGGTAGCAGCAGAAAATCTTGGTCGTTAGCAGACTGTCCAGTGGCTACACCTATCGTCTCAATGGCTCATGGAGGGGGGCGGGGGGGGGGGGGGGGGGGGCGTCTCTAGCTCTGGAGCACGTATCCCACAATCTGTTTTTCCTGTCTGCATGGTCTGATTGGACAGGGCACCAGTCTCATCTTCCGGCGCGCGTGACGATTGTCTGTTGTGCCGATGCAGCGCCTCACCAGAACGCCTTTGCGTCCATTGCTTTACGGGTGGTAGTCATACCCGTTCATTGCTTTACAGGTGGTAGTTATACCCGTTCATTGCTTTACGGGTGGTAGTCATACCCGGATATCGTTGGCGTTGGAAGTGTTGTGATGATTCTTCTTGTTTCACCACAGTTCATGCCGTTGTTGGCTTGTTTTCTTTCAGAAGAACTGCGATTGTTCTCTCTCTCTCTCTCTCTCTCTCTCTCTCTCTCTCTCTCTCTCTCTCTCTCTCTCTCTCTCTTAGTCAGAAACTCTGTTTCTTCATATTGTTTCTCCATTCGCCAGCTCCACTGTCTCTCTTTCTCCCTCTTTCTTTCGGTCGTTCTCCATCCATTCCTCCCTCCCACCCTCTGAGATTCTCTTATTCTGTCTCTCTCCCTCTCTCTTTATATATATATATATATATACATATATATATATATATATAAATAGAATTATTCATTCTAAATCGTTATGTATTCATTGCTGTATGTGTTGATATGCAGTTCTACGCAATGCTTTCTTTCATATATTCAGGTATTAATCCATTGATTGAGGGCTGGACCAAAAAAGGCCACTGACTTTGTGCTTATTCCTTTCCCTCAATAAACAATATTTCATTCGTTCGTTCATTCATTCATTGTCCTTTCCCAAGTGCTCAGCTTGCTTATTCCCAGGAACTCCGCACAGGCACCCCCCCCTTCCCCCTAACTCTGCAGTGAGGTACACCCCTGAAATCGCCCATGGTCAAGTGGATCAATGACTCTTGAAGTGAACGGGCCTAGCGGCACCTAGCCTTACTCCCCCTGGCCACCAGGAGCCGTTGACAGTGGCGAAGAGACCACCAGTTGTCTGCGCTGCCATGTCGGTCGCGCTAGCTCCACGACGACCCTCAGGGACCAAATGCCACCTCACCCTTGGCACGCTGACCATCTGCCGCCTGGTGTATATAAACAACATGGCGCTGGTAGGTCGACTTCGTCATGGCCGTCCTCTGTGACAGCTTCCTGCAGACCATCGCCGCTAGAATTACGACAAAAGCTATCTGGGTGATGCTGCGGGTGTATGTGTCTTTGGGAAGATGGGGGTGGGGCACAAGGGTGCAAGGATCCAGGGGAAGGAGGGGGAGAGAGCGCGATGTGAGGAGAAAAGGAAGGGAAAGGGCGAAAGAGCTGGACTGAGCAATACGGGATGATTCAGAGGAGGAGGCGTGGGGCTTGAGACAGACTGAGCAATACGGGATGATTCAGAGGAGGAGGCGTGGGGCTTGAGACAGACTGAGCAATACGGGATGATACAGAGGAGGAGGCGTGGGGCTTGAGACAGACTGAGCAATACGGGATGATACAGAGGAGGAGGCGTGGGGCTTGAGACAGACTGAGCAATACGGGATGATACAGAGGAGGAGGCGTGGGGCTTGAGACGGACTGAGCAATACGGGATGATTCAGAGGAGGAGGCGTGGGGCTTGAGACAGACTGAGCAATACGGGATGATTCAGAGGAGGAGGCGTGGGGCTTGAGACAGACTGAGCAATACAGGATGATTCAGAGGAGGAGGCGTGGGGCTTGAGACAG
>CM065723.1:5367802-5377802 GCA_033310375.1 Conus canariensis | reverse complement strand
GAATGCAGATGTTGGTCTTAATCATCACAAACTGCCGCAGAAATGATGTGTCAGCTGTCCGGGTAGAGACTTGAGTAGGCAACATGTGTGTTAAGGTTACGTCTGACGTTTTAGATGTGCAAGAAATTCTGTGTGAGAAAATCCCCTAGAAGACGTATTAGTTACAGGTATTCTTGGGGGAAAAAAGATAGGTAAGGGCACATTTTTATGGTTGAGGAAAGAGAGTTTCTCATGAATGTTCCTAAACATGTCTAACTAATTCTATGTTTGTTCAAGTACGTAGATGGGCACAGGTGGGTGTGCGTGGGTGGGGGGGGGGGATGGACAAGGAGGCACTGCTTCTCTCCCCTCTGAAAATATTGAAGGGGGGGGGGGGGTGCAGAGGGGCAGGCTCTCTTCTGGCCCTCCCAATATTTGAAGACAAAACACGTGGTTGCTATGGGTTATGGTGCATCCTCCACTCCTTATCCCGCTTCGACAGGAATTTGAAAGATTAGAACTCCTCCTCCTCCTCAAAAAAAAAAAAAAAAACACAACAAAAAACAAACAAAAAAACAAACAAACAAGAAAAATGAGTTCCCTCCTACTTTTTCAAAAATTGTGCTCCTTCCCTATCCCCCTCCCGCTTTTTGTTGTTGTTGAAAATTTGGAACATGACACCCCCCATCCCCTTCCTCGTCCATCTTTCATGAACAGTTGGAAAATGACCCCCCCCCCCCTCTCCCCTCAGTTCACGCTTGTATGAATATTTGGAACATTAACGTCCCCCTCCTCCCTCTTTAACAAAAAGTTGCAAAATGATCTCCTTCACTTCACGCTTTGTTTTAAGTTTGGAGGATGAGCCCCCCACCCCCACCCCTCCTAACTCGCTTTGATGAAAATTCGGAAGACAGCAGTGATGAGTGACGCCAGTTCAGGTTGTTTACCCCAATGCCACGTATCTTCCAACACCACACAGTGGGAGCCATGTCGACATGAGGATGGAGCATGCACATCTTCTCTGAGACCAGATCACTGTGTTGTTTACACCTTCTCTGGGACCAGATCAATGTGTTGTTTACACCTTCTCTGGGACCAGATCATTGTGCTGTTTACACCTTCTCTGGGACCAGATCATTGTGTTGTTTACACCTTCTCTGGGACCAAATCATTGTGTTGTTTACACCTTCTCTGGGACCAGATCACTGTGTTGTTTACACTTTCTCTGGGACCAGATCATTGTGTTGTTTACACCTTCTCTGGGACCAGATCATTGTGTTGTTTACACCTTCTCTGGGACCAGATCACTGTGTTGTTTACACCTTCTCTGGGACCAGATCACTGTGTTGTTTACACCTTCTCTGGGACCAGATCATTGTGTTGTTTACACCTTCTCTGGGACCAGATCACTGTGTTGTTTACACTTTCTCTGGGACCAGATCACTGTGTTGTTTACACTTTCTCTGGGACCAGATCATTGTGTTGTTTACATCTTCTCTGGGACCAGATCACGGTGTTGTTTACACCTTCTCTGGGACCAGATCATGGTGTTGTTTACACCTTCTCTGGGACCAGATCACGGTGTTGTTTACACCTTCTCTGGGACCAGATCATTGTGTTGTTTACACCTTCTCTGGGACCAGATCGTTGTGTTGTTTACACCTTCTCTGGGACCAGATCATTGTGTTGTTTACACCTTCTCTGGGACCAGATCATTGTGTTGTTTACACCTTCTCTGGGACCAGATCATTGTGTTGTTTACACCTTCTCTGGGGGCAGATCATTGTGTTGTTTACACCTTCTCTGGGACCAGATCATTGTGTTGTTTACACCTTCTCTGGGACCAGATCATTGTGCTGTTTCTTCCTGATGACAGGTTTGTTGAAGTCTGGTCGTTTCTTTACGTGCCTGACTTAGCATGAGCCTCTGACAGGGATAAGGAGGAAGTTAATGGAAACTGTAATTGTAAAGGGGGTGAATTGTACTTTTTTATTTTTAACTTTTTTTTATTTTTACGTAACACAGCCCAAAAGAACAGATCCTGTGTGTGTGTGTGTGTGTGTGTGTGTGTGTGTGTGTGTGTGTGTGTGTGTGTGTGTGTGTGTGTCTGTGTGTGTCTGTGAGTGAGAGAGAGAGAGTACCATGAAGTGTCTAAGTACTATGAGAGAGAGAAAGAAAGTGAGAGAGGGAGAAACAGAACGAGAGAGAGAGAGAGAGAGAGAGAGAGACAGAGACAGAGAGACAGAGAGACAGAGAGAGACAGAGAGAGACAGAGACAAAAATATATAGAACGAACGAAAGAACGAACGAACGAGCGAACGAATCAATTTTCTTATTGAGTGAAAAAACGGCAAAAACATTGGCGGCTTTGTTTTTTTTGCATCCGACCCTCAGAAAAGATAGATATTAATGAATTACAAAACGAAAACAAAAAGAAAAAAGAAGACGAATGATGCATAGCACGTGGACATATCACCACAAATATTTTTGAGATTCGGCAATACGAACAAACAAATGACGAAACAAAGCAAGTTTTGGACATTTTAGAAAATCATGATGAGAACAATTCAACACATAAAGAGAGAGAGAGAGAGAGAGAGAGAGAGAGAGAGAGAGAGAGAGAGAGAGAGAGGGGAGAGAGAGAGAGAGAGATGAGTTTTTGAGTATTTTCGTGAGACGGGCACGGCAGGTTGGGGTTAGAGGCGGTTGGAGAAGGGAGGGAAGGAAGGTGGGCGTGAGGAGGAGCGGCAGAGAGAGACAGAGGAGGTGTGTGTGTGTGTGTGTGTGTGTGTGTGTGTGTGTGTGTGTGTGTGTGTATGTGTGTGTGTGTGTGGGGGGGGGGGGGGGTATGGGCGGATCACCCTCACTGAATCACCCCAGGAGAAAGCGGAAGTCTCACGGGAGGGGCGGACAATGCCGTGACGTAGCAGGCTCACCGCCCTGCCCTGCCGCCCCTCCCCAGAGGAGACGCTGCCTTGCCTCCTCCCTCTTCCTCCCGCCTTCATTTCCACAGCGTGTGAAAAAGCCATCGGCTGGGGGTCGCCCTCTGTCTTCCCCCTGTCTGTGGAGAGGCCAGGGGGGAGGAGGTGTGGGGACGTGGTGTTAAAGCTTAGGCTGTCACCTCTTCCCCCTCTAATTTCGAACCCCCAGAGGATTTTGTTTTCCATGACAGAAAACTAATTTCGATTCAGATCCTGGAACTTCATGAATTTTTGTTTTTACGATAGAAAACTAATCTAAATTCAAATGATTGAACTTCTTAACCTTATTCTTTTTTTTTCAAGATTTTCTTTTATTGTTGAAAACTAATTTAATCAAATAGTTGGAGTCCTGAACCGTTTTAGATTGGTTATATTCACATCTGCTTTCCTTTTATTCAAACACTCAATACTTGATTTGTAGAGTAAATCTGGAATCTCAGATGCCATTAGATTCAAGGTACACTCAATAAGTCAAATCAGTCAACCAACCAACCAATCAATCAAACATACAATCAACCATCAATCTAATGATCGATCAACCAACCAACCAATCCATCAATCAATCAAGCAAGCAAGCAAGCAAACGAGCAAGCAGTTAATCAATCTATTGATCTGTCCATGAGAACTGCCGTTCAGATTCCCAGTGCATTGTACTCTGCAGCACTGCATAACACGGCACTCTGCAGCATTGCATAACACGGTACTCTGCAGCATTGCATAACACGGTACTCTGCAGCACTGCATAGCACGGCACTCTGCAGCATTGCATAGCACGGCACTCTGCAGCACTGCATAGCACGGCACTCTGCAGCATTGCATAGCACGGCACTCTGCAGCATTGCATAGCACGGCACTCTGCAGCATTGCATAGCACGGCACTCTGCAGCATTGCATAGCACGGCACTCTGCAGCATTGCATAGCACGGCACTCTGCAGCATTGCATAGCACGGCACTCTGCAGCATTGCATAGCACGGCACTCTGCAGCATTGCGTAGCACGGCACTCTGCAGCATTGCATAGCACGGCACTCTGCAGCATTGCATAGCACGGCACTCTGCAGCATTGCATAGCACGGCACTCTGCAGCATTGCGTAACACGGCACTCTGCAGCATTGCATAGCACGGCACTCTGCAGCATTGCGTAACACGGCACTCTGCAGCATTGCATAGCACGGCACTCTGCAGCATTGCATAGCACGGCACTCTGCAGCATTGCGTAACACGGCACTCTGCAGCATTGCATAGCACGGCACTCTGCAGCATTGCATAGCACGGTACTCTGCAGCATTGCGTAACACGGCACTCTGCAGCATTGCATAGCACGGTACTCTGCCACATTCAATAGTACAGAGCTGCATGGATTGGAATTACTCTACAGCATTGCATAACACGGTACTCTGCAGCATTGCATAACACGGTACTCTGCAGCATTGCATAACACGGTACTCTGCAGCATTGCATAGCACGGTACTCTGCCACATTCAACAGTACAGAGCTGCATGGCGTGGACTGGCAGGCTTTCCATCACCTGTCACAGAACATTACAGCAGGGTAAGGTGTAGCCTGGTTTAGAACAGTAAAGCCTAGCACAGCATGATTATGGTCCAATGGGATGGTTCGATATGATACAGTACGACTTACTAAAACAAAACAAAACGTGTCGTATTGTATGGTATGGTATGGTATGGTATGGTATGGTATGGTATGGTATGGTATGGTTTAGTATTGTATGGTATGGTATGGATGGCATGGTATGGTATGGTATGGTGTGGTATGGTATGGTATGGTATGGTATGGTATGGTATGGCTTGGTATGGTGTGGTATGGTATCGTATGGTATGGTGTGGTCTGGTATGGTATGGTATAGTATGATATGGTATGGTATGGCATGGTATGGTATGGTATGGTATGGTATGGTAGGGTAGGGTAGGGTAGGGTAGGGTAGGGTATGGTGTGGTGTGGTCTGGTATGGTATGGTATGGTATGGCATGGTATGGTATGGTAGGGTAGGGTATGGTATGGTGTAGTATGGTCTGGTATGGTATGGTATGGTATGGTATGGCATGGTATGGCATGGTATGGTAGGGTATGGTATGGTATGGTATGGCATGATGTGGTATGGTGTGGTATGGTCTGGTATGGAATGGCTTGGCATGCTATGGAGTCATGAGTATGGTGTGGCATAGAGTTTTGTGTAACATGGCATGCCATGGTATGATATGGTCTGAAATGGTCTGGTATGATACGGTGTGATTTGGCATGGTATGGTATGGTATGGCATGGTATGGTGTGGTATGGTATGGCATAGTGTGGTATGATATCGTGTATATGGTATAGTATAGTATGGTGTAATACAGTATGATGCGATTTGATGTGGTAAGGTATGGTAGGGTATGGTATAGTGTGGTACAGTACAGACCAGTATGTATAAGAATGGTATGGTATAGGATGGCAAGGAATGGTATGGTATGGTAAAGCAAAATAGGCCATTATTCAGATATGACACGGTATGGCATGCGATGGCATAGTGTGATACGGAATGGTAAGTTGTGACATTGCTCTGAGATCTACCGGTGGGAGGGGGGGGGGCGCTTCTGGGGAAGAAAGGTGGAGTGGAGAGGATGAATCACGGAACGGAGAAATTTTTGTTTGAGATACATACATCGTCAGTCAGCAACACTGTGTTCAGTCTGAAGTGAAACGTTTTGGAGGTTCAGCAACAGTGGCAAAGGAAACCAGGGTCATTTTACACTGGGGAACCTGGTTCGTGCGGGGACCGCTGAGGAACAGAAGAGGGTGATTTTTTTTTTGTGGCGATGGAAGTATAAACCACGGTGAGTCCCATGGGACAAAGCTGAGATAAATCAATAACACCAAGTGTGGGGAGAAAGACAGGAAAGGCAGGAAGAGAGAGAGCGAGAGAGAAGAGAGAGAGAGAGAGAGAGAGAGAGAGCGAGAGAGAGAGAGAGAGAGAGAGAGAGAGAGAGAGAGAGGGGGGGGGGGAGGAGCTGGATGGGTAAGGAAAGGTGATCTGATGATGTGGAAGTTTAAAACTTTGTGGAAGGTTTTCGCGTGCGTAAGAGCATGTCTGCAAATAAATCATTGTGCATGATTTCTTGCGTGGGAAGTTTTCCTCACGAAAACAAAACAGAACAGAAACAGAACAAAACAGAACAGAAACAGAACAAAACAGAACAGAAACAGAACAAAACAGAACAGAAACAGAACAAAAGTGAAACAAAATGCTGTCCAATGCAGTTCTAAAACAGGTCAAGTGACATGTAATTTATCAGCGGAAACGTATCAGTCGATTGGCCATGTGATATTGTTGAAAACAGAGATCTACGTTCAAATGTATCCAGATATGAAATGATTCTGTATTGGAATGAAATGTGCGTTGGAGCGAGAAGAGAGAGAGAGAGAGGAGAGAGAGAGAGAGAGAGAGAGAGAGAGAGAGAGATTTAATTCAATCTCAAAATGTCGTTTATGGTGGAAGCTTGACCGTTTCATCCTTACATGTTCTTTTCATATAAATTCTTTTACGCAGTGGGGATTCTTTTTTCGTTTTCGCTCTGTGTCTAAGGTGGACGAAGAAGATGCCTCTTGTCTCATGTTTTCTTTCATCTGATGTTCCCCGTCATCATAGAGTTGATTCTAACATTTTACATACAAGGTGTGGGTGGGTGACGGAAGGAGGGTGTGTGTGTTTCCCATGGTGAACAGGGTGTGGGACAGAGTGGCTGTTTTGGCTATAACCCCATTCAAAGGACGATGGCTTGGGAGAAGACATAGAGGGTGGGAGGGTGGATGGAGTGGGGTGAGGGTGACTAAAGGGGGCTTGGGGCAGAGATGATGTTTCAAAGAGAAAGACCGTTCCACTCGCTGTTGGAACGTGGAAAGAACGGTCTTGGAACAAGTTCATGCCTCCAATTCTTCCTGCCGATGGCAAAGACGTTTACAGGATTCGAGGAATCACGTAACCCGATGTGAATTTCAAAATTTATGAATAAAACAGACAATGACGAGAACGAAAGGTAAAGTTAAAACAGATGGTTTCAAATTCAGTTTCTTTCCGTTTCAAATCTATTTTGCATTAAATACAGACAAGATGAATGATGCGTTTCATGTCGAGAGGTAAAAAGAGGAAATCTTTACGAATAACGTTCAGCCATTATTTTCTTTTGTGTGTGTGTGTGTCCCCCATGCACCAAAAACAGTAACACTGTCTGATTGGTAGAGAGTATTGGTGTCCTGCCACACAAAGCAGGTAGGCGGGAGTGATCATCACCTTTCTTAAACAATGGTAAAACTATCGATTCACTCCAATCTCGAGGAAAGATACCCTTATCAAACAGTGTGTTAAATAATTTTAAGAACTGGAGCACGTGATCACAAGAATTCTTGTATAATTCACTAATAATACCATCAGGTCCAGCTGCTTTGCGACTTTTCAACTGTCTGAAAGCGTATAACACTTCTTCCACCGAAATTGGACGATTCATGAAACCATCAACATCATCATGCTCACCTAAGCTTTCATTCGTATTACAATCCAATGTTTCCCTTTTCTAATAATGATTTAAAATGATTAAACCAGGTCTCAACATTAATGCTATTTCTTGGTTGTTTTCGACAGTTATGTACATTATCCCAGAACTCTCTTTGATTACGAATGGATCTCTCAAGAGTATCCAATAACACCTTATTAAAGAGCTTTTATTTTCTTTTCAACAAGTTTTTATATTCACGTCTTGCTGTTGTATATTCAGAGCAGGCTGTATTGTCTGCTGGACGTCTGTTATAATGTCGTAGCAATTTTCGGACATTTCTTTTACTTGCTTTACATTCCTGGTCGAACCAATCATCCTTTTTATCAGTTTTATTAACATAAATACGTTTTTTCATACATTCTGCACATCTTCTCATACATTCATTAAACTCATCCGGCGCTCTGTTTATGTCAACATCAATCAAAGTCATAGCTATATAAAATCTTATACTAGCAGTTTCTGACAACAAATTATCTTGAAATAATTGGCTATTATCACTGTTCCACACCAACATTTCAATGACCTGATTGTTAACAGTGTTATCTTCAACCATATTTACGTTAGGAAAAACAACAGAAAATACAACAGGAATGTGGTCAGAGTCAATACGTTCAGCAACACAAAGTTAACAGGAATCACACACGACAGAGAACAGATCATTCGACAAAATAAAATAATCATTCACACTACTACCTGTTTCAGAAATGTATGTGTAGTGACCTTCAAGGTCACCATTACACACTCCATTTAAAATATTCAAACTCAAGGCAGTGCACATGTTTAATAATGCTTTTCCAAAACTGTTTATATGACAGTCTTCTGAACATCGACCATAACCAAGTGAGTGACTTTTATTTTGTATATCCATGACGGTCTGAAAAATGAAGCTGAGAAAATTTAGCTATCCTACTGTTTAAGTCACCACATAATATAATATGCGCATCCCGTTCCATTAGACAATCCTGTAAACTTTCTTCCAACAAAAGTATTCCATTTTCAAGATCAAAGTAAGAATAAAAAGCTGATCCTTCTGGAGGAACATATGTACAAAAATAGATTATATCTTTTAGTGCCAAACAGTTGCTTATCAATCAAAAACACACAAGCGTTTACAAATTTCACATTAATTATTTGTATAAATGGGGCAAATGTACTCTTTAACAAACAAACAACCCCTCCTCATCGTCTCCCCTGTTTGGAGAGTTTAAAGGCAGGCTTAAAGAAGGCTGTGTAATCAGAAAATAAGTCGTTGTCAAAACTCTCCCAAAAAGTTTCCACCAAACACACGAAATCAAATTTACAAACATCTGTTACAAAGTCCCGATCTTTGATTTTAGATGATAATCCGTTAACATTCCATAACACAGAGAGAGAGAGAGAGAGAGAGAGAGAGAGAGAGAGAGAGAGAGAGAGAGAGAGAGAGAGAGAGAGAATCATGTTCTTTTTCATTCCATGACGTCACCTATCAGCGTCCATATCAAGACATCCCTTCATATCGTCTTTCAGCCCCCTTTCATTTCATATTGATTCCGCCCCCCTCCCCCTACCACTTCCCGCCCACCTCCTCCCTCGTCCTCCCTTCATCCGCTCCCCTACAGCCCGTTTCTCTGCTTCTCCATTGCTCAAGCCATGAAACCTGTTGGCGGGACAGTGCTGTGGACCACTGTTCCAAGCTCTCTTGATAAAGACCTGTGCATCCAAGTTGGTCTCCGCCTATCAAGAACATACAAATTTCTACCAACCAGAGCACTTTACTACTTTTTTTCAGGGGACAAAAATGGCTGAACAAAATTCGGAGAGGGTGGGTTTCAAAGTCAGATGACTACAGGCGGTAACTGAAACAAATTGAAAACAAAATTTAAAAGAAAAATCACTGTTCTGCCGAACGAAAAAGAAACAAACCACGAGACAAAACACGACGTTTTTCGACCTCTTTGCTCTTCTTCAGGGAAGCCAAATAGCATTCAAGACAAAAAGCATTCCACATCCATTTTGCGCCCAATATGAGGAGATAAGTGATTGTCCGTTCTTCGTTTTCATTGTCTTGAGTGTTGTTTGTCTTGCCTGAAGAAGACCAAAGAGGTCGAAACGCGTCGTGTTTTGTCTTGTAATTTGTGTGTCTCCTTCATTCGGAGGAAGAACAATTTTTTTCTTTTAAGTTTGTGAAAATTTGGAGAGATGTTCTCTTCGACCTCTCGCCCCTATTTGTCTCAACTGTAATGAAGAGAAAGTGGAAAGATAGAATGAAAGGAAGCTGACTTAAAGGAACAATTGTTAAGCCGCCAAAACGAATGAAACAAACAAACAACGTTTGTCTCTTTCATTTGGCGGCATAGTGATTTTTTCTTTAAAGTGTGTTTTAAATTTGCGCCTGCAGTCACCTCCCTTTGAAAGTAACCAGGAACGAAACTGATATTAAAGTAGACTGTTTAGACATCGTCTCTTTTTCATCTCTCGTCTCTTTTATTTACAAACATCAATAACGTGTC
>CM065723.1:5357802-5365302 GCA_033310375.1 Conus canariensis | reverse complement strand
AGAGAGAGAGAGAGAGAGAGTCCAAGATTTAAGTACTTCTCCTACAGAGAGCGAAGGGAGGGGGGACAGTTAAATACAGAGGAAAATACTTTCTTCTGAAGTGTTTCTTCAGACCTGAGTTTTGTTTTTAAATGTTGCGTGACAAAAGCAAGGATGACGGAAAGCAACATCAGTAAGACAGCTTCTGATTCATGGAAGAAACTAACAAGTCACAGCACGGCGCGAGGCGTCTTGATTGCTACTTGTCAGTACACTCGCCAGCTATGTATACAAGACTTAAGTCTTCAAAAGATGAACGCAGTTGGTATGTCGTGTACAGAGCGGAAGACGACGCCGTATAAATGTTGATATGAAATGTTTTACAACAGCATGTAACTGTCATAGCAAGGACGAGAAACAAGAACAAAAGTAACACTCCCAACCCCCCACTTCCCCCCCCCCCCCCCCCCCCAAAAAAAAAAAAAAAAAAATCGCAGCAACCCAGATCAGCTTTACATGACAAGAAAGACTCGTTCTTCAAAGAATACCGACGTGATCTCTAACAAAACTTCATAGAATTCAAGAAAGTCTTGACCACATTTGGCTGTGGCAGATGAAGAACCGTAACTTTGACATCAGCTTCAGCCAGATCATTTGACCACTGTATAAAGATGCCAGCAAAGCTGTTCTTAACCACAACCTGGGTTGATTTTCTAAACTACCATTAGGGTATGCCAAGGCTATCTCCCCTGTCCTGTTCTGTTCACCATGTAACTGAAGAAAGAATGCAGGAAATGTTTCTGGATAACCACCTCGTCTTCATCAGAGGGCTGTCTCTTTGCAGTAGTGCGATCACTGATCTCTATTTCTTCTTTTGGGAGGCAGCGAAAAGAAAAGGATTTCCAAGTCTTGCTTACAATCTTCTGCCTTGGCCACGTAGTCACAGAATCCATGCAACATGTATACAATGAATGAAGTAAATAAATGGCACACAGCGTTTGACTTATCATCTGAAGGATGCCACACTGGTCAGCGGCATCGCACGTGGAGGCGTTGTAAGGGTGTACACCTCATACTTTTTTGTATTAGATGATACTGCAGATGTCAGTGTTAAGACATAAAAGAAAGGTTATAAGTGACCGAAGAAAGGCACAGAAATCCCCAATAAAATGCGGTGAAAAGAAATGAAAGGAGGAAAAAAACGAAGATCAGTATTTCTAAGCATGAACACATTTCCTAGATTTAAACGGGATAGTTACCTCTTGGTTTCTTTCTCATGCTCTTTTCCCCAGTCAGACGAGGGTAAAACGGTTTCCTGTTTATGTTGCAGAGAGGGCGCAGGCACAATATACATTTTGTGATTCGACGTGAGATCCCGCGGGAAGGGAACATTGTTTTGGCTTTCCTGAGTCCAAACCCAGGAAGACAAACTGCTTTATGGGTCTGTCAGGACCGGGGCGTTTCGTTTCTTTGAAGAGAAGTTGGATGAGGTGTTTAAGGCTTGTTTGTAAGAGGAAAAAGTACTTGTAAGTCTGTGAGGACCTGGTTCATATTTTGAACTGAGACATGTGTCCATGAAAATAATGATGTGAAGCTATAGTAAAGAGTGTTTTATGTAAGTAATGTAAGAAATTCAGCTACCTATCAAAGGGGGAATCTTCGTTCTGTTTGTCTTGTTGTGTGCCGATGTTGCTCGAGCAAGAGTCCAACAGTCCTCACGCCCGTCCACCTCCCCTCCCCTAACGACTGACAATCACAGGGCAGGGAAGGTTTGGTGTTTGAAGTCTTCTTTCCTCTGGTTTCTTTGAGTAATGTCTGTCCTTTCTGATGACGTGTTATAAAGACACTGTCCATTTCTCAGTTTTACTCTCAGCGAATCATTCACATTTATGGTTTCCCCTCTTTCTGACACACCTTTCAAAGTTCTCATGGCTGTGTGTTTGTGTATTCGTCATTGTCTTTATCATAATCATCAACGACATCATTATCATTACCTTCTACTGCTTTTAAAAAAATCTCTTTTCGACCTCATTCTTTTTCCTCATCCTTTTCTTCTTGTGTGTCGATGTTGTTGTTCTTCTTCCTATTCAATATCTCGTTGATTAAGTGTTCCTTTTTGGCCTCTTTTGCCTTTTTTCTTCATTTTCCCCTTTTCGTCTTATCTCTATCTCCCAACTTCTTTTCATCCTACTTGTTGTCTTTTGCTCCTTCATCATCTTGAGTGTTTATTTGACTCTCCTCCACCCTTTCTCTCTTCCATTTTTCTCCCTCCTTTACGGAGTGTTCTCGCTGCATGCTGATCCACGTTTTTTTTATTTTATTTTTTTTTAATTTATTTATTTTTTATTGATGACGACTGGCTGGACTGCTGGGAGGGGAAAAAGGCTGAAACGAATCGCTGAGGCATCTCGCTGTAAAATCTAAAATATGGGGCTTCACGACACGCAACCTGGTTGAGCGCCGCTTGAGCCCCAAAAACAAACAAACAAACAAAAAAACAACAACCCACAAAACAAAACATTGCACGGTGAGTAAGCTGAATAAATCAAAACGAAAACATTTAAGATTCCCTCTTCCACCCCCAACCCCCCAAACAATGCACAACAATAAAATAATGAAAAAAGAGTCAAATAATTTAACGAAACCAAGCACAAAGAATGCTTTATCTTCCACACACAAAGGCACGCGTCCCCTCTCAAAGAATATACAAGGGATACACAACTTTCAAAAGGAAGACAACAACTCTGGGAAATATCACTTTGCATTAGGTCATAAGTGTTTCACGGATGAAGAGGGGGAGGACAGAATAGGGTATCCCTCATTTATTCTCCCTCCCTCCCTTCCTACCTCCCTCCCCATCCACCCTCTCTCTCTCTTGTTCTTCGGTACAGTTTTTGATAAAGGTATATTTCAAGACAGGCAGAGTCAATAATCGTACCATTAATTAAAATGGGCGCAGCTGACGATCCTGGTAATTACAGAGGTATATTGTTGTGTGCTATCAGTAAGAAAATGTATGAATCACTCATCCATTTCGGCTGCAGGAGTGGGTTCTGCAATACAATATAACTATTCAGTATCAAACAAATCTTAAGAAAGGTCATTAAACAGTTGATCAGATATCACACTTTTATCGATAACATATCAGTGTTTTGCAGAAACGTTAATCGCATGTAGCTATTATTGATTAAAAGGACAGTTGACTCTGTGCTGAGATCATTACTTTAGCCCGTACTCCAAAATTAAAGAATTTGAAAAAAGCTCTACGGATGTATCAAAAGTGTGTGCAGCAGTGTGAAAGCAAGGGTAGTAAGATCTGCTAATTTCACTGAATGTGTCATGTCTACTCAAGGGGTATCAAAAGAAGAGGTATTCAGCCTTGTCCTTTCTTGTTCATGAATGATTTAGCTCCTGGAATAATTGAAAACAAACACACAGACCGGCATTAACTCCTGGTCTTCGCCAGTTACTTAAAATCTTGTTATTAGCAGGTGATATAGTCCCAGTTCAACAACTTGTGCAGCGTATCTTCAAGACCTCGTCGTAAAGTTAACGTGAGAAAAGTAATGTTATATATCAGAATATATGTGGCAGTGATTGAGGGGTGGTTTCTTTATTGAGAGGCAATGATAATTGCCAACTGTTACGAGCATTTAAGCACATATTTTCCACTCGCTGCGCGCGCGCGCGCGCGCGCGTGTGTGTGTGTGTGTGTGTGTGTGTGTGTGTTGCTGTCTCTGTCTCTGTCTCCTTCTTTACTCCAGCCTCCTTCTTTTTCTTTCTCCCAGTTTCTCCATTATCTCCTCAAATGTCATTAGATTTTTGCCCTGTCTTTGCATGCTGCCTGGCTCGTTTCGCTGCGGGAATTTTTACTGTTGTTTTTTTTGTTGCATTTCTTTCTTCGCCTATATCCTACTCAGGGAGAGTACAGGGATGAAGCGCATATACCAGTTTGTTTATTATGCTCGTAAACAAAGATTTTCGTCTCGACTTGTGTTGTCTTGTCTAGCCCTCTCAACTTCCTTTTTTTTTCTTCTCTCTTCCATCTCCTCCATCTCTCTCTCTCTCTCTCTCTCTCTCTCTCTCTCTCTCTCTCTCTCTCTCTCTCTCTCTCTCTCCTCTGTCTGTCTCTGCTCTGTCTGCCTGTCTGTCTGCTGCTCCCTCTCTCTCCTTCATATCCCTTTCTCTTCGCATTTCTGTCCCAACGCCCCAGCCACCACTTCCCTCTCCTCCACCCTTCCTTCTGCCCTTCTCGCTCTCCGTCTCTCTATTCTTCTCTCATCCCCACATGAAAACTCAACTGTCTTAGCCACATTAAAAATCTAAAACTTCTTGCCAGAAAGCTCTGAACATTCTGCGGGTCGTAGCATACACTGACTGGGCGCTGATAAGAAAACTTTGCTGCACCTCTACAGAGCCCTGGTCCGCTCCAAACTGGACTATGGTTGTGCTGTGTACGGCTCTGCAAGACCCTCTTACCTAAAACTCTTGGACCCTATCCACCATCAAGGGCTTCGACTCTGTCTTGGAGCATTCCGCACCTTCCCTGTGTACAGCCTGTACGCAGAGGCAGGTGAACCCTCGCTATCCAACCGCAGGCTGAAACTATCCTTGAACTATTATCTGAGACTGCTCTCTGAACTGGAAAACCCTGCCTATGACTATATTTTTTACCCTCAGTTTCAAAGTAAATTCGAAAAAAAATCCTAGCTGTATTCCGCCGTTAAGTCTTATATGCAGCCTAATGCGCAGAATGCAGGTCTAGACCTAGGAGTTGTGTCTGATTTCTCCAAGTTTCCAGACAAGCCTCCGTGGACCTTGTCCACACCAGAAATTCATTTTGACCTTGCAGCTTTTCTCAAAGAATCTACCAGCTCTCTGGCATACAAAGGCATTGTTTGCCGATCTCTGTTCAAAATTGCCATCCTGTCAGAAAATTTTAACCGACGGTTCCAAGTCTGAAGATGGAGTGGCTTGTGCAGCCTATTGCCCTGGTGCTCCTTCTCAAATATTGTTAGAACATATTTCTTCAGATGCTTCTGTTTACTCTGCTGAACTTACAGCTCTGGTTCTAGCACTGAAGATAATCTCTCAATCTACAAACAAGGACTTTCTGGTTTTGTCGGATTTGCTGTCAGCTTTGGAGGCGGTAGCTGGCCGTAACCTCCAGCATCCCGAACTTATACACTTTTTTGAACTTTTTATCACGTTGAAAGCAGATAGTCACAACATTGTTCTGGCTTGGGTTCCTGGTCACGTTGGCATCGGAGGAAATGAAATGGCTGATCGTTTGGCCAAGAATGCCACAACAGGGAAACTGTCTAACATATCTAACCCCTTCACAGATCAAAAACCAAAAGTTAATGATTATGTCAGAGACCTCTGGCAGGAGGATTGGAATACACAGACGGATAACAAAATCTTTCAGATCCGTCCAAACCGTAAAGAGTTCCTCTCATTCTCCTCTGGTGGTCGCAAAGAAGGAACAGTTCTATGCCGACTGCACACCGGCCATTCTATTTCACTCATTCATACCTTTTAAAGAGTGAAGGAGCTCTGCGGTGCATTCCATGTCATGTGCCACTCACAATGAAACATATTCTTTTAGAGTGTTGGGACTTGAATGATGTGAGACACAAACATTTAACAGCAGATTCCATGAAAACCTTGTTCAGAGATGTTCCACCTGATGCGATTTTTGAATTATTGAAAGATCAACATTTTTCATCGGATCTGAGATTTTACAGTGGAAAGATTTTTAACAAAATTTCGGATGGGTTTTCAGAAGATGTATTTTAAAGAGTTGTGTGAATGAATGACTTGTGAGTTGATTTTAACGTGGTGATACCCTGATATGGCCCTTTGCGGTCGGCTGGGCTATAAGCAACATTACCTTACCTTTTTATCCGTCTTCTTCTCTCCTTTCTCTCTCTCCTCTTCTCTCTCCTTCTCCTTTCTCCATCCACCCCTTCTCTGCCACTCCCGCTCTATCAGTCAATCTCCCTTTCCAGCCAGGCCCAAGCACATGCATGCCTCAGTCCTGTGAAAAGGCCCCGGGCAAAGGACTGGTTCTGACCCAGCTTGTAAGCGCAGTTTTCGTCCTCATTCACAGAACAAGGCATGGAGGAAGTTTGGTCCCAACAGACCTAAGAATTGTGAGTTTTTGACAGTTTCCGATCTTTTGCCTTGACAACGGCCATTAGTTCTTGAGTTCTTGTTTAAGCTGACAGATAACCCTACAAGAGTGATCTATGTGCTGCTGATAATTGTCAAGCTATGAATGTCGCTAACAAAGAGCATTTTTTTTTCTCTCGCCAAACTTTTTCGCCAATGGATAGAGGTTTGCGTATGGGTTTCAAAGAGAGAGAGAGAGAGAGAAGAGAGAGAGAGAGAGAAGAGAGAGAGAGAGAGAGAGAGAGAGAGATGTTGTTTGGTTAATTTGTTCTCTTCCACTCTCCAGCCAAGCACAGTCGATTGCACATCAGTAATCACTTTCTCCTCCCCTCATTGCTCTCCCTATTCCCCTCTCCCCCACTTGCCGGAACCCCCCTCCCCAGTCCGCCCCTTACCTTCCCCTTCCTCCCTTAGCTCCTCTTCCATTTCCATTTCTCCAACCCACCCCTTCTCCCTAGCTCGCAATCATCAACTTGTAATGTGGCCGTTCCGGTCATTGAGCATGCCAGCTCACCCAGAATAAGACACGCCCCAGACTGCGGATCTGGAGTGCCAGAATTCATTTTCGAGCGAAGAAAAAGTGAGCAGATAGTGACCTGATGAGCGTGTTCCCTTTCTGCTAATGAGAAATCGGCAAGGTCAAAGGTCACCAACGGTTCAACGTGGATCTGGACCCAGCTGGACAACAGAGGCCATCAGTTGTCCCCACTGCTGTCCTGACCCACAATCCTGACCTCAGGCTGTTGTGTCCACTCACGTTTTCATTTCACAGGCCCGTGTGCCTTGAGGGAGAATTCGCACTGCTTCCATTGTGTCGTGAGTGCCTGCTTCATACGGGTGAGATGGAAAATACCAACAGTGTCAACTACCAAGCACACCATGTTTCTATTTTTAAGGGGCATGGGAAACAAGAAAATAAGGGCTGCACATGTGTGTCTGTCTGTCTGTCTGTCTGTCTGTCTGTCTTCTTCTCTCTCTCTCTCTCTCTCTCTCTCTCTCTCTCTCTCTCTCTCTCTCTTCTTCCAGTTGTGCATATTATCATATTTTGATGCAAGGAAAAAAAGGAGAAAACACAAAAATGAACATGTGCAAAATTCAATTAAAAAAATTCAGTGGGGCATAGATTTGAAGGGCAAACATTTCTTTTGAACTTTTCCTGTTTCAATCTGCAGCTGCAAAATTGCGTAATGCACTCATCCTGTGTTCAGTACTTATGAATTTGTAGATTCTGAAGCCTTACACTGCCTTTACAACTCGATTCGTTTGGTAAAACAGTGCTTGGCAACCGCACAGTTATACAGACAAAATGAAACAAAAAGACACAAAGAAAGAGGAGCACAAAGACGA
>CM065723.1:5347802-5355302 GCA_033310375.1 Conus canariensis | reverse complement strand
ACGTATATGCGTGTTCTGTATATGAATACGCATACCGATAAGCTTATTCTACAGAGTCCAAAGCCCCTTACCGAAGGGGAGGGGGGGGGGGGGGGGGGGAGAGATATGAAAAACGTAGTAATCAGGGCTTTCTTAGATTTATTTGCAGCCATTGTCCTAACATCATACTAGACATAATTTTATTTGCAGCCATTGTCCTAACATCATACTGGACATAATTTTATTTGCAGCCATTGTCCTAACATCATACTAGACATAATGTTATTTGCAGCCATTGTCCTAACATCATACTAGACATAATTTTATTCGCAGCCATTGTCCTAACATCATACTAGACATAATTGTATTTGCAGCCATTGTCCTAACATCATACTAGACATAATTTTATTTGCAGCCATTGTCCTAGCATCATACTAGACATAATTCAATGGATAAAAGCATTGGCAACAAAATAACTACATTACATACACGCATAATGAGATATGACGATTAGTCCCGCGCTTTTCAAATATTCATGAAACCGAAACGACCAAGTAATTTCATCCGTTTTCCCGTCTTAGTTTCACTTCAGCTTTCCCGTTCACTTCCCCCTTCTTGCCCCCCCCCCCCCCCCCACCTTCCCATCCAGTCCCTTCTATTCAGCATTTCTTCCTCCCTTTCTTTTTCTTTCTTCCTTTCTGTCTTTCTTTCATTTTCCTGTCTGTCTGCCTATCTTTCTCTCTTTCTTCCATTTCTTCCTCCCTTTCTTTTTCTTTCTTCCTTTCTGTCTTTTTTCATTTTCCTGTCTGTCTGTCTATCTTTCTCTCTTTCTTCCCTTCTTTCTTTTCTATTATTCCTTTAATATTTAACCGTGTCCTCCCTTCCTTTACCAGCCTGTCTCCTACCTTTCTTATACCTTGGGTGAAACAAAAAGAAACAAAACGAAGGCAAACATGCAAACAAACAAAACAGCCAAGAAACAAGCAGACGTCAATCAGCATGGTGTTACTACACTTTCGGTTTCAGCTTTTTACGAAATTCACCCAAATCTTCTTTTTCATTTTAATTTTTTTTTCTCTACAGAATTCTTTTATTTACTAGTTTTCCCCTCTTGTCTTTTCTGTTTTGAATGAATGTCAGTTGAACACACACACACCCTCTGCCTATACCCCCCCCCCCCCTACCTTTCGTCACAGAAAAAGAAAGAAGCAAATGACTCAGACAACAAGAAAGCTCGTTAAACAAGCAAATGTCGAACGACTGTTGATCGTGCACGACACGCGGAGACAGATACACACAGAGAGAACCAGAGATAGAGAGAGGAGTTGGGACGTTTAAAGCAAAACAGAGAGCAAAGCAGGGACAAAACAAAAAGAGAAGAAAAGGCAGAGACAGAAAGGAGGAGACTGAGAGGGGGTAAGGGGGGGGGGGGGCAAAGAGATCGATATATATAATATATATATATATATTATATATATATATGAGAGAGAGAGAGAGAGAGAGAGAGAGAGAGAGAGATGTATACATATACATGTGTGTACGGCGAGGGAGAAGAGGTAAGTGGAGGGGAAGCATTCTGCTTTATGCGAGGGGATAAGCAGCGTAGAGAAGAAACAAGATACGAACAACACGTTGAAAATGCATTAGAAGCGGACCTACTCCAGGATGAGACAGGGTGAAAATCGAATTTGCGCTAGACAAAAATAGGCAACATGGTGACATGTTCCTCTGTGGAATCGTTTCAGAATGGCGGACTGTCTTATACTCACAAAGACCTGTGAGAAATACATCAGTCGGCTGGAAACCTGTGATTTGGTGTAACACTGATTATCAAGTATTGACAAAAATATCATCAGATTAAGCATTGTAATTCAGGAATTAATACACAAAAATCAAGTGGGTAATTTCAAAGGCCCAAATACATCAACAACCAGTCGTCCAATAGATGACGTCATCAATCATCTAAGCAGACCAAGTGAATCTGGATGTTTAGTTCAAGCAGGTTATTCAAAAGCATTCAGTTCTCTCTGAAAACTATCCATTTACACACTTCCCCAATTTTGAACTCGGTCTTGATTTTCAAAGCTGGGTTTCTATTTTCATGAAAGGTTCCCTAGGCCATGTAAACCACAGTTGGTGGATCTCAGAGCCATCCCATGTTTTATGCTGCATCAAGCAAGGATGCCCATTTCCCCCCACCAGTCATCGTTAAAGCAAAACATACTGCTGACGATACAACTTTGTTTTTCAAAGACAAAGAAGATATATACTGTCCGTTCATTATCTGGATTTCTTTCAAAAGTTTATCAGGCCTGACAGTTAATGCTCGGTAGACAACACTTACCTTTGTAACGCAAACTAGTGGCCCAAAGATTCCTTTCTCCAGAATTATGATCTTAAGCGTGCGTTTCACAAACAGCAGAACGGCTAAAATCGTAGAAGAAAAACGGACCGGTTGAATCGACTGAGTGAACAAGCTCATCAAAGATTTGAGCAAATAAGACTTAAGTATCAAAAGAAAGTTGTGGCGATTAAAAATTCCGCGTGAACCAGTTTGTATATTGTGTAGTACACTGATCTTCATAATTTTGAACAAAATAAACATGTCTTAAAAAAATTCTATAGGAGAAAACAAAACAGCCCCCCCCCCCCCCCTGACAAACAGAATGAAAAGGAGAGTGATTGAGGCAAGTACTAAGGATGGCGGTTTGAACATGATTACCATGACCTAGCTTCACAACTGCTTCTATCGACAGTAGGAATGGGAAATGTTTGCCGCTGGTGACAACCAAAACTGCAGTTGAACACCTAAATGGCGTTCAGCTAAAATTGTACACCAGAAGCTTTCAGTTCTTGAATTGCAGTACAAAGGACCTGACTGGCTTGGACGTGACCAAGAACCACTTGTAGCAAGATCTGAAAAAAAAAAAACAACATAACTCAGAAACAAACGGTGCAAATTTTGTTTGGGCAAGAGAAAGGGACTGAACAGGTGAGGAATTGTACACACCGAAGGGAAAGTAGAGAAATGTCACGACAGCGAACATCGGATCAAACCGGCCATAAAAAGTAAATAACCATTCATGAATGCTGTGTAATTATCAATGCGATCACAAGATTATGGTTCCAATGGATCACAAACGACAGAAGATGAAGCCGGTTCAGAATAGTGATGCATCCTTTTTCAGCACCAAACTGAACCAGATTAGAAAGAAACTATGAAAAAAGACGTTATTTAAACCGACGCATATTATTTCTAAATCAGAAATTTGATTCTGCAATAGCAAAATGAGCGGTCCCGGGCAAATGCCTGCACAAAACAGACCAGATGAAGAATCCTGCACTGGAATAGTGTATATCTACGCCACAAGTGTTCTTTTATGAAAGATGAAACTAAAATAAAGCAACAAATGTTCGTATTGCAGGGGCAGTGCTGCCTAAAACGAACATTTCTTCTATGATTGACCTGTTGTGTTGAACTTTTGGAAGCAAGCCGACCAACCCCCCCCTCCCCCCAAAAAAAAAAAAACAACAACAAAAACCAAAAAACAACAACAACAAAAAACAACAACAAACCAAACAAACAAAAAAAAAAAACACAACCAAAAAACAAACAAACAAATTTCGAAAACCAGCATAAATATGAAGCTATCAGCATTAAAATGTATTTCTGGGGATCGGAAGCTAAATCCATCTGTTGCTATTAGTGAGGAATATGTGCGTAGCATTTAAAATGGACCGAATCTGCAATTTCTTTGCATTACATCAAAGAAAAAGGAAAGACATTGAAGGAAAAAATCGTAAGTAAGATTCTCTCTCTCTCTCTCTCTCTCTCTCTCTCTCTCTCTCTCACCACCCGCCTACTGTCTATCACCTTCTCTCTGCCTTGGTTTGTTGAGGGAGATAGACTCCACTCGTCTGTCTCTGTACAGTGTCTCAATGCCTTCTGTCTGCCTGTCTGTCTGTCTCTGTATAGTGTCTCAATGCCTTCTTCTGCTGTCTGTTTGTCTCCGTATAGATCTCAATGCTCTTCTCTGTCTGTCTGTCTCTGTATAGTAGTCTCAATGCCTTCTGTCTGCTCTTGTCTCTGTATAGTGTCTCAATGCCTTCTGTCTGTCTGTCTGTCTGTCTCTGTATAGTGTCTCAATGCCTTCTGTCTGCCTGTCTGTTTGTCTCTGTATAGTGTCTCAATGCCTTCTGTCTGCTGTCTGTCTGTCTCTGTATAGTGTCTCAATGCCTTCTGTCTGCCTGTCTGTTGTCTCTGTATAGTGTCTCAATGCCTTCTGTCTGCCTGTCTGTTTGTCTCTGTATAGTGTCTCAATGCTTCTTTCTGCCTGTCTGTTTGTCTCTGTATAGTGTCTCAATGCCTTCTGTCTGCCTGTGTGTTTTCCTTCTCTTGCTGCATCTCCTTTACATTTTCGCTTTCAGCGAGTTTCCTTTTTACTTGTAAGTGAGTTTCCTTTTTACTTGTAAGCGAGTTTCCTTTTTACTTGTAAGTGAGTTTCCTTTTTACTTGTAAGTGGATTTCCTTTTTAATTTTAAGTGAGTTTTTTTTTTAAACTTTACGTGACTTTCCTTCTTAACTTTCAATGTGGTTCCTTTTTCACGTTCAGTGAGTTTTCTTTTTAACTTTCAGCGGGTTTCCTTTTTAACTTTCAGTGAATTTCCTTTTTAACTTTCAGTGAGTTTTCTTGATAACTTTCAGTGAATTTTCATTGTAACTTTCAGTGAAGTTTCTTTTTGACTTTCAGTGAGTTTCCTTTTTAACTTTCTGTGAGTTTTCGTTTTAATTTTTAGTGAGTTTCCCTTTTAAATTTCAGTGTTTCATTTTAACTTTCAGTGAATGTCCTTTTTAACTTTCTGTGACTTTCCTTTTTAACATTCAATGAGTTTTCTTTTTTAACTTTCAGTGAGGTTTTTTTTAAACTTTCAGTGAGTTTCTTTATTTTTTTTTAAACTTTCAGTGAGTTTCCTTTATAACTTTCAGTATGTTTCCCACTCAGCCAGTTTTTAGTCTCTCACAACTGCCGCGAAGACTTCACCAAAGAAACGTTTGTGCTTCTCAGATCACTCTTGACTTTAAGCATGTTTAACTTCCACCAGCAGAAAACGTATCTGTTCTCACTAAAGGTAAGGTTTTGAGCTCAACCGGCGAGCTCTGTCAGACTCTACCCACTGTCACTGTTCCAATCTGTTAGTGATGAGGTCCATCTGCTTTATCATGTCTTATTCTCTGCAGTGGTCAAACCACAAAAAGATCAAGTTATTTCTCTTGGACTTTCCCTTTAAGTCGTTGGTCTTCATCTCCGGTCCGTCCATGATCTCCTCCAGGTCGTCCTTCTTCTTCTGTGGATCGCCGGTTTTGGTGCTGTCGGTCCTGGACGTCCTCTTGAAGATCCCTCAGGTCTTCCTGCATGACAGCACGCCGCTTTAACAAGACTTTCAAGGCTCTTATCAGCTCGTCAAGCCTGGTGTCTTCACCGAGTACACCATGTCCATGAGGTCTGTGCTGGTTCCTTCCCCAAACTGCATGCAGGCACCATTGCCGGGGGTGGCTGGGTCTCTCTATACTGGATCTGGAATTGGCAGTTCTAGACTTCGGTCGAATCTGTCTCCTGTTTCTTTGCTTTGGGGCAAGTGGAGCCCTGAGTTTGTGTCCATGTCACCACAACAGGGAGGAAGACGAAGAAGAATGAGAAAGAGAAGAAAAAGAAGAAGAAGGAGGAGGAGGAGGAGGAGAGGAGAGGAGAAGAAGAAGAAGAAGAAGAAGAAGAAGAAGAAAGAAGAAGAAGAAGAAAGAAGAAGAAGAAGAAGAAAAAAGTAGAAGAAAGAAGACCCCCCGCCCCCAGAACAAACTCGAGAGGACACAGCCAAACCTGACATTTCCACTCTCCTCTCCGATGTCAACATATCGATGAGTCTGGACCTTTTTTCACTTCCTCATTGTCCATCAGACTGATGCGCAGAGGCACGAAAGAACCAATGGACAGCCTAGAGCCCGTACTTCCTTAAGTAGTGCACACAGGATCGAAGCAGTAAGTCACACTTAATCCACGGTTATTTCCAACTGAATGGCTACTTTCACAAGCTGGTGACAGACAACGTGGATCTAAAAACATTTGACACCAACATGTCATCACTGGCATGGTTGAAAACTGGGGGGGGGGGGGGGGGGGGGGGGGGGGGGGGGTGACAGCGAAAAACCACCACCACGATTGATTGATGAGAAGGAAGAGACTGAGAAAGGAGGAGGAGGAAGAAGAAGGGAGGAAGAGAGAGAGAGAGAGAGAGAGAGAGAGAGAGAGAGAGAGAGAGAGAGAGAGAGAGACAGACAGACAGACAGACAGACAGACAGACAGACAGACAGAAGACGGATTGACAGGCAAATGGGCAGACAGAAGGAGTGAGAGAGACAGGACAAGACACAGTTCTTTAGTGACGAGGATAATAACAGGACAAGACACAGTTCTTTAGTGACGAGGATAATAACAGGACAAGACACAGTTCTTTAGACGAGGATAATAAGAAGACCAGTTCTTTAGTGACGAGGATAATAACAGGACAAGACACAGTTCTTTAGTGACGAGGATAATAACAGGACAAGACACAGTTCTTTAGTGACGAGGATAATAACAGGACAAGACACAGTTCTTTAGTTACGAGGAATAAGAATTTAACAGGATAATAAGACACAAGTTCTTTAGTGACGAGGATAATAACAGGACAAGACACAGTTCTTTAGTGACGAGGATAATATACACGTGTGTGCCTTTCTACATCCAGTCTTCGCCCTGAACAAAGTCAGCGATGCAGAATAAGGCAATAAATGTAGGAACATGCAGAGAGAGAGAGAGAGAGAGAGAGAGAGAGGAGGAGAGAGAGAGAGAGAGAGAGAGAGAGAGAGAGAGGAGGGGGTACCAGATTTGAAGCGGACACAAGCTCGGAATGAGGTGAGCTGAGCTGAGTGTAGTGGTGAGGGGAACATGGTGTGTGTGTGTGGTGTGTGTGTGTGTGTGTGTGTGTGTGTGTGTGTGTGTGTGTGTTGTGTGTGTGTGTGTGTGTGTGTGTGTGTGTGTGTGTGTGTGTGTGTGTGTGTGTTGTGTGTGTTTGTGTGTTGTGTGTGTGTGTGTGTGTGTTGTGATGTGTGTTGTGTGTGTGTGTGTGTGTGTGTGTGTGTGTGTGTGTGTGTGTTTGTGTGTGTGTGTGTGTGTGTGTGTGTGTGTGTGTGTGTGTGTGTGTGTGTGTGTGTGTTGTGTGTGTGTGTGTGTGTGTGTGTGTTGTGTGTGTGTGTGTGTGTGTGTGTGTGTGTGTGTGTGTGGTGGTGTGTGTGTGATGTGTGTGTGTGTGTGTGTGTGGTGGTGTGTGTGTGTGGTGTGTGTGTGTGTGTGTGTGTGTGTGTGTGTGTGTGTGTGTGTGTGTTGTGAGGTGTGTGTGTGTGTGAGGAGGGTGGTGGTGGTCAAAGGAATGGGGTGGATGGGGAAGTGTGAGCAGGGAGGCTAGGGAGAGGGGAGACGCGGGGGT
>CM065723.1:5337802-5342802 GCA_033310375.1 Conus canariensis | reverse complement strand
AGCATTATTAGTACATCGAAAAATATACTTTTGTTATCATTTTTTTTCTCTTTATGTGTGCACTGCACCTCACATCGTTATAGACCGGAGGCCTGAAACATTAAAATTGTGTTTTCTCTCTCTCTCTCTCTCTCTTCTCTCTCTCTCTCTCTCTCTCTCTCTCTCTCTCTCTCTCTCTCCTCTCTCTCTCTTGCTTCCATGAATTGTTGGCTTTCTGATTTTCGTTTTTCAAGCTGCATTTTTTTTGTCAACAGTCTTTTATTTCCAAAGCTTCATGTGTCTTTTTGGCATGCCGTTGTTTTTCATTTTCATCGTTTCACATGTTTTGCCATAGTTCATAGTGTTTGTCTTTGCCTGTTGAACATTCTATTGGAACGGGATCGCGGGAAAAGGGGGACAAGTCGGGAGGGGAAGGGGGGATCACTGGCCATAGGTTAAAAAGTGAAAGTCCTATTATCAAGGGTTCGTGGAGGCAGTGAACTGATAAAGGTTCACTGTGTCAAAGCCGATAGAAGACGGCACCCATTCCTTTCCCTCTGCAGCCTCTCTCTTCCCTGATCTGAGTCAGGTACACATTTACTGTCGGGTGGACAGAGAGGGTGTTTAAAGGCTGAATAAAGTCCGACCTCACGTGTGATTCGAACTCACGGCCCTCCAGTTGCCCGTCCAAGGCTCTGACCATGTGACGACAGGCCACTTTGCTACACACTGTCAGACAGAACTGTCATGTTTTTGACAGCCTTTCATAGAATGAGAGGGCGGCAGTGTATATACCCCCCCCCCACCCGCCCCCTCCGTCCGGCCCCCCCCGCCCCCCCCCCCCCCCAGCATCAAGTAGGCTGCCACATGTCGTCTTCTGAGGTGTGTGTGTGTGTGTGTGTGTGTGTGTGTGTGTGTGTGTGTGTGTGTGTGTGTGTGTGTGTGAATTTACGATTGATTGACACGGCCAAACTCCTGGTGAAGGGATGTAAACAAAACAGAAAACAAGTACAATAAAACCAACAATAAGTGTCGGTGTTGGCAGGCTGACTGCTTATTTAGAGGAGCAGCTCTCATGTCACATCTCAAGCCTCCATTATGACAGCAACATTTCTCTTGTTCTGAAAGCTCGGCATAGATGCAGGTTTATGATAATACGTTGCTCTCTAGATCCCATTAACGATGACTTCAAATGACTAGGATCATTGCAGTGGAAGTGGCAACCCAAAGGTCACGTCAGTTACTCTGCAAAACAAAAAGAGGAAGTCCAAACTACGTGTAATTTTAGTAGCCCTTCAGAGTACTCTCCCCTTCTCTCCACACAGACCCTCAGCCTCCTGGGTGTCAAATGCTTTTTTTATAGTCTGACTGGGAAACTGTACGCGAGTGCGATTTTGCGTGTTCATGCGCGTGCATGCCTGCGTGCTCCATTCTTTTAAACCGACTGTTTTTTTATTCTTTTTTTTTTAAAAACTGTTTTCCCTGTGTCTTCGTTTATTTGTTTGATGTAATTTTCTTCCCATCATCTCTTTTTTTTTTTTTTTTGGCACACTGGGTAATTTTCATCGGTTCGTGTTTTGTTTGTTTTCCTCCAAATGTATTGTGTCAGACTGACAGTGTTGATTTTGTTTGGTTTGGTTACTTTTAGAGTTTTCCTCTAGTTTTCTTTTCACTTGATAGCTTTTCTCTCTCTCTAACTTGTGTGTGTGTGTGTGTGTGTGTGTGTGTGTGTGTGTGTGTGTGTGTGTGTGTGTGTGTGTGTGTGTGTGTGTGTGTGTGTGTGTGTGTGTGTGTGTGTGTGTGTGTTGTTGTTGTTGTTGTTGTTGTTTTTGCTCTTGCATGATGTGTGTGGTCAGTTCTTTGAAATTGATACTGATTTTAGCGTTGGGTTTCCCTATGCCTTTGTTTGTTTGTTTTTTGTAATTTTCTCCCAATGGCCTCTCCATTTTTGACACACTGGGTAGTTTTCATCGGTTTGTTTGTGTTGAGTTTGTTTTCTTCTGAATATTGTATCATGGTTTGTTTAGTTTCAGAGTTTTCCTCTCGGTTTCTTCTTGTTTGTTTTGTTTGCTTTTCATTTTGATAGAATGCACATGTCGTTTAAACGCGAACGTGTGTGTGTGTGTGTGTGTGTGTGTGTGTGTGTGTGTGTGTGTGTGTGTGTGTGTGTGTGTGTGTGTGTGTGGCGTGGCGCGCGCGCATGCGCACGTGTGTGTATGTAACTGTTCTTTATTATTGTTTACTTTTACATTTTCTTTCTCTTCTGAATATTGTAATTTTCCCGAATATTTAATTTATTATTTCGCATGTTTCGCATGTCGTTTTCTTTTTCTGCCGTTTTTCCATGAGTATATGTGCTTTTTGCAATCCTTGTTGTTTACTTAAAATTCCACATGTGTTTCTGATTTCTGTTTTTTTTTTCTTATCCCAGCTCTGCATCCCGTTTTGAATGCTGTTCGTCTTTGAATGTTAAGATTGCACGGTATTTTTGAAATTCTCTTTCATCGTGGGTGTTGCAGGCATTTTCTTTTTAATTCCCAAAGCAGCGAGTGTGCTTGCTTTCTCTTTTCATTTTCTGATTTCCTACATTGCATGTGTTTCTGTTTTTCATTTTCCAAATTGCACGTTTTTTTTGTACACTGTATTTTATTTCCAAAGCTCTATGGTTCTTTGGAATTCCACTGTTTATATTTTCAGAGGTTTTGTCAACTTTTCTCACGATTTCCAAAGCTATATAAGGTCTTGGGTTGCTCTTTTTTAATTCTTACTTTGAAAATTTCACAGCAGCATGTAGTCTTGGCTTGCTATTCAAAAACATTGAAAGCTGCCTGCGTCAAGCGCATGCATTCCTGGAGGGACAGTCCTCACAGGGAAGCGTCAGTGAAGCTTCAGCACCGTAGGCTCTACACCTGTACACACTGTTGGAAGGACACCACTATGTGACATGGCAGGAGCTACAGCAACTCTATCGGATGATCCACACACACACACACACACACACACACCACACACAACACAAGCACGCACACCACTACCGCACGCACGCACGCACGCACGCACGCACGCACACACACACACACACACACACACACACCGCGCGCGCGCGCGCGCGGGACACAATTACGCTCTTAGAAGAATAAGAGAGAATGAGAGAGAGAGAGAGAGAGAGAGAGAGAAGCGAGAGACACAGAGAGAGAAAAAAAGAGAGAGACACAGAGACAGAGACAGAGACAGAGAGAGAGAGAGGAGGGAGAGGGAAGAGAGAGAGAGAGAGAGAGAGAGAGAGAGAGAGAGAGAGAGAGAGAGAGAGACAGCAGACAGAGAACAGAGGGACAGAGAATTGAGGGTGGAGGAGGAGAGACACATGAATTCTCACGCGAGAACTAATTTAATCGTACGAAACTACACTAATAATTTCTCGCGATCTCTCTTCTTCCTCCGCCCAGCTTCTCTACAAAGAAGACTCCCGCTTAGGACATAATCAAGAGTTCATCACTGTCTCTGAACAGCCTCCAGACGTGCTTCAATGCCAGCACATTTGGTCTGAAGGCGGCTGCGTACCAATGGAATCTTATGGAGATAAAGCGCCTAATGACAGTTCTCCGTGTGGACAGGGGACACAAAGACCTGCTTTCTGCTCTGACAGGGGAATGTCTGAACGTGCAAGATGAATCACGCTGGACCAATTGTTATTTTCTTTCTTTCTCTTTTCCCCCTCCCTACTACCCCCTTTTTATATGTGTGTTTTCTCCCTTCTCATTTCATTTCCCCTTTTCCTTCATTTATCATCATCTCTTTTCTTTTCAACGCCTTTCCTCCTGCCTTTTCTTCGTTCATAGTTTCGTTCACTCTTTAATTAATTTATCCATTGATTCATGTTTGATTCCTTCTGTCCTTATTCCATCGAGGAAGGACACCCATTCATCATGCCAGGAAAAAAAAGTGAAGTATTTAAAAGAAAGTATGTCGCACAATGTCAGGATACTAGTCAACTAAGACAGTGCAGTTATCTTTTTTTTTGTCGCAATAATCAAGCATCGTGAGCTCCCTGTTCATAGCACACAGTTGAGGGTGGACGTGCATCTCGCCATGATTCCCTGTTCATGATCTCCCAGAGGACACATTGGAAGGTGGACACACATCTCACCATGATTCCCTGATCAAGACCTATAGCACAGAAGGTGGACACACATCTCACCATGATTCCCTGATCAAGACCTATAGCACAGAAGGTGGACACACATCTCACCATGATTCCCTGATCAAGACCTATAGCACAAAAAGTGGACATACATCTCACCATGATTCCCTGATCAAGACCTATAGCACAGAAGGTGGACACACATCTCACCATGATTCCCTGATCAAGACCTATAGCACAGAAGGTGGACACACATCTCACCATGATTCCCTGATCAAGACCTATAGCACAGAAGGTGGACACACATCTCACCATGATTCCCTGATCAAGACCTATAGCACAGAAAGTGGACATACATCTCACCATGATTCCCTGATCAAGACCTATAGCACAGAAAGTGGACATACATCTCACCATGATTCCCTGATCAAGACCTATAGCACAGAAAGTGGACATACATCTCACCATGATTCCCTGATCAAGACCTATAGCACAGAAGGTGGACACACATCTCACCATGATTCCCTGATCAAGACCTATAGCACAGAAGGTGGACACACATCTCACCATGATTCCCTGATCAAGACCTATAGCACAGAAAGTGGACACACATCTCACTTTGATTCCTGATCAAGACCTATAGCACAGAAGGTGGACACACATCTCACCATGATTCCCTGATCAAGACCTATAGCACAGAAAGTGGACACACATCTCACCATGATTCCCCGATCAAGACATATAGCACAGAGTCGAGGGTGGACATGTATGTCACCATCACTTGCTGTCCAAGACCTACAGGATAGAGTGGAGGGTGGACATGTATCTCACCACGACTCCCTGTCCAAGACCATTCTACAGGATACAGTGGAGGGTGGAC